>VZTB01010294.1:118145-169353 GCA_013397245.1 Thryothorus ludovicianus | reverse complement strand
CCTACCCCGCCACACGCATCACTCCCCCAACCCCCAATTTCCTCCCTAACGCAGGGACCGGGTGACCTGCGGGGGAGGCGACGGTGACGGGAGCATCCCTTTCCCTTACCTCTCTCCACGCACAGCACCGCGGCCAGCACAGCGAGCAGGAGCGCCTTCATGGTGCGGACGGTGCGGCCGGAGAGATGCGCAGGGCGGCTGGAGGAGCTCGGGGCTGGCGGCAGGGCCGGGCGCCGGGGGTGGGGAAAGGGCGGCGGCTCCACCCCGCGGGCCGGGCCCGGCCCCCGCGCCGCCTCCCCCCTCCGCCTCCTCGGCCGCGCCTGGTTTCGTTTCCCCGCTACGGAGAACCGGGGCCGGGAAAGGGGCGCGGGGATGGACGTGTCGGCCTGGCAGCGGCTGGTCGGGGAGGAACAGGGCCAGCTTTCCCCTGGCCGTGCCCCAAGAGGTTTTTTCCGGCCTCTTTTCGAGTCCCCTCTGTTTCTCTGAAGGAAGAGGCAGGGGTTGGGGGCTGCCTCTATGCTGGACCCCACTCATCCAAGTCCAGTCCTTCCAACTCAGGTTATTCTGGGATTCCGTGATTCTCTGACTCCCCCTACCCACAGTACCTGCTGATTTCCTGCCTCCCTTCCCTCCTCCGTGCATCTCCTCTCACAGATCCCCTGAACACACACATCCTCCTCCTCCACACATTCCAAACCATCCTGTAGGCACGCATTCCCTGTATCCAGGGCTCCCTGCATGGATCTCCTGCCGGCGAGACTCCCCCGAATACAGAACCTGTCCCTGCGTGCAGCACCCCCTCTTCAGGCCGGACCCCTCTGCACACACAGCCCCCACTCGAGAACCAAGCACATAAAGAACCAACTCCCCCATCTGTTGACCAGAGCCCAAATTGGATTAGACATACAGGATTGGGAAGCTTGAAGAGCCCAGCAGCTGGGGTGGCACGGGACAGCCTGGACTGCTCTGCAGGATGAGTCTTCAGACTGTGAATAAGTCCCCCGATGTTGTGGAGTGTCCCAAATTCAGCGGGTCCCATGGAAATAACTAAATCCTCTAGGAAACGAGCTGCAGGGGTGGCAGTGAGGGAGGGCCCCTGCGAAACTGGCTGTTAGGAGAGCCTGGGAATGGAGGATAAGGCTGGTGAGCCAGCAGGAAACAAGCAGGCTTGACAAACCCTGTGCCACAGATGGGTTTAATTCTGCAGAGTCAGCATTTCTTGGCAAATGCATCTGTCAGGAGAAATTCCGGCTCCTGTCTTGTCGGAGGCATTCAGAGCACTCTGCTTGGGAAGCAAACCCATGCCTGCAAACCCCTGCTTCCTTTTTCTTTCCTGTGGCTCAGTTTTATTTGTCACTGCCAGGTATTCTAGCAGGAACTGATTTCTGAGCACTTTCTGTGGTCTCATCTCTTCCACTGGAACAGGCTGCTGGGACAAAGCAAATACTAAAAAATGGGAAGTTTCAGCTTTGTGGTAACTTGAGAAAATGTAGATCAGACACATTTACAAAACTTCTGTTTCATACAGGCCAAGGAAGTAGATTTTGGTTGGATATTGGGAAGGAATTCTTCCCTGTGAGGGTGGTGAGGCCCTGGCACAGGCTGCCCAGAGAAGCTGTGGCTGCCCCATCCCTGGAAATGTCCCAGGCCGGGTTGGATGGGGCTTGGAGCAGCCTGGGACAGTGGAAGGTGTCCCTGCCCATGGCAGGGAGCTGGAACTGGATGATCTTTAAGGCCTTTTCCAACCCAAATTTGGGATTTTATGATACACTGTCCTCATCCCCAAGAGAAGAGTACAAAGATCTACAGCTTCCTGGATTTCTCCCATGCTTAAATTTAACATTATCAGCCCCATTTTTTTCCTGGAGAGGGCCTGCCTGCTGATGAGAAGGAAGAGAGAGGACCTAAGAGTCACAGAGGTCACAACCCAGCACGGGATCTGGACTCATCCCGATACTGCTGGAATGGCTGGGCGGGAGCAGCACTAATGACAGGATGCTGCAAAAGGAAGAGGTGACCAGATCCACCAGGGCCCAGTTTTCTGTGGTGGGAATTACATCAGGTGAGGAAGAGAACTCGATGGATCCTTCTGGGTCCCTCCCAACTCAGGATACTGTATGTAATATTTTATATTCTGTGGCCTAAGCTCATCTCCCACCTCCCCTCCAAGGTTGTTGTGTGGGACAGACTGCAGAGCTCTGCTGGCAGAGATTTCTCTTCTAGTCCAGCCCACAAAAAAAATCACTGCCCTGAGTGCTCCAGCCTGTTCTTGCAAGTTTGGAGGTCACTGGAGGACTTTATTGAACCATTGGCTTCATATTGTGGGTGCAAGGCCAAAAAATATTTCTTCACACAAGGAAGTGTGAAGCAAGAGAGGCAGCAGGGATAGAGTCCAGCACCAGGAATGTGCTGGGGAAAGGTGGAGACAGCTACAAAACCACGCTGGAGGGAGAAGGAGATAAGGAAGTGGCTGGATCAGAGGGCAAACTGGGTAAATATTTCATGGTTGGGGCACATTGGGAAGAATGAGTACGGTTACAATCAGGAAATGATGAGTGTGACAGGTCCCTTAATGAGTCAGGGCAGCAGAGATGGTGCAGAAATTAAACCTGGACTAACACGGCCTGCAAGGGTTGGATGTTGAACAGGCACTTGACGAGTTAAAGCTTGAAATTCAGGGCCAGTGAAAGCTTGCTCAGCTTCCGTAGAGCCAGGTGGGAAACAGAGAGGTTCCTTCCCCACCACATTTCTGTTTCAGGGTTTGTGTGAGACTTCCTGGGCCTGGCTGTGCACGTGAAGCACCAAAACCCCAGAGGAATTTGAAAATGAGACGTTTCCCCTCTTAGTGCAGCAGAACTGCTCAAACCGCTTCCCTCCGATGACACAGGAAAGGGACAGGGTCCTTTTTATTTTTCAGTAATTGCATCATGCTCTGGAGTTGGGGATTGTTCAGATTTCTTCCAGAGAGGGTTGGAACTGTTCTGTGGCAGAGTCCTACCTCACCTGCCAAAGCGTGGAGAATCAATTTGGCAGAGGACTGGGAGGATGTGAGAGAGCAGGAATCCAGGATCTCCATCCTTGCTGCTTCCTCTCATCCCCAAAATTCTCTTTGTCCAGAGCACTTTGCTGCAACGTAGTCCGGGCGTGAAAGTCCTCCTTGCCCAGGTGCTGGCACAGCCCTCGACACTCCATGGAATGCTGGAGCTGGGAATTCCTGGAATTCCTGCTCACCTGGCTGAATGAGAGGCCCGACTCCATATCCCAGCCCTTCCTTGTCATCCCACCCTGGATCTTCCTTCTCCTGAGGTCCCTCCTGATCTCTCTGGATCAAAGCTGTCCAAAACACCCTCAGGATCCTATTTGGAGCATCCAAGGCTGCTCTGGACATAGATTTTCTGTGGGCAAACCAAGCTGCAGGTTATTCTATGGTGCCAAACCATAGGTCACTGTCCTTTACCACCTCTGCTGCATCCCGTGGGGAAACACCTGGGATTTCTCTCAGGTAGCTACTGAGATTCCTGAAAATTCCTGAAATAAAGGTGCCCAATCGGCTCTTTGGGCCACACCCAAAGATTTATTATATTTTTTATAGCTAGAGGAATAAAACCTCCATCTGCTCCCTCCAACCTCAGCCTGAAGTCAGATTGATGTATCTGCTGTCACACTGAGGAACTTTCACTTCTGGCTGACACCCACATTTCCTTTTCCCTTCTCTCCCCGAGCCCCAGGTGAAAGTGGATTGCTGCCTGGTGATGCTCAGCCCGCCTTGGATTTCTCACACTTCCTCCTTCCAAAGTCTGCGTGACTCACCCTCAGATCTGCTTGGTTTTAGGCTTTTGGCAGGAAAACAACTGTGGCTCTTTAGGAAGAGCTTGTTTCTCAGGCAAAAAAACTTTAATTTCCCTGAGCAGTCTCAGCAGGCCCCTGCTCACACTGTGTCCATGGCTCCAGGAAATTCCTTTAAACTCAAGCCTAACCCTTTAGGTCCCCTAAGTGTCCCTGTCTCCAGCTGTGTCCTGGATGGACCTTGGCCATGTGCTATGGTTTGTCTCTGGCCTCAGACTGTGAATTTTAGTGTTGGAATTGCTGATCCTTTTGCTCTTCCAGCTCAGGATATTCCATGATTCTCTATTCCAACACTAATCTCTAACTATATAGTGTCTATCCCTGTCTCCAGGCCTAATTCCATCTCCTGGGAGAACTCTGGACTTGTTCTATAGCTTTTTCCCAGTCCTGGCCTTTTTTTTGTGCCATCAGAGCTTCTGGACCACTTGCAAAATTTCCTGGGCACCTCCTCCCCCGCAACAGAGGCCTCATCTCCATTTTTTTTTTGGGGGGGGAGGGAAGAGGCTTTTCAGTCCTTTCCCTTATTCCTTCCACCAAAAAATGCACTTTTCTATGGGCGAGGAATTCACCAGGCTCCAAGGAGGCAGCACAAAAATATGCTGAAGCTGTAGGCAAGGTGATAGACTCATGGAGGTTTGTAGTGGAAATGTTAAAGTTGGTGTAAAAAACATAGGAATGGGAATGTTCCAGGGTGTGGAAGAACCAGAAGAACCAGCAGAGCAAAGGATGAAAGGAAAGGCATTTGCTGATTGCTGTGGAGCTCTGTGTTCATTCAAAGGAAGAGAAAGAGCAAGCTGACCTCGGATAGGGAACTCCAGAGGAGTAAGAGCAGGGTGGAAGCCATAAAACACCCAGATAAAGTAAACAAAGGGGCTGGGATGTTCAGGAATTCCATCTAAAAGGGGAAAAACGAAAGAGAAAGTGAGCAAAGACAGCATCCTCTCTCCAAAAGCTGTAATAAACAAGTCCAAATTTGGGGTTTTTTTTGCTCTGCCTTTCACCTTTGTGGTCAACCTTAAAGGCACAAGGAGAATTGCGGGGCTTTCATCCTTTGGTGGCCCAGAAGTGACACGGGCCAGATGATCTGGGCACACCCACACTGGTGCTTGCGTTCCAATGAAATCCATAAGGAAAAGTGTGAAAGGCAAAATCCAAGGTTTTTATCTTACCAAGTCGCTCTCTTCTCCCCGAAGATCTCGCAGGGAGTTTTATTCCTCCAGTTTCCTGTGGCTGCACAAGGGAGTGTCTCATTCCCAGGAGCGGGGTCTGCTCGTTATCTAATTGCTGATTAACATCTAATTCTGCATCCTGGAGCTGCAGGCAGGTCCCAGGTGAGCTGGCACAGGACCAGGGCCTGTTCCTGCCTCTCCTGGACCAAGGAAAATTGTACCCCTGGCACCCCCAATTCTTTGTGCTTGCCTGAGGAAGGGATCAGCTGGAAAATGGGAAAACCATCATTCCCATGCCAAGCCCTCTCCGCCTTCTGCCCCAGCACTGCTTTAATGTTGGCTGAGATCCTGGGACCCCAGGAGCTGAACATCCTCTGGAGGGAAAGTTCCTACATGGAAGTTCTTTCCATGACACTGGAAGAGCTTTGGGTCACTTTTGCTGTTCCATCTTTGTCTTGGCACAACCTGATCTCGTGGGAGGTGTCCCTGCTCATGGCCAGGGATCTTTTAGGTCCCTTCCGACCCAAAACATTCCATGATTCTGTGACAGAGCAAAGCCCTGCTCTGGTGGAGGGAACCATCTCCATGTGGGAATGACAGAAAGGTGACAGGGAGAAGCAGGAATGGGAACGACCAGGAATGAGCTCATTCTCCAGCCCCAGACACGAAGGAGAAGCTGAGACCGGAGCTTTTCCATGCTTTGATGAATCCTAATTATGGTGCTAAAGCTGCTGCTTCTGGAGGCAGTTTTCCAGCTCTTCACCCTGCTTTGGGTGCCAGGAATTCCTTCTGATCCTATCTAAAATCCTCCTTGCTGCTGTGTGAACCCCAACACAAAGAGTGGGAAGAACAAAGCAGCCCAATCCTTCCATTTGGAGGATCTGGAAGGTTCTCATCCCACCACTCACCCGTTTACACTTCCCAGTGCAATGTGTCAGATTTTTCCAGGGAGTGCAGAATTCCAGCAAGGCTTTGTTTCACATTTTTTCCCCAAGTTTGACGCGCTTTTAACTCGTGATCCAGCACATCTTCTTTTCCTGCCAGATTGCTGCGAGGGAGATTCCCTCATCCCGTATTTGTGCCACATTAACTGGAGAGCTTTGTGCTCGTCCTTCCTAAATTACACCCTCTCTTCTCTACCTACCACTTAAATTTACTGGAATCGCCCAGAATTCTCCTGTTTGCAGATCCTCTCAGCTCGTCACCGGTGAGCTCAGTGAATTTATTGTCTGATGCATCATCCAAACCAGCAATTAAAACTTTGCATCATCCCAGAGCCAAGAGGAGCCTTTTAATGGCTCGTTCCAGCCTGGCAGCAAATTGCTGGCTGTGACTTGCTCGTGATTTCAGCCCCACTGGCTTTTCTTGGTTTTGCTTCTGCTCCCACCACCGTGCCAAAATCTTTATTAAGGCTGAGCTGTGTGACAGGTGCCACTTTCACCCTCACAGATTTTGTCTTGTCCCAGGGAGGGGTATCACCCACCCGTCACAAAATTCTTGCCGATCATCCCTTCCTCTTTGATAACCCCTACACCCGTTTGATGATCTCTTTCAGAGCTTTTTTTTTCCCAGCCTGGGTTGGCTGCTCTGTGTGTCCCTAGAGAGTACCCTGTGCCCTTTATAATAATGGATTATTTCCACATTTATTCATGGAAAGGCTTTGGATGTGACACTCAGTGCTCTGGTCTGGTTGACAAGGTGAGGAATGGTCCCAGGTTGGACTCAGTGATCTTGGAAATCTCTCCCAACCTCAATGAGTCTGTGATTTGTTGGTTCCCAGTCTCCCAAAACACCCAGATTTCCCAGTGGCAAAGAAACAGGGGCAGGAGAAACAGACTGGGTTTGGTAGCTCTGATGGATTTCTTTTCCCGATTTTCCTGGACACCGCTTTGGCTGACAGCCCTCACTGATTTGCATATTTATGTCGAAAATACTAATTTTATTCACCTTTGATGTGTTAATTAGTTCATCTCATTAATATCTGTGGCAGTGAAATGGTTCTTGCTCTTGTGTTTGATGTGGTTGTGTCTCCACACCTGTTTTCCCTCTTACTCCACACGTGGAATCACAAACGCAACTCCTGACTCTGCAAGTGCAGCTCAAAGTTGTGGGATTGCAAAACAAATCCTACACTGAAGCTCCAAGAATCACCTGGAATTCTTCTCCCAGACAGCTCAGCCTGGAGAGCACCAGCACCCAAACCTCACACTGGAAAAGGGAAATGGCACTGATTCAATCCATGGGGGAAAAAATGGAGATTTAGGTTTTGCCTAAAGCTGAGCCACAGGAGCCTTGATCTTCCACCTGCACCTTCCTCCAGCCCAGGGAGGGGAGGAATCAGTGTGGAAAAGGAGCTGTGACTTCAGAATCAGCCCATTCCTCACCTCCAGTCAAGAAGGAGAGTTTTAAATTGTCCCTCTTCCTTCTTTATTTGAAAGAGTTCCAGCGATTTTCCACTCAGAGGATCAGCACTGACAAAGTCCATCCAGAATTCCCACCTCCAGATTTACTTTTCCATGACCTTCAGCTCCCACAACTGGGAGCTTTCAGTCCAGGAACGAGGTGAGTGGACAACACAGCGAGTAAATCCTGTTAAACACAATCCCTTTACCTCCAGAGAATCAGTGGGGATAATCCCGGCTAATTCAGCTGCTTTGGCATCCAGAAATTTCAGAAAAAGGAAGGGTTCCTCTGAATTTGCAGACAATTCTAGGAACCCACTCTCATTTGACCTTCTGGCAGCACCTAAACTGCTGCGGTGAAAAGTGGGGGAAGAGTTGGGTCACCAAAAGATCTGGATAAGGTTTGTTCTCCCTCCTGAGCTGTGTCCATCCTGGCTCCCCACACCCTCAACCCTCCACTCATTCCTTCCCCTCCAGATGGTCTCTCCCACCAAATTTTTGCTTTCTCGTGTCCAGCGAAACTGGTCGAGATAGAAACTGCTCCTTCTACTTCCTCTTTCTCCTGCCAAGAGGACAGGTGGTAAAACAGTAACAGCTTTGGCCTGGAGCCCAACTTCCTTGGAGGTTTTTGAAAGCACCTGAGGTCCTGAGGGGAAAAACTGTGCTGAGTACAGAGGACTCTTGCTCCTGGATCTCTTGCTCCTGGAGGATTTGCTCCTGGAATTGGGATGCAGCACAGCCACCCACCAGTGCCTGTCCTGAGCAGCTGGATGTCTCTTCCTTCTTTTTGGTTTAAAAACTTGTTCTTCCCCTTCTCCATCCTGATTTTCCTTCCCTTTTGAGGTTGTCTTTGGTGAGAGAGAATTGACAGCAGGTTCTGCTGTTAATCTGGTCTTTTGACATCTGTCATCTCCAGGTGCAGCTCAGCAATCTGCTCAGTGGGGTGGCAATGTCCTCTTGTCCCTGCCCACCACTGTGGTGCCACCTCTTTCATTTCCTTCATTTCCCCTCCATCCATTAAAAAAAAATATTTAAAACCAGTCACCAAAACCAGAGCACAAAACACGAAGCTGATGTGGCATCATTCATCCTCCTGGAAAACCAATGCCTCAAAAATCCACATCCTTCCACGTGTGCAACCAAAACCCAGCACAGTCCCAGGGCAGTGCTTCAGAGAAAGCAAAGATCTTGTTTAACCATCAAACACAACAAAAAAAACCCTGACACCCTTCAATTGTTTGGACCAGCTCTGGTTTCTCCCAGGACACAGCTGAGCTAGGGATGCTGCCAGCTTTCCCTTTTTTTTTTTTTTTTTTTTTTGCTGTGTGTTTTCCAGGAATGGGAGCCTGCAGCTCGGGGCTGTGACCCAAGAAGCTCTGAGCTGTTTGTGTGAGTCCCTGGCTGGCTGCCCTTCTTCTTCTCTGTGACACCCCCAGGGCCTCCTACAGAGCTTTTCTGTCCCCCCTTCAGCTGCAGCTCCCGCGGGGAGAGGAGGGAGCAGAGACCGTGGAGGGCAAAACCAAACAAAGCCCAACACAATCGATGGTTTCTCTGCCAGGAACGTGGCTCTGTAGAAAGCCTCTCACAATCTCTGAACGACAGGGGTTGGCGACAGCTGTGTGAGGTTGTTTTGGCCCTGGAAAAAAAAAAAAAAAAAAAAGGGGGGAATGGATATGGGGATGTCTTTTCCAGCTGGATGAGGTCCATGGGGAGGCAGTGTGGGAGCTCCCAGCTCAGCGAGCTGCCTCCATTCCTTCCCTTCTCCCTTCCACCTTCCCACTGCCTTTCCTCTCCCAGCCACGTATTTCCCTCTTTGCTTTTTCCCCCTTTCCTCTGATGGGAGAGCTCGTTTCAAAATGGGAAATGGGAGGAAAGGGACAGAAATTGCTCCCCACTGAGGCTGGAAAAATGTCCACAACACTGCCACACATCAGCTTCACTTCCACTTTCTTGTTTATAAGCAGATGTTTGATAACCAAACTCACCGTGAGCAAATTCCCGGATCATCCCCTGTGCTGACACAGCTGTGGAGCCATTCCCTGTGTTTCAGGCAGGGTGGGATGTTATTCCTCACAGAGCTTTGAGAGGAAGAGACAAAACTATGCCTTCAAGGATCTCCTCAGAGCAGTAATGATTTGAAGCTTGAACATGTCAAAAAGGCCATTTTCTACATGTTTTCCTAGGTGAGTGGGAATGTCTGGGAACACTTGGGATTCAAGCAGGCTCAGGAAATCAATGGGAGATCAGCACCTGACTTACCCAGGCTCTCTCAGAAATCCCAGGGGAAGCTCAACCACAAAACACAAATCTTTGAGAGTGGAAATTATCCCAGAACAACACTTTTATTTCAGCCATCGTGGGGAGCTCTTCCAAACCCATCACAGTCCGTGTGCAAGGATGTAAGTGACGCCGGCCAGGACACCCAGGGACGTGGCTCCGTGGCTGCTCTGCCTGCTGTTGGCTCCATTCACGTTGCACAGGGGTTTCTCACAGCAGGAAACATTCTGGGAGCTTTGGATTTGTTGCTGACCCGTTTCTGGACACGTTGGAGAGCACATCTTGGAGATGATGTATTTAGGCTTGTTGGGCTCTAGAGCAGGGGAAAAAAAAGTGTGGGGGGAAAAGAGAAGAAAAGAGAAAACAAGAGGATGGAAAATAATTTTTTGAATATTTTCACGTCTAATTCTGGTTTGGTGAGTAAAGGAAGGCCAGGCACTAAGCCTCAAGGCAAATTTCGTGGAATTAATTATAGAATCATGGAATTATTTGGGTTAAAATGGACTTTTAAAATCATCCATGGCAGGGACACCTCCCACCAGACCAGGTTACTCAGAGGATCATCCAGCCCAGCCTTGGACACTTCCAGGCATGGGGCAGCCACAGTGTCATAAAATCCTAGGATTGTTAAGGCTGGAAAAGGCTTTTAAGATCATCAAGTCCAACCAGGATTTCTCTGGGCTCCACGTTTTCAGGTTTTGTCAATCCCAACGTGGCTTTCAGTTCCAGCTGCCTGAAGTGATGCTCAGGCTGGGTCATTCCCACCAGGATGGTTTTTCCTACATCAACACAGGGGGATTGTTCTGCATCGCCTGAGATTTGGGATAGGAGGACGTGGAGAGCCCCCAGGACAGAGCTGAAGGATTGTGCTTGGCACAGGGAGTCAGCCACGGTGATGTTGGGCCAAAATCCTTCTCCAAACAGTTCTGGGAGTGAAACACGCACAGCTCCGGGTGTGAATCCACTCCCTGGTGCTGCCCTGTGTGTTCTCATCATTTCCCCAATTTCCAGCAGGAATATCAAGTGTGTCTGGACACTGCAGTAGGGAGCCACGAGGTCAGTGTGTCCTAAAATCCCGTATTGGGATGAAATCCCACTCCTGGGACTGCTCTCCTATAAAATAAACGAGGTGTTGCTCCCAAACCTACTTGTCCCGACGTCCTTCCGGATGGTCACACAGTGTTTGTCCTCCTTGGCACACATGGAAATGGTCAAACAGTCCTTGTTGGACTCCTGTTCTTGGCAGGTGTAGCACATGAATGGATAAACTGGGGGTGGGGAGGGAAAAAAAATGGGAGAAAAGCACATTTCAAACCAGAAAAGCTCCAGCGCAGAGATCTCCATTTCCCTCGTCACAGCCTGAGGAATGTTTTTGTGGGAATGACCAGTGACTTTCTTTATCTCCTGACCCGTGGCAGCAGCTCTAAATCCCCTCTCTGTCTCCTCTGGCTCAGGCTGCGAAGTGTTATCGATCTGTTTGCAATCCCTGGGAGCAGGAGATGTGAGTGGAATTCGAGGATTTGGGGGCTTTTGTGGAGGAGATTATTGCTGAGCCACAGCGTCTCGGCCGTGGGAATTGCCAATTACTGCTCAGGGTTCCTCCTGGGCAGGGCTTGGCAGGGAGAATTTAAAGATGACCGTGGCGTTTCGAGGAGGTGGACAATGCCCAGTGTCCTACTTCTCTTTCATCTGGCTCACAGACTGCTGTCACATCTCTTTTTTTGTGCTTGAACATCACTGAACTCTACTAACCTCAGTTCTGGGAAGTCTGGTGAGAGCCCTCTGTCAAATTCCTGTTTTTTTAGCATAAAATTGGGAGTGAATGGAAAAATCTCAACCAAAAGCTTGGATTAAGGGCTAAAGGTGGTTTTGGTGAGATAATTTCTACACCTGCAACAGCAGCAGGTGATTGGCAGGAGGGTCTCACAGTGATGAGTTTTGTTTCCTGCCAGGAACGTCTCTGCCTGCCCTCAAAACCAGAATGCGGCAGGCCAGACCTTTAGAAAGCAGTAAAACAAAGGAAGAAGAGAAAAAACAGAGTCTGGGTGATAAAACGCCCCAAAAATATGCACAGAGCACTCCCCAGCCAGGCAGACTGAAAGGTTTTGTAGTGGTGGTTGAGATCAGAGCTCGTGAAATCACCCAGAGCCAACTGTGGGGTTTTGGGATTGAGTTCCTTTAAAAACAAAGCTGATTTTTGGAGGGAGTCAAAGCCAAACGCTGGCTGAGTTCCTGCTAGGTCTGGGGCCAGTCTGCCACTTTGGAAAGGGCAAAAGCAACTAAAGCACACGTCCCTGAGAGAGAACTTTTGCCCGATAAGAAGTTGGCAGTGAGAAAGTGGAAGGACGGCAGAGGTCATACCCTGAAACGAGAAGTTTCTGATAGAAAAGAAGGAAAAAGTCATCAACCATTGATCCTGTGCAGCTTTTTTTGTGCTTCGTTCACCTCTACAAGAAGTTGGATTTTCACGTGCAGAGTAGAGGAGGTTCAAGGAGGTTTTAAGGAATTTTTGGCACGACTTTGAGTGATGTTGCTCTTGAGCAAGCCTGGGAAACATGAGCTGCTGAAAATTTCAGGGAATGGGTGCAAAGCCAGGCAAAAAAAACACTCTCAGAGGGTAATTCCCAAGGATTATTGGTCAAACCAATTGGAGCAATAAAGGGAATTCTTCCCTGTGAGGGTGAGGAGGCTCTGGCACAGGTTGTCCAGAGAAGCTGTGGCTGCCCCTGGATCCCTGGAAGTGTCCCAGGCCAGGTTGGACGAAGCTTGGAGCAACCTGGGATGGTGAAAAATGTCCCTGCCTGTGGCAGAGGTTTGGAATGAGATGGTATTTAAGACCTTTTCCAACCCAAACCATCCAATGATTCTGTGATTTTAATTGATTTTGACAGATGGAGGCAATAAAAGAGTGAAAAAGAAGAGTGGGTGCAATTAAATAAAGAGAAATAAATTACAGTGGATAAAACTAAAAGACACTTAAACGTAGGGTGGCAAACGACTGGTTGAGTTGGAATTCAGAACCAACTGGAGCCATTGGTGTCACATTCCAGCCGTGGAAACAGGAGTCACCCAAGGGGACACAGGCAGAAATGTCACATATGAGATGTACAAAGTGGCCTTTCCACCCTGGCCAGGCCTCAGCTGGCGCCCTGGTGCCCAAATCTCTCCGTGGCACTTCCAAAACTATGCAGAGCATTTGGAGAGGGACTCGAGGAGAGGGAGGAGAAAAGGTCAAGGATCTTGGAAATGTGACCTTGTCAAAAAGGTTGGCAGGGTTTAGTTTGTTTAGTTGAAAATGAGGGAATGCTGAGGGAAATCACAGGGATCTCCTTCATGCCAAGAAAAAAAGAAGCAGCAAAGAAGAAAGTGATAAAATATTTTGTGTGTCCCATGGTGGGAATATGGGAGAACAGCATAAAAACAGGCTCTAAGAGATATTAAAACTGAATTCCTAAAGGGATGAGAGTCTCTGAGCGATTCCAGGTTGTGGAATATTCCTTGCTGGAAACTTCCAGGGGCACTTTAAGCAAATATCTGCCTGGTCCTGTCCAGCACTGCAGCAAGGACTTGACAATCTGAGAGGTCTTTTCCACCCTTAATGTGATTCTATGAAAAGGATCAAGACGTTTTATGATTTTTTGCTGTACACAAAATATCCATAACAGTGAGTTTATGGATGGAAAAGGCAAAAGACCCTCTTTGGTCAGCTGAGAAATCAAGAGTTTTGACCAAAATTCGGTCATTAGGGTCTGGGATGAGATCCAGGATACCTGAGAAGGATTAAATGCCAGTTCCCACATTTTTTTTTGTCCCAGTTCCAGGTCAGAAAGCTGCAATTTCTTATTCTGGATCTAGGCTGGGCCACAGAAAGGTGCTGTGTGAAAGCCTGTCCTTAAATTTGTTGGGCATCTGCTGCCGATGTCAAATGTCACCCGTAAGGAATTCCACCAGGATCCATCCTGGATCTCTGGGAGCTTCCCAGTTCATCCCAGGTCACACTGAGAACATTGGCTTTGAAAATTCTCCACCTCTGTCCATCTTAATGTTGCTTCAGTCAGGAATTCTGGCCACTAAATCCTTTTTTTTTTTTTTTTCTTAAGAATTGAGCAGTCATTTTTCCACACCCAAAACTGGCCAAAGGTCCTGCTCTTCCAGGCACGCTGGAGAGCCATTGCAAAGGATGTAGGAGTAGGGGGTTGATGCATCAGTGATAATTGATTAATTAGATGCCTCTTTCTCAACCAGATTCGTATCACGGTTTCTGGGAAACCATCAGGTGTGGGGGAAATTTTGGCACTCTGGTCATCGTTCCCACGTGCCAGGAGCGGTGGAGCAACAACGTGTGGCTCACTCCCAGGAGGAGGACAGCACTCAGCCTTCCCTTTGGGATGCCTTTCACATGAAAAGTTCTGTCACCTCTGCCGCTGATCCAACCCACAAAAAGTTCCCAGTGTTGCATTTTCTAGGAAGACGCGTGGCAAAGCACTACAAGGGAGGAAGCAGCAGGACAGAAATGTCCCTAAAATACTCCAAAACTGAAATTATTAAGGGGAAAAAAAAATTATTTTGTCTTTCTATCACTTCCAGCTTGCCTTCTTTTAGAAAAGATCCCAAAGACCAGAGCGTGGATTTCACTGGCAGCCAGCACCAGCAGAGCTCTGGCACTGGAAAGAGGAATCAACTCACCGGATTCTTATTTCTGCATCAAATCACTGATCGAGGCAAAAAAGGACATTGGTGACACCATCACAGCCCTGCAAAGTTGGTGAGAACCCCCTAAAGTTTTGCCACGTGGAAAATTGTCACCATCTCCCCCCTCCCAAATCCTTGTCTTAAGCAGGAGCAGCATGAGAGGCTCACCTTGTTCCACACAGAGGGCGGCAGCCAGCAGGGCGACAAGAGGAGCCCTCATCTCCAGCAGATCCTCCCAGCAGGGCTGGGAAGCTGCTGGGAGGGCAGGTTTTATACCCCAGCCCAGCGGCAGCAGTTTTACAGGCTGGACACGAAATCAAGCCGAGGGTGTGGGATGCTCCTGTGGGAGTTTTCCACGCCGGAGCCCTTGGAAGGGGCTGGCACCGTGGGGAAAAGCCCTTTCAGCCACACATTTCTTGCTCTTCCGGTTGTGTGAGTGATGGGAAGTTGGGATCTGCTCTCTCCTCCTCTGAATTTCTTCCTTTCCTCCCTCCCAGAGCCGCTGCTCTGATGAAAGCAGAGCCCAGAGGCACGGGGAGATTGTCCTAGGGAATGAATTTTTTCCCCAGTCCCGTTGCACAGGCAGCAGGTGATGTTCCAGGGTTTGTACCATTCCTTGGCTTTAATTATTCAGCAGCACCAGACTCAGCCCTTGAGCTGGCCTAAGCTGGTTTACCTCAAAATCAGTGTGTTTTACACTAAATTAAATTAGCTA
Source organism: Thryothorus ludovicianus (assembly GCA_013397245.1). NCBI lineage: Eukaryota > Metazoa > Chordata > Aves > Passeriformes > Certhiidae > Thryothorus > Thryothorus ludovicianus. Next base: position 154,252 of record VZTB01010294.1, on the reverse strand, counting down.
ATGGTTGGTTAAACAGAAGATTCCCCTCAAATTTGCACGTCAGCCTTCATTTCTTTATCAGTTTTCCTCTGGTTAATCCCTCTGCTTGCTCTTTTCCCTGCTTGTAATCCTCAAATACCTTGTACGATTTTGGTTTAATGAAGTTTCACTGCTGCCCAGGGATTCTTTAGAGGAGCTGCTTTTCTCCACGCCCAACAGTTTCTCGAAATCAGGCCTCGATTTCCAGCCTCCTCAAATTGGCACCCTGGAATTGCAGCTCTGCTCCGGAAAGAGCCATCCCTCAAAGTGTCATTTTTTCAATCTCTCCTCTTAAATCAATCCTTTTTGCTTTTATTCCTCCGTGTTGCTCCTCTCCTCTGAATTCCCTAAAATCTGTTCCTGACAGTCTGGGATACAGAGACCCTCATTCAAGATGCATCTTGTAAGAGCTCGAGCTGCCAAGTCCACAGAGTTTCTTCTAAAACAAGATTTATCCTGGACAGCAGAAAGAAAATATTGTCAAACCCCGTTTTTTCTGGCAATTATAGAATAACTTAACTGGCAATTCCTTGCATGAAGCCATCCACGGGGTATTTTTGTCTGTTTCTAACGTGAATCATTCCAGCCCTGGATGATTTCCTGATCCATGTGATTGTCTGACACTTTTTTCAGATCCTCCTGATCCGCTCCTGGAATGACATCACCAGGTGGTAAATTCCAGAGTTTTTCAAACCCAAACAGACGTTCCCTGGGTGTTGGAGGTTGGTGAGGTCAGCAGGGATGTGGTGATGATCAAATTGAACCTTCGCACAGGACAGCTCGGTCCTGTGACCCAGTGTTTTATAAACAGGTTTTTCCCCCTCATTAGTGGGTGTGACTCCTTGCTGGCATTTTACAGTGAGGGTGAAAGGGAAAAAACATTATTTTTTCCTTGGTTTTGGTCTTATTTATCCCACAGACTTGTTGTGTTTATTACTTTCGCTTTCCATATCCCTGCTCCTGTTGATTTCCATACAATCATTGACTGGGTTGGTAGGAAAGGACCTTAAAAATCACCCAACCTCATGCCATGGGCAGGGACACCTTCCACTATTCTGGGTTTCTCCAATTTCCATCCAACCTGGCTTTGTTGACTTTTCCAACCTCCATTTTATTCCCACACAAATCTCCTGGGAATAGGATCAGCACAAGCCAATGTTGATTTTGACTTTGACTTTGACATTGACTTTGACATTGAAGGTGCAATGAGGCTAAAATATTCCCAGCACGACCAACAAATGTGTACTAAGGAGAGGAATTTGGGTGGAAAATGGGATTTTCTGTGTTTTCTGGGAGCTGTCTCCAAGACATGAATGTCTTCCTTAGTCCCGTGGTTTTGAGGTACTTGGAATGTTGGAGCATTCCCTCTTCCTGGTGCATGGGGAGCATGGAAAAGAGATTTATTTGCCAATAGGGTAGATTGCAAAACTCAAAAACACTCAGAGGCACCATTCAGGGATCCAGCATGGAGAGGGTGTCTCCTGCAGTCTGGGATCACAGCCTGGAGGAGTGCCTGGAGCAGGGATACAAAGTGAGCAGTAAGCTTGAGGAAGATTGGGGGGAAAAATCCCCAAGGAAGCTGAGTCACCTCTCTGGAGTAATCTTGTCATTATCCATAAAGGAAAATTAAAGTGGATCAAATTGGAGCCGTGAGTTGGCAAGGGACTCAAATTGGAGCCATGAGCTGGCTCCGTGACAAGAAAGCAGCAATCAGCTTTGGGAAAAGGATTGCTTTTGTCCCTTTCCATGGCTTCCAGAAGATATTTACACCCAGTGTTGCTTTGATCCTCTTGTGCTCATCCTGTCTCTTGCTTTGGCATTGAGGCACTGTGTTGGATCTGGGCAAATGAACAGGGAAAAGAGGGAGAGATTTCACATTGTGAGGGAAAAGGCAGGGGAATTATTCAAGGAGGGCAGCACAGATCCTTCAAATTCAAAGGTGGAACAGGCCCAAAAGAGGGAAAAGAAGGGCCAAAGTTAAAACACCTCCACGGATGCCTCATTTAGGCAGGGAAAGGCCTCCTTGGCTGATCCATGTCCTGGTGCAGTGACTCAGAGCGCTGGAAAATGAGTTTTATATAATCCACAGGGAGGGAGAGGCAGTTACCTCCCAGGATCAATCCCAGCTACTGGGATGAGGCTCCCATGTCCTTCCCAAAAGCCCTCCAGGCATCACAGATGTCTCTGCTCGTGGGTCCCATGTGAGGAGTGTGCAGCCATGGGAGGCACCAGAAATGTGATGGGAGGATTTGGAATTAGGGAGCAGCACCCGCGTGGGAGGTGCCAATCCGGATTTCTCAGCAAGGCTGGCAGAGTCTGCTCTTACACAACATTCCAAGGGGAGGGTTCACCACGGGAGCTCTCCTGTTTTTGGGACCTCCTGCGCCTCAGGGAAGTCGCTGCTCCCGCCTTCAGATAAGGGCCTTGGGATGTGGGCCAGCTTTGGAGCGCATGGATGCGTTTTGTTGGGAAAAACCTGTGGGATCAGGGGGTCATGCCATGAGAAGGAGGCAGCCAGGATGGAGCTGCTCCCTTAGGGATGGCAATTCTGGATTCCCAGGGCTGTTTATCACTTGTCCATGCCACAGCCCTGACCAGGGCATGAACCCTCCAGGGGTGTCCCACGTGCTTCCATCCCCTTTGCCATTCCAGGATCTTTCCCATCCCAAAACAGAGGCACCTGCCAAGTCCAGGCAGCTCCAGACACGATGGTGTCTTAAACCTGGCTGCCAAGGGCAGGTCTGGACACCCAAGCTCAGCAGAACAAGGCCTGAGGCCCTACCAGCCCCATCTTGGCCTTTCCCTGTGCCAGCCATTGTTCCTAAAGAATCCTAAACCTGTGGATAGCACAGGATGAAGATTATTCCAAAAAGTTCGGTTGTCACCGTGTTAGGAGCAGGGTGTGGGGCAGAATGTGGCCAGCCAAGGTCACAGACTGGGCTTGTTTGGGGTTTTTGGATCTGTGTCACGGGAATATCCCTAAATCCGGCAAGGAAGGGATGCAGGGTGAGAATAAATCGGGCAGATAGATGGAGCCAGCTCAGCTGGGAGAGGCAATAAAATCCATGGGGGAGAACGGAGAGACTGACGGCCAAAATCAAAGTATCCCTGGCCAATTCTGCACTTACACCGAGGAGGAAACGGTGAGTTGAGGCAAGGAAATAGTAAGACTGGAGGAAGAAGCCAAAGAGGAAATCTGGGAGAGAAAACAACCAGGGAATGAAGAGCTGGGGTTGGACGTGGATGGGAGGAAGGTGAACAGGAAGGGGAAGAGCAGATCAGGATGAGCAGGAAGGGTGAGCCCACGTTTCCTTTCCAAAGCTGTTAAAAAGAACAACGATGTGGCTGCTCCTGAGCGTTGTTATTCCTCTAATCCCAGAAAACGCCTGCCAGAATGAGCAGTACCTGGAGCTGTGCAAGGAGTCGAGGGAGAGAAAATCAGCTGGGTGAGCTGCACACAGCTGTTTTCCCTGGGAGATCTTCCTGGGGATGATCCCTGTGGAGAGCTCCTTCGTACCAGGAGAAAGCAGTTCAGCCTCCCTGGGAGGATCGGAGGGACCAAACCTCTCATTCCTAAGATTATCCACAAGGTCAGAGAAGGATAAGGAGTCCCTTCCATCTTAACTTGACGAGCAAACATAAAAAATTTATTCACAGCGTTAATATTTTTTCACAGAGGAGCCTGAAAAATTCCAGGTTTCTTTCAAAAACCATCTGTCTTTTCCTATGATTTTACTTTAAGCACCTGCAAGATACTTTTCCCCCTTTTCTAATGCTTCTAAAGGAATTTCCACTGGGAGATCTTAAACCAGTTTAAAAAAAATGCTCCAGAACGCTTCCCATCAGGCCCTGCCTTGTCCCCTCAAGAGCCATTTCCTTCCAGGCAGCTGCCCCAGGAAAGGAATTGAAAGGAAGTTAAATAGAATCCAGTTTATTCCAAAATGGAGTCACAGAAATCCCATTTCTGCCCTTGCAGGAAAATAAAACTGGGGAGAGGCTTCCTGAATTGAATGCAAAGTAATTTTAATATATTTCAGCATTATTCCCATTCAGCTTGCAGGAGGACGCCTCCGCTTTTATCCCATGGATACATCCAGCAGCTACGCCCAGTGTGCCACACCACACAGCCACACAATAGAATAAAATAACACTTTATTGTGCCCAGTTTCTGTTAAACAACTGGAATATTAAAGGCTTTCTCAGAGCAAAATGATACAGGGTGGAAAAATGGGGGGGGAGAAAAAATGGCACAAGACAATGGCGGGGATAAAATGAAAGGCAAAAAATGCACGGAGTTATAAATGCCAGGATTAGGAGAGATGTTGACCACACGGGGCCATTCTGCGCTTTCAGGGCTCCATTTTACCCCTTTCTCTCCCAAACATCATTTTGTTGTTGTCATCAGAGCGTGGAAAGAGCAAAAATACCTCCTGGTGGGAGGCGACCTTCCAGGCAGGAAGGCACAGGGCAGCATTCCCACCCGACGGACCGCAGCTCGAACCGTGCCATGCAAAGCCAAGCAGCTCCTTTCTCCCCCCAAAAAAAAAACCCCTCAAAAACCCATCCTGAGGATGCAGGCGAGACTGGCCAGGACACCCAGGGTGAGGATGGTGGAACTGGTTTTCACGCTGCTGGCCCCACTGATGTTGCACAGGGAGGTCTCGCAGCAGCTGGTGGCGACTCCGGCGATGCCGATGTTCAGGTCAATCGTCGGGCAAAATGCAGAACATTTCTTGGTGATCCGCTGGCTGCGGTCACTGCCTGGAGTGGGAGGGAGAGAAAACAGCAGCAAAAGTTCCGTTTTTCATCTTGGAATTTTTTTATTTTTTTTCTTTTCTGGTTTCAGTCATAGCCTGGCTGTGCAATCCCGTGGGGAATTTGTTATTCTGCGCTCGATGCCATTGGGTTTCCCCTTGGGTTTCACCACATTCCATCATTATTTGTGTTTGTGTGACCTATGGACACCGTCTCGAGGCCTGACAGATCCTTTGCTGGTTTCAGGGCCAGCTGAGGGCAAGAATTTGGGACTTAATTTGTGCAATGTGAGATTGCAAAAACATTGGCACCGTGCCTTGGGATTGCTCCTTCCACAGCACCCGGCCCTTTCCATTTCCACCACCTCATGGGCATAAACTTGAGCTTGGAGTTGAGACAAGGAGTTTGTGCGGGAATAATAAAAAATAATCATTTTTATCCCAGCATTTCCCTGTCCTGAGAGCATTTAATCAGCAGCATTTAATTTTAACTGAGCTCAGTCAGAAGTGTTTTTATGACACGCCACAACAGACCCAGGCTATGCCGAGTTCCCGCCTTCCCAAGATTCGTTCTCTGCGTGCTAAAATCCTCATTAATTCCCCCACCGTGCCTCCTGGTGGGAGGAGGATGAGCTGTCGGCCCCACCTGAGCCCCAGTTTGCCCTCAGGGCCTTGGGAAGGCTCCACACTCACCGGTCCCTGCCGTGGAGTAGCTTGTCAGACAATACTTCTCATTATCCGAGCATTTGGTGGTGCTGAGACAGTGGAGGTTGGACGTCGCATCTTTGCACGAGAAGCAGGTCAGGGAGAAAGCTGCGAAAGAAAGGGAAAAAAAAATCCATCAGGCACCTCTGGGAATGTCCTTAGGAGCACAAAACTGGGGATGGATGGATGGATGGACAATGGATGGATGATGGATAGATGGATGGAGGGATGGATGATGGATGGATGGACGATGGATGGATGGATGATGGATGGATGGATGGATGGATGGATGGATGGATGGATGATGGATGGATGGATGGATGGATGGATGGATGGATGGATGGATGGATGGATGATGGATGGATGGATGGATGATGGATGGATGGATGATGGATGGATGGATGGATGGATGGATGGATGGATGGATGATGGATGGATGATGGATGGATGGATGGATGGATGATGGATGGATGGATGGATGGATGGATGGATGGATGGATGGATGGATGGATGGATGGATGGATGGATGGATGGATGGATGGATGGATGGATGGATGGGTGGAGTTTCCTGCATGGTTTAATCTTGGCCCCAAGGACTCTCCAGGAGCCACATTAAGCTCAAATTGCCACCACAGCTGTGGTTTGCTCATTTAGGAGCCCTCAGGGATCTTCCCTCTGGATATTTGGTGGACTCTTCCTTGGATCCTTTAGAACATCTGGCACCTCTGCTGTGTTTTTGGGGAGAGCAGCCCAGTCTCCCACCACTTGGATTGTGAAGCTCTTGGGTTTTCTCCCCAGCCTGGCCCCTCCAAGCCTCAGTTTCTGGCCACTGGTTCCTGTATGGAGACACTGGACCAGGGAATCTGTGGCTGGCCCATCCCTGGATGTGTCCAAGGTCAGGCTGGAGGAGGCTTGGAGCAAATGGATGAGAGGAATGAGGGATTTGTCTTTACAAAGAAGCTGTGGGTCTGCTGGTAGATAAAACCAGCACGGAGAGATAAAGGAAACAATGGGAAGGATTCCACTGATTGACAAATGGAAAAAAAAAAAAGATATTTGGCTTTACAAACAAACTGTAGGTTTGCTGATAAATGAAATTGGGTATTGAAAGAGGAAAGAAACAATGAGGGAGAAACCATAAATTCCATAAGAATTAAAAATTAAACGGGAGGGTTTTATATTAGAGGAAATCATAGGTATCAGGCACTCCAGGAACCTCTCAAGTACCTCATCCAGTGCAGAAAGAGAGAGGGAAACGCATCTGGGAAACTGGGATAAAAGGGAGGCTGCATCCTCCAAAAATTTGAGAGGCCCAGGGGAATGCCCCATGGCCTCTCCCTTCACTCAAATAAAGTAAAAGGACTCCTCTGTCACCTTTTTGGACATGAACCTCTTGTGTTTGTGGATTAATTTTCCTGACACTGGGATAGCAGAAGGTGTCCCTACCCATGGCAGGGGGTTGGAATGAGATGGTTTTTAAGATCCCTTCCAACCCAAACCTTTCTATGATTTGGGTTGATTTTCAGAGTTCTCCTGAGCCAGGAGGAAAATCTTGGATCTGTAGAAGTCCGGGCTCAGCAAATCCCTGCCCGGGCTGCAGCAGATTCCCGTTTCCAGCCATCCATGGGTAACAACTTCCTCACTCCACAAAACGTGCACATCTGGAGCTCTCTGCATCTGCAAAGCGCTTTGCTAAAATCAGTGAGTGAGAACAGCTGGCTCTCGGCGAGGCTGAAGCATCGTTGAGAGCAAAGAGATCCTTGGGGAAGGATTCTTTGCACGATAAGGGGAATTTCCTCCTCATCTCTTTATCTGGCTGCAATGTCACCCTCCAGGGATTAAACTCATCCCCATTTCCGGAATATCCCCGGCTACTGGCAGTTAATGCTCAGCTAATTCTTGCAGCCTGTAGCTTTGCCTTCCTTGCTCTCCAGCTCCCTCCCTCCTCTCCCTCTCCCAGGTTTCTCTGTGCCTTTGTCAGCGATGTCCCAACCTCCCCACTGCCCTTGCTTGACCTTGGGCGAGTCCTGGCCCAAACTGGCTCCTGCTGGCCCAGATCTGGCTCCAGCTCAGTCCATGACCTCAGCATCACTGTTTTCCTTTTAGGTCTCTGCTCTTCCTCTGCCTGTGTGGAAACTCTGCCTTCTTTTCCCCACTCCAGCCAACATTGCCCTCTTTCCCAGGGCCTTTCCTCGTGTGTTCCACAGCCCTCACGTTCCCTGCTCTTCCTCTGTTGTCCCTCACTGACTGGCACAGAGCAGAGGCCACCAGACAGCTCAGATCCCACTCCCCACCATTCCCGTGGTCATTCCAAAAGCCTCAGACTTGGCACCTGGCTCTCTCTGATTACATGTCCTGACTTTTTCAATTTGCTTCCAGTCATGATCATTCCCATCTCCAGAAGCTCCATTTGTCCTGCTCGACTCTTGCCTTCAGTATTGTCCTGACCTTTCAGGCCCAAATTTATTTTTTCGAGTCTGGGACCCTCCTTTAGATCATCCCTGTCCAAAGTGTTTGGCTTCATTCTCTTTTCTCGTTGAAAATTCTATTATATTCCACATAATATTCCATATAATAGTCTATATAATATTCCATATAATATTCCATATAATATACCGTATAGCATGGAATATTTCAGCTCCACCCCACTGGGAACCACCCTTTCCTCACAGAAACACTCAGTCTCCAAACTGGATTTTCCAGACACGGAGCTCACTTTAATCCTTAATAAATGCAGCATCTTTAATCCAAGCCCATTCCCAGAAAAACTTCCTGAATCGGTGCAGGAAACAGTGGAGCTGTTTGCACGGCCAAATCCTGTTTCAACCCAACCTCCCAAAGCTCCTAATTTCAGACTCCAGTTGCCCTGGGAGCCTCCTTGGCAGGAGAAGGGGGAAGCACCACCCAAGGATGAATTTTTCAACCTCTCTCTGTGCTCCAGAGATTTCTGACTCACCAATTAATCCAAGACTCCGGGACTGGCTCCTAAACTGGCACACCCTGAAGTCAGGGAGGACAATTTTGGTCAAGCTACAGAAAAACACTTTAATTTTATTTCATTTCTTGAGGTATCTGTTGCAACGAGGGCTGAGACTGGAAGGGAATTTTATTTCTTCCAGATGCAAACCTTGATTTATTCCAGGCTGCATTTGGATGTCTCCACATCCACCAAGACCTCTGCTTTAACTGAAGAGAAACATTCCTCAAGGAATTTGCTGTCTCATTCCTTGATCTTTAAGAAAAACGGGAGTAAAGCTGCAGGAAAAGATCCTTTTATTTGCCTTAACATCCTCAGCTTGAGCACAATTCCGAGTTTTAGGCTCGTGAAATCCATCAATAGGAATATTTCCCTCCACAAATTAACTGGGAGCCAAAGAGGTCAGGACCAGAATGGCCAGGAATTTGCAGGTCAAATCCTACGGGGAAAAATTCCATTTGCAAACAGGCAAAAGCCCACCCGAGCTGAGGAAATCAACCATTCCCCTAAAACAGAGGGATATTCCAGGCTGCCCCTTCTGCTCCCATCCTTCCCAGGGGTCTCCCAAAAAATGCCCCAGACAATTATCTGAGAATGAGAACGGGACTCTGAATCTCCATCCCAATCCTAGGATCAGCTGGGAATCACAGAATCATTGGAAAATCCCTCCAAGATCATCGATTCCAGGTTCACCACCAAGCCCTGGCTCTGAGCACCCCATCCAGGTATTTTCCAAACACTTCCAGGGAGGTGATCCCACCGCTTCCCTGGATGTTCCACCACACTTTCCATGCTGGAATTTTCCCTACTAGATCAGACTCCACGATCTTAGAGGTCTTTTCCAACCTCAGGCATTCTGTCATCAGCAAAGTTGCGCCTGGAAGCAACAAGGAAGAGCTGGGAGCCAGAATTGCTCCTTCTGTGGCTCAACCACCTCTGTCAATTTAGGAAATCACAGCTTGGGGTGCAACCAGTTTAAAAGAAAATAATAATAATCAGGCTTTGGTGACAAATCCAGAGACTTGCTGCACATATTGCCCAGGATATCCCTCGTGGATATCCTTATCCCTGTATCCCTTGTGGCTATCCCTATCCCCATATCCCTATCCCCATATCCCTTGTGGATATCCCTATCCCCATATCCCTTATGGTTATCCCTATCCCCATATCCCTCGTGGATATCCCTATCCCCATATCCCTATCCCCATATCCCTCATGGATATCCCTATCCCCATATCCCTCATGGTTATCCCAATCCCCATATCCCTCATGGATATCCCCATATCCCTCATGGTTATCCCTATCCCCATATCCCTATCCTCATATCCCTCCTGGATATCCCTATCCCCATATCCCTATCCCCACATCCCTCGTGGATATCCCCATATCCCTCATGGTTATCCCTATCCCCATATCCCTATCCCCATATCCCTCGTGGATATCCCTATCCCCATGGAGCTGCCCCGAGGGCTCTCAGCTGCCACTGAGCCATTCCAGGGGCTGCAGGAATCATCCAAGGTGGGAATCTCACCCCCCCCACCGCTCCTCATCATCCCTCCAACTTCTGCTGGGGCTAAACTCCCTGTCCCCTTCTCCCGGAATAACTCCTCTCTTCATAAACCTTCTTCTTCACCATCCACCCCTCTTCCAAAACCTTGGAATGTCACATTTGGGAGGGTTCCCGTGCCGAGCAATCCTTTCGGGACTCACCGCTCTCGGCGCACAGGGCGACTCCGAGCACGAGCAGGAGGAAAAACTTCATCCTTCAGAAAGGTCTGGGAGGCTCCAGAACGAGCAGGACTCGGGCAGGGCAGGATTTTTATACCTCTGCAGTGTTTGCTTTGATCCGGAGATAATAACCAGAGGCTGCCGTGTCAGATGATGGATAATTGGGAGCAGCGTGTCCGGGCTTGCACGGAGAAGGGCGTTTTAGTTGGAAATCTGGAAGGGGGTGTGTTTTTGTTTTTTCCCCCCCCACAACTTCTCTTTTCCTGGTTGTTTCACGAGGCAGCTGCTCCAGCTGACGTGAACTCTGCAACTGTTTCTAATTCTGGAGAGGTGCGGGAGGGGGGGGTGTGTGGGAAGCAAAACGTAAAAACAAAGCAATTTTCCCTGGAAAACAATAAGGTTTTCCTTTCCAGGTCTCGGAGCAGGCTGCATCCTCCAAGATCGTGCCTTCGCACGTATGGAAATGGAGGGAATTTAAATTTAAAATTGAATTTGGGATAGAGACTTCTCCCAAATGTCTCCCAGGATTGTCAAGACAGTGAGTTCAGAAGAGCAGAATCCTTCCACTGCTTTTCATAGGGGACCAGGCATCATTTTCTGTCTCCTTTTTAAGTTTAAAATCAGATATATTTCTGGGATTTTTTTTTTAATGAGGAGAAAATGTTATCTTAATAGAAAATAAATTCCACAGAGCAAAGAAAAATGGCCATTTAAGTTAAAAAAATAGAAATAACACCCACTCCCATGGCATGGAACAAGCTGGCAATTTTTTTAAAAATTCACCAAAAAAAAAAAAAGGCAGGGAGAAAAACACAAAATAATTAAAGCATAGAGAAGGAGGGGTTGGCTGATCAATGATCCCAAATCATCAACTCTTCAGAAAAAGAAAATTTGTGAAATGCCAAACAGGATTATTCCACTGGATTCCCAGATCGTGCTCTTTATTCCTCTTTTTTTTTTTTTTTTAATTTTCTTCAAATCGCATTTCATCCAACCTCCCTGAATAAAACCAGAACCTTTCCCATCTTCTTGGGGATTGTTGTCGTTTTTTTTTCCCCTCCCACTGCTGCCTTCCTGCCATGAACTCGCAGGAGCAGCGGCACAATCCCAGGAAAGGCCCAGCTGGATCCTCTCACGTGATTCCCGGAGCTGCAGGAGCTGCCCCAAAGCCTCTGCCCCTTGCTGCTCTCCATCTGCTTTATATTCCCCTTTTCCCTCCTCTCCGGCTCGCTCCGATTCCCGTCTCCCATGGAATATTTTTTGGCTTTCTGGCAGGACCCACCTCCCCTCTCACCGCGTAAACACGCCGGGCTCCCGAGGTGATGTCACTTTTTCCAACACTTCCAAATTGGACTTGTAAACATTTGTCCCTCTGGAAGCCTGCATGAGCGAGGGTGAGGAAATTTTGGCTTTCCCAACAGGCAGAGCACGAAACTCAGTCGGAGCAGAGGTGGCAATTTTCCAGAAAAGCTCCGAGGAGGGGCGAGATTTGGCTCCGTCGGCCTCCTCATGGCACAAAGCTCCCTCCAGGCCGGCGCAAAACATCGCAAAATATTTAATTTTCCCCAAGCCAGAATAGATTTAACGAGCTTTTTGTGGTGAATCCATGTTTATTGAGGCCTACCCAGAGGGCTGCAATCCCGAGGAGGTGCTGTTCCATTCCAGAGCCAGCCCACGTTGGGATTTATCTCCAGCAGCATCCCCTGACAGGTTCAGAAATAGCAGCTCAGGCAATGCTTTTTATTTTTTTCCCTTCCCCTCAAAATCTCCTCCGTGCCAAACCCTAAAATATCTCCTGCAAGCTGCTGAGATTTGGAGAATGGGTTTCTTAAAGGCTTTATCGCAGGATTCCTGACAGATTTTCCAGGAGATGCTCCTGAAATCTTCCAGCTGGTCCATATGGCCCTCTGATATTTTGTCCCTACCAGGGCCAGGTGACAGAATGAAAGGAGCTCACGAGGGCAGGAAGGACACAAAGGAGACGAGAAGAGCCGAGGACAAGGAGAAGATAAAATCCCAGTTCACAAGAATTTGGAATTCATGAAATTCAGAGTGATTTCGTAAAGAGTAACAAGGGATTTAGCTGGAGGTGAAAGTGGAAGGTGAGGTGGAAAAATTTATTTCCCTTGACACAGTGGAGTGGAGAAGGAAAGGAGGAGAATGTTTCGTTTATCTTGCCCTAAACCTGGTTGAAATCATCACATGAGAAGGACAAACAATTGTTTATTTTGGGGGGAAAATGCAATTTTCATCAAACAAGTGCTGAAATGCAAAAGTAGCTGTGAAATTCAGATGTTGTTACTAAATGTGGAACTTCAAGTTGGCCGAAAGCTTTGAAAAATAATTGTGATTAACATAAAGTGATGAGAAAAGTGATTAAAAAAACATGCAAAGCCCCAAGTTTCTGGGGAAATATTTCCTCATAAATTCTACAACACTTCCACTTTGGTTATGCCATTGGAATAAATTCCAGAACATCCTTTCTGACCAGAAATTAAATCTTTATAGGATAACTAAATCTAATCCTATCTTTACAACCTTCACCCAGGTTTCTCCCCATTGCGTGGAAACACATGGAATTTGCAGTGCTGGTGGAGTCCTCAAATCCATCATAGGATTTCCCTCAGATTTATCATAAGATTGACCTCAAATCTATCACAGGATCCCCCTCAAATCCAGCACAAGATTCCACTCAAATCCAGCACAAAATTCCACTCAAATCCAGTGCAGGATTCCTCTCAAATCTGGACCAAGATTCCTCTCAAATCCAGCACAAGATTCTCCTCAAATCCAGCACAGGATTCCCCTCAAATCCAGCAAAAGATTCCACTCAAATCCAGTGCAGGATTCCCCTCAAATCCAGGATAAGATTCTCCTCAAATTGAGCACAAGATTCCACTCAACTCCAGCGTAGGATTCCCCTCATATCTTGCTGCTCTCCATCTGCTTTACCAGCACAGGATTCCCCTCAAATCCAGCAAAAGATTCCACTCAAATCCAGTGCAGGATTCCTCTCAAATCTAGCACAAGATTCCTCACAATTCTGGAGCAAGATTCCCCTCAAATCCAGCACCAGATTCCCCTCAAATATAACAGGGCTGGAAGCCTTTTTCCAGGTGCTGCTATAAAGAGCCTCCGAAAATGCAGTGCTGCACTTTTCCACCCTCTCCAGCTCCAAATTTTTGGGTATTTTTGCCTATTTTAGCATAGTTCTGCTCCTCCAAGAGCTGAAGGGGATCTCTGTCCCATCCCCACCATCCCCAAGCCTGGAAATGCAGCAGAAACCCTGGAAAAGGAAGGAGCAGAGACCTCCCCAGTCAGCTCAGACTCCATCACCTCTCCCAGGCTCTTCCTGCCCATTTCCCACAGGAAAATCAGGAGCAATCACTCAGTAGCAGCTCCAAGGCACAGGGGTCTCCTTTCCATGAGGACAAATTCCAGCGGCATTTTCCTTACCTTGGGCATCTCCAGCATCTTGAACTGGGAGCTTGACCTGTTTTAAAAGCAGGAACAACCCACCTTGCAGAGATTCCAGGAGAATTTCCCAATGTGAATTCCTGCAGGACCGAATTCCTGGTCCTGTCTCAGCATCTACAAAGCAATTCCCACCGTTGCTTGGAATGGGAGCAACACAAACACCTCTGACCTTTCCAGACTGAAACCATTCCTTATCTCAGAGAGATCTGGGAGACCATCTGGCTCTGTGGAGTGTCTGGAGCTGCTGGATGGAAGAAAGTTAGGAAAAGCAGCCTGGAGAAGACACCCAAGTGCTAAAAAGAGGAATTCAACATGAAGCAGAGCTGATTTCTCAGGCCGGTCCTGGTGTGGACACAACAAACACATTCTAGAATAACACAAACCTTTATTATTTTTTTTTTCCTGACAGTTATCACACAGCTGCTATCAAAATAGCTTTTTCAGGGAAAAATTAGTATAAAACAGCAGGGGGGACAAACAGGAGCTACGCTGCCGCGTCACGTCGGGATCTGAAGGAATATCTTGGAATCAAACAGGGTCGCCGTTGGACGCGCTCGGCCGCGGTTTCGCGCTTGGGGAGCGCCCCGTGGCTTTTTGGGAGGTCACCTCTTCTGCCAGCCCTGATCACAACCCCGCCCTGAGCACACAGATGAGGCTTCCCACCGTTCCCAGCAGGATCACGGCGTAGTTGAGCCGGACGCTGTTGGCGCCGCTGAAGTTGCACAGGGAGGTGCTGCAGCACTTGGTGGACAAAGCGGCCACCCCGAAGTCCATGTTGGTCGCGGGACAGTCCACGGAGCATTTCTTGGTGATGCGGTATTCCGTGTTCTTGCCTGGGTGGAGAAGGGGGAAGAGAGGAGAGCTGGGATTTAGGATTTTTCTGGAAGAGATGGCCGGGGGAGGGGGATTTGCAATTTCCTTAATTTTTCACGCAGCAGTGAAAGCTCTCAGGGGGTTTGACAGGGCTGGGTGTGAATCCGTGGATTGAATGTGGGACACTGGAAATTCCTTGACTGAAACCCCCACTGGCCTAAATCTCTGATCTGGTTGCCCAGGTGGTGGCCAGGCAAAGGCTGGCCTCAAGACCTTGGAGATCTTTCCCAACCTAAATGATTCTATGATTCCTGTAGGACAAAAATTCCAACACATTCTCAGCTTTTAAAACCACATTATTGGTGCCCAGCCCTTTTCTATTCTCCATCCCAAAACATCATTGGATCAAACAAGAGGCTGCTCCTGAAATTTGGGTGTTCCTGCCAGCCCTTCCACAAGGTGGTGAAGCCCTGGCACAACTTTTCCAGAGAATTTCTGGCTGCCCCATCCCTGGAAGTATGCAAGGCCAGGTTGGAGCAATCTGGTCTGGTGGGAGGAGTCCCTGGAATGAGACGATCCTGAAAGTCCCTTTTACCTCAAAGTGCCACTGCACGATTCACACTCATCACACTGAGGCGCTTAAACCTCAAAATCATCACTTTTTTCCAACAAAACCATCCACTCCCATCAATTCCCTAAAAAAAAATTGCCCGCCAATGTCTGTAGAAGATAAAAAATTTTAAAAAAATCCCAGTTTCTGGGACTCACCGAGTCCGGCAGTGTTGTACGTGGTCGTGCAGAATTTCTCGTGGTCCTGACACTTGTAGGTTTTCATGCAGTTCCAGTTGGAATGTTCATTGTCACAGATGTAGCAGAACAGGGAGGAAGCTGTTGAAAAAAAAAATCAAAAAACGCCAGGACACAGATTAGTGATTCCCAGCAATTCCCTCCTGGGATAAAAGGCGCCAAAAGCTTTGGAAAATACAAGGGGGAAAGTCTGGTGTGAACAACTTTTCCCAGCAAGTGAAATATGTTTGTGTTTGAGTAACGGAGCTGAGAAAACAGATGTAGACAGTAAACGAAGTTTTCTTGCTGGACTGGAGATTTTAGGGGGTTAAATTTACATTTTTCAGCCTGAGCAGCATTTTCGGGTGATTTTTTTTCTTCTCAGGATTCACACTGGCCTTGTTCAAAACCAACCTCCAAAAGCAAAGTCCTGGCAAGGAGAGGAGGAACCGGCCCAATTCTAGAGGTTGATTTTAAATATTTTCACCCTACATCTGCAAATCCCTGCCCAGACATGAATTAATTAATGCCTAATGATGCCCCTGGGAGCCAGATTACTAAGGCACCACAGTAAAGGGAGTTTCCTGGGAAAGGCTGCTTGGGACAATTGATGGATTATTTATATCTGCACCTGGAACAAAGTGTTCTCCGTGATATTTTTCCTCAGTGCCAAGCCAGATCTACCCCAGAGCCAAAAAAAAAAGTGGGATATTATTGAAATAAATGGAGTCAAACTTCCAGGCTGGCCCTTAGAACACAGATGTGCTTTCTCATTCCCCGGAGGTGGATTCACGTATGGCACAAATTGTTTCCCTCCTACCCAAAATTCCAAGAAATGCTCCTCATTTTGGGGCAGGGGTGACAGAGGTGGCTGGGCTGCTCTCAGGAAATCCTGCTCCATCGTCACCATCAGGGAAGAGCTCTTGGTTGGAGGTGAACAAAAATTACAAACCAGTGAGGGGTCTCCACGAGGCTGAGATTTCCCTGGTTCTGTTTTTCCTGACTTCCTCAGCCTTTTTCCCAGGAAGGCTCTTTTGGCACAGAACACCCCTTCCAGTCAAACTTGGACCTGTTTTTAGCAAGGAAACCCCTCCCAGTGACCCTTCAAAGTTTGTTCTTGATTCAAACTCTTGTCTGAGGTTGAGTCTGCCCATGGCACTTGGTGAAACAATTCCAGAAGCAGTTTTAAAAGAGAACTGAAAGTGCTTTTTGTCTCTATTTCAAGAAAGAGGAAAAAAAGGCCTCCCCTCTGTGGACTGGGGAGCTCTGGGTGTCTCAGCACAGGACTGGCTTGCTCTGAAACCTTCCCAGATGCTTCAAGGAAATTTGGACAGGGTTTGGAAAAACCTGGGACAGTGGAAGGTGTCCCTGCCCGTGGATAATCTTTAAGGTCCTTTCCAATTCAAACTATTTTATCCTTTGCTGTTTTCTCTGCTCTTTTTCCAGTGCCAGGTTTTGCAAGCACAGGGGTTCTCTGTAGCAAGAGGTAAAATCAAACTTTTCATCTCTCGCTATTTCTCCATCACTTGGGAATTTTCAGCCTCCTGCCTTTCCTCTGGAGCTTCCCCAACCCGAGCTGGGGGCTCCTGTCCCTTTGCAGGCAAAGCAAAACCCAGACCTGGCGAGGATTATTGCATTTTACAGACCCCAGAGCCCCCCCTGATCTGCTTTTCTGCCAAATTTCCCAGACCACTTCCCGCTGCAGATGGAGCCAAGCCCTCAGCACGTGCCTGAGAGCAGCTGAAAGCACTGATATTCCCTAAATGATCCAAGGAAAATCCCTTCCAGCCAGGAAACAATAACAGCTCGAGCTATTAGAGCTGCTCTTAAAGCCTTTCCTGCGCCTGCCCTCCACCCTCCATTAGCTGGAGTTTTGCAAATGCAGCCCGGAACAGCCTTAACGGTGCAAATTGTGCTCCTCGGGCTGGCAAACCCATGCCCAGAGCCAAGATTTCCCAACTGGATATTCCCCCACAATTATCCAGGTAGGAAGAAGACAGGAGCAGAGCGTGGAGCATCCCATTGCAAACACGCTCCCAGGCACTTAACAGCTCCTCCAATTTAGGAGCAAAGAGCTCTGAGGCTTTCAAATACCTGCCAGCAGCCTCATTACTTAATTGGAATTGCGGGGAATAAAGTGAAACGCTGGCAGGAGTTGTGGTGCCACGACCAGCCACGCTCTCAGCCACAACAGCTCCTGGAGTTTCATTCAGGAGCAAAAATCAAACCAAGGGCAAAAGACTCTGAGCGCTGCCTGATTCCTGTCAGCATTTTTCAGGTCGTGTCTTCAGCTGTGAGTGGTTGGAGCTGGATATCTGAGGGTGTGAGAAACCAGAATTCATCTCCTCTGGGTTACAGAGAACCCACCCAGGAGCGAGGTCTCAACCACGCGGAATATTTCTCGCCGTGGCTGATGCCAGGAATACCCCGCCAAGACCTCAGCAGCTGCAACAAAAAGCTGCCAAATCCTCTTGTCCCCTCATTTATCCCCTGGTTTCTCCCTCGCCATCCTCTCCTGTGGCTCTCCCGGCCTGCCGGGCTCCTTACCTTGCTGGGCACACAGGACTGCGGCCAGCAGGGCCACCAGAAAAGCCTTCATGGTCTGTCCTCGTGCCCTCAGAGCCGGAGCAGTGTGGGAAGATGCACCCCAGGAAGGTTTTATACCAGCACTGCCTCGTCTCTGGCTTC
This sequence comes from Thryothorus ludovicianus, assembly GCA_013397245.1. Lineage (NCBI taxonomy): Eukaryota > Metazoa > Chordata > Aves > Passeriformes > Certhiidae > Thryothorus > Thryothorus ludovicianus. The sequence goes on along the minus strand of VZTB01010294.1, from coordinate 136,306 downwards.
CCTTGATTGCAGTAATTTGAGGTTTGGGCAGAGCCAGCAGCCAAGGTGTGATCAGCTCTGGGTGTGTTCGTGCGTAGGAACCTATTATGAGGCTGCAGATAGCGATGTTTTCTTACCTCTCCTCCTCATCCAATCTTATTTTCCGAGGCCTGCTCCTGTCTGCGTTGCTCATTTGGGGAGCAATTTGGCTGAGCCAAACATGGGAATCCCTTCCTGGGCTGAGCCACGAAACCTGCAGCTGGGCCTGGCTGGGGTGGCTCCTTGCTGGCTGCCACCCTCCATCCTTTCTCTCTGCCATGGAATGGGAGCTTGGTATCTCTGGGAAGTGGGAGAGGAGGCAGGGAAAGATTTTTGGATTGTCCAAAGCCGTTCAGAATTATCTCACTTGTACAAAAGGCTTTAAGCAGGAAGCAGCAGCATTCCTTCGACCATGGAATCGTAGAGAGTTTTGGGCTGAAAGGGACCTTAAAGATCCTCTTGTTCCACCCCTGATCCCACTGTTTCTGCCTGGAGATGTTGCTCAGAGGCTCCAACACTCCAGGGCAGGGATGGGGTTTGATGCTTTTGTTTTGTTCTTCGGTCCTCCAGAACCATCCAGGGTTTCCAGGTGACAATGTTTGTTGCTCCCTGGAGACCAGCTCCGGACTCTGTCAGGTTTTTCCAGTCCCCCGTGACCTTTTCAGTCTTTCTGGGCTCTCTCCTCCTCCTAGGACACCTCCTGACTCAAGGTGCAGAAGAGCCAAATGACTCAGGGTGCAGGAGAGGCACAAAGTGCATGGAGACACCCACAGGAGTTAAAAATCTACAAACAGGAGTGAAAATGATTGAGAATAAAAAGAAATCCTGGTCAAAAAGCCGAGGCAGGAGAAAGGACCAAGGGGAGCTCAGGGTCAAGGATTGTAAGGTCACAAATGGTGTGGAAACAGAAGAAAGAACACCCAGGTGCTCTTTGTTTTCCCAAAATTAATCTCAGAATCAAGGGATGCCTTGAGTTGGGAGGGACCTAAAAGGATCGGCGAGGCCAACTCCTGCCCTGCTCAGGACAACCCAAAAAAATCCCACTGAGGGTTTTTCCAAGCTCTTCTGGAACTCTGGAAGTCTTGGGACTGTGATTACTCCCCTGGGGAACTGGGAAGTCTCCTCCAAGTCCCATCCTCTGCCCACCTGCCAGCAAAATCCTGGGAAGCTGGACTCATTCCCACCCCCTGTTATGGGTTTTTTGCTTCCAATCCTTTTTCCTTTGCCCAATTCCTCCTTTTTTTGCAGCAGTTTCAACTCTCAGCGATTCTGTCTCAGTGTCCAGAGGGATGAGCCCCCAGTTTTCCAAGTTTTCCTTTCTGTTCTCTGGTCTGACCTTGAGCAAGAATCTTGAACTATTTCATCCTTTAGGGAGGATGTGAAAGAAAGGCCCACGTGACAGATAATGCAGCAACAATATTTCAGAAATAATCTGGGCAAAAAAAAAACAAAAAACATTCCCTCAGAGCAAGATTCCTTATAAATACAGGCATGAAAAACATCAGGCAGGAAACGGGATCTGCTGGAGCAGAGAGGGAAAAAAGCAGGTATTAATCCACATGTTTGTTTAATGTATAACACCAGGGCTGTCTCAGGCAGCTGGAAAAATGGAAAAAGAGACTTCCTCGCCTTCCATCCCATCAAAAATCACAAAATGAAAATGAATTATCACCCCAAATCCAGCTCATCTCGGAGGCAATCGAGCAGAAAAATGCAGCTTCTCAGCAGGAAGAGGGAACAAAGCTTGAACACAGCCCACAACAAGAAAGAAGAAAAGCTTTGGGATTAAAACAAATAAACGAGCAGTAAATAAATGAGGCTGTTAAAGCAAAGTGCAGCTGAATAGAAAAAAAAGTCAAGTGAGAAATGGGCTGTGGGAAGTGGGAATGTGAGAAAGCTTTTAAATAGATTAGAGAGAGGGGAGGTTAATAATAATAATAATAATAAACAAGATTAATATTTCAGACTGAAGTGAAAAGAGAGAAGGAGGGAGCGGAGAAATATTGGTGCAAAGCAAAATAATTCAAGGCAAACACACAAAGCTTGGGGGAAAATAATTAAGGACAGGCAGAGTGAGGGAAAGGAATAAGATGGGATGGGAGGGAAGTCCCTCCTGTGTGGAAAATTTACATTTTCTTACGGGCAGACCCTGCTCAAGTGCTGAAAACTGCCCTTCAAAGTGTTGGGAAGCTGCAGGATTCCCCAAATCCCAGTTTAACCAACCTCTGGGGTCTCCTGGGCACCTGGATGGGAAGAGCATCCAGGGCATCACCTGACCCCTGTCCCTGTGTCCCTGCAGGAGGCTGCAAAGGCCTTGGGAGGCATCCCAGGCTCTGGCCAGGTCCCAAATCCCGGCTATTCTCAGGCCCTGTTGGCATTGCAGTCACGCCCAGGGCCACTGCAAGGGCTCTGGGCTCCGAGCAGCCCTGGAGGGAACGATGCCCTTGGAAGCAGAATCCAGTTTTTCCGAGCAAGGGGTGAGGGGAGCTGGAAGAAAATCCAGGGTGAAGACGACCGGGGGAGTGGGAGTGCAGATGGTGCCAGGAGAACAGAGCAGGGAGGTGTTAAAAACATTTTCCTGGGACGTGGAAAAGGCAGGGTGAGGGGAGGGCAGCAGGGTGAGCCTTGCAGCAGAAACTGGGCCAGGGGGGCGTCACCTGCTGGGTGTCACCCAGTGGGTGTCCCAAAGGGAATTCAACAGCTAACAGGGCCTGGAAAGTTCTAGGAAAAAGAAACCTTCACCCACTTGGGGCTTGGCAGGCACGGAGGGTGTTTGTGCCAGACTTTGGGAATGCCTTGTGCAAGGCCAGGCCTTTTTGTGTAACTGGAGTCAGACAAAGCGCGGTTTCAACCCGGGATGGAGGGATGGGCTGCAGCCAGATCCAGGGATGTGTAAATGTCATTGCTTCCCACTTTATCCCCGTTTTTTTTTCTCTCTGGAGGGTGGCTCCAAACTCAGGAATCTCTGTTTCAGCTCAGGCCCGTGAAGTGCAGCCTCAGGAGGGAGAGGAGAGGCCGTGGATAAGGTGGGAAGGTGGAGGACGTGGATGATCCCTGAATCATGCAGATGGTGCAAGAGGTCCAGCCTGACTCCAGACAACACCAGGCTGAGCTGGTTGTGTCCTCCCCTCCTTCCTTGGAGGGTCAGGGAAGGCCGGGTTGCTTCATCTGGGCCTGCAATGGTTTTGGTGAAGAAGCAGAAGTGGGAGACTGCAGGATTCAGAAACACGTGGAGAAAAGGAAAAGCCGAGTGTGACATTTTGCCTTTTCCACTCAGGCCTGTTGCAGGCAGCCTGCTCTATTCCTCCCTTTCCCAAAGCACATCTGGCACAGCTGTTCTGGCAGGCTCCAAACAACAGGACACAGCTCCTCAGGTCACTCCCTGAGGAGACAGAGGCCACCAAACTTAGAGCTGGGAAGGACAGGAGAAGCCCAAATCCACCATGTGTGGATGAAACACCAGGTTGGAGGGAGCCTGGAGCACTGTGAGTGGGAGATATCCCTGCCCACAGCCAGGCTTGGAATGGGATGATTTTTAAGATCCCCTCCAAACCAAACCATTCCACGATTCTGGAACTCAGCAGCTGTGATGTTCACCAGGAGCCTTCTTGGTGATCTCCAGAGCTGAGGATCTTGAGTCCTGCAGCCAGCAGGAAACTGAAGCCATTTCATCACATCCCCTCAGCCTCCAAGATCCTAAGGGACATTTCAGCCCCGTCAGCTTGGAGCGACATCAAACAGCCCCAGTCATGCTCAGAGTCAAACCCCACGATTCACACCCCCTGCAAAATCCTGCTGGAAAGGCCAGATCCAGATTCTGTCATCAAACAGGGCACCAGCCCAGCCCCAACGCCACCCAAGCCATGGGGCCACCAACGCGGCTCGGGCACGCCCCAACCCGGACACTGCCCTGGCACGGGGCTGCTCCTTGGAAGCCACTTGGATGTAACCACCCAGTTTGAGGAGGAAAGGGAGCTCTGGATGTGAATCATCCTCCTTGGAGCCAGGGCCAAGGGTTGGTGGTGGCATCTCCACAGCCAGGATTGGGAATGCTGGAGACCTGCAGGGTCTGAGGGGAAAAAGGCAGCGGAGAGGGTGGTTGGGAATAGGAAGGAAAGAAGAAAAGAGAGGGGGGGGAAATAAAAATCCAGCATCCTCTTGGAATTTCCCAAAAATAATTCATTCCAGCTTCCTTCAAGGAGGGGGCCACTGGCTCCAACCATATTTGGGAAGGGAAGAAATAACCCCTCTCCCTGTGACAAATCCCACATCTGCCATTGTTTTTTTCACTGAAATTTGGAATTTCCCCTTGTCCAAGTCCAACCCTCCTGATCCTGTTTCACAACACGAGGAGCCAACGTGCAGGAGCTAAAATGGGATTGTCCCCTGCACCACATGATCCCACAGGCCCTGACAAGCTCTGATCCCTCTTTGTAAATCTTGGCCTGTGACAGGAATCTCAACTCAATGCCAGGACAAATATTTACCAAAAGACAACCAAAATCTTTGCCACGGAATATTCTGGCCAGGGTTTGAGGAAGACAAGGAGGTGTCACGCCGTGTTCAACACCTCTGTGAGCACTGTGGGGGTTCTGTGTTTATTTTCTGGGTGTTTTTAAATCGAGCTTTAAGATCCAGGGTGGTGTAGGGAGCTGTCACTGAAACCTGCCAGGCCAGTGTGACACAGCTGTGGTGGCATTTTGAGGGCATCCCCAGGTGCCTCCAAGACAGCTTCAGCCTACTGCAGTTTGGGGTCATCTTCCACAAGAACCAACATTTTCCATGTCTGCCCATTTTAATGTGCTTTGTGTTCTTGACTCGTCTCTTCCATGATGGATATTCCAGGTGTGGAGGTGATCCTCTGCACTGGAGCCAAGAGCTGGAATTTCCAAGGTTGGGTGAAAGCTGGGAAACAAATGAGATAAATAATTACATTTTTATCTGTGGAGAATGTGGGATGAGCTCCACAGAAAATCTGTCTGCTCTTCATGGGATCACAGGATTGTTTGGGTTGGAAGGGAACTTGAAGATCATTAAATTCCAGCTCCCTACCATGGGCAGGGACAACTTCCACTATCCCAGGTTGCTCCAAGCCCCATCCAACCTGGCCTTGGACACTTCCAGGGATGGAGCAGCCACAGCTTCTCTGGGAATGCTGTGCCAGCCTCTCACCACCCTCGCAGGGAAGAATTCCTTCCCAGTATCCCATCTAAACCCACCCTTTTCCAGTTTTAATCCATTCCCCTCTCCCTATCACTATTCATAATTTTTAACTTTTCCAAATTGAGCTTTTTCACAAGAAGATCCCAGCTGAGAGCAGAAAACCTCAACGAGAGCGGAAAAACTCAGCCCACGTGTTGGAAGATCTGGATGCTCCAGTTTCTCTCCTGCCCCACTCCCGCTGCCACAGCCGGGCACGGCATCAAAATCCCGGCTGGGTGGTGAGAACTAGAGCTTGGGCTGGTCCTGGTTACGTCCAGAAACTTGTCACACCTCGTGTAATGGCCCTGCTGAAACCTCACCCAGCCACGGCCGAGGACAGCAGGGCCAAGGAGAGCCCACGCTGGCGGAGAAGCTCCGGAGCCAGGAAAAATCCCGGCTGAAACCATCTCAGCCCCACGGGTGTGGCCACCAGGGCACAGAAACAAACAATCCTATCTGAGAACTCCATCGTGTCCTGCACTGGGAGAGCTGATGGGCATTTTGCCAGGAGGGCTGGCCAAAAATTCAAGGCTGTGTTGTTTGGGTTTGGAGGGTTTTTTTAATTATTATTATTATTATTATTTTGGGAAGGTGGAGAATGGTTTTATGGGGGTGGGACAGAAGGAGGGGAAGGAATTAGCCCGGCTCAGGTGCATCCCTGCACATTTTAGCTGGGTTTGGCTTCTTCCCAGCAGCCCTGGGGTTTGGTGAGGGCAGCTCAAGAGCCAAAATCAAATCCAGCCACTGGCAGAGCGTCCCCTCCGAGCCCAGCTGACAAACAAGGGATTGGAAACCTCATGGACGGCAGCCTGGGAGGGGCATGGGAATCAAAATCCACCCACATCACCCAGAGAGCAAGAGAAGGGTTGAAAATCCACCCTGGCTTTGCAGGCACCTCCTGCTTGCCAAGGAAAGGGCACGGTAGGAACAACGCACCCCGTGTTGATCATATCCCAGGCTCTGACTCATTCCCAAATTATTGAACTGTCAGGAAAAGGACAACCAGATCTTGAGGGGATTTTAAAATGCTTCAGCAAAAAAAATCCAGAGCCTTAAAGTCGAGTTTGAGCTGGGAGAGGCATTCCCAAAGTCACAGGCATGGGAGAGTGGGAGTTTTGGTTCCTCAGCTTCTCTCCAGCCTTGCTTCACAGCCCAGCTGCTGCCCAAGGAGCCGGGGAGGAGGAAGGAAAGAGGATAAAGAGGATCTCCAGTGGAAATAGAGGCCCATGAAAATCTCCAGAAACTTATCCTTCCAATTTCTAGAACAATGGAATGCCATTTCTCGGCACCAGGTCCCGGTTTTGCTCCCTGCCTCCCCACGTGGAAGAAAATCCTTCAAGCTGAAAGGGAGATGGGATGAAGGAAGTGCCAACAGAAACAAATTTGGGATTGGCTGAGCACCCGGAGGCCGAAAGCTCTGCCCGTGTTCCCTGGGAATGGCTTTCACAGTGACATCCTGGGAATCTCCTGCCCTCCACGGCACCAAGCGGTGCCTCTGGTGGCACTTCCAGAGCCCAAATCCAGCCGTGACACCCCCTCTGTCCTCATGGATGGCCCTGCCGATCCCATCTGATCCATCTCATTCCCCTGGGAAAGACCAGGGAAGAGGAGCATGCACCACGCCCCCCAAGCAATCCTCATGGATCCTCAGGAATTTCACCCTTTGGGTTTTCCAGCTGCTTGGGGCTCCTGGGCAGTTCACAAAATACTCTGATAATGAAGAAAAGCTGTGAATCAACTTCCACTCCAGTAAATCAGCCAAAAACTTGGCATTTTCCCACTATCAACACTCCCACGCCAAGAAACTCCTCCCAGTCCATGCCCAGGGGACAGATTGGGATATTTTGGGGATGGAAAGGGTGCCACAAGCACGCCGTGCCACGTGTCCTCACAGCTGGGGGACGTCCCCTGCCCTGTGCTGTTTATCTGCCTGGATGGAGCCTCTCCCTGCAGGATTTAACCTCGGGATCCTTCACGTGTTTGCTTCTTCCCATTCCTGCCAAATTTGGGGTGGGAGGTGACACGATCTGTGGGGACACTGACGGGACAGCCTCCAACCCAGCTCCCTCTCGCTGCAGAGAAGAGGAAAGGCCATTTCAGGAATGCCTGGGAGATGTGGGACACGGCTCCAGCCGGTTTCCTTGGAAGCAGGAGGGCGTCCAGGGGAAGCTCTGTGTTTCTGCCACCAAACCCTGGGGACCAGGGGGTATTTTGGGGAATGAAATGTGGTTAAATGTAGAAAACCACCCAGCTCTGCTTCCTCTGAACCTGCCAGGCCCAGAGCAGGCAGAAAACCTCGGGAAGAGCGTCTGCCTGCAGCTGATCCAACCCTGCAGCAAGGATGTCCAGGAAAAGCTTTGAGTTATAAGCATCGGGAAAAAGGAAACTTTTTTAACTAAAAGAGCAGAGATTTGGATCAGATATTGGGAAGAAATTCTTCCCTATGAGGGTGTTGAGGCCCTGGAATGGAATTCCCAGAGAAGCTGTGGCTGCCCCATCCCTGGAAGCGTCCAAGACCAGGTTGGATGGGGTCTGGAGCAGCCTGGGATGGTGGAAGGTGTCCCTGCCCATGGCAGGGGGTTGGAATGGGATGAGTTTTAGGGTCCCTTCCAATCCAAACCATTCTGGGATTCTCTGAGGTTTTTTTCTGCTGTGGAGAGGGGGTAAAGCTCCACCTCCCCACTCCCTGCTGACACCCAGCTGGGAGCTGGCTGATGAGCAGCCAATTTCCCAATTTTCCAGGGTGGAGCTGATCCCTGAGTTCCTCCTCATTGTCCTGTGTGCCTGTGACTGTGCTGGGGAGTGGGCAGCAGATCAGTGGAGCTTTCCAAGTTTTTTTCTGAGGACACAGAGCTCTGCATCCCATCCCACAGCCCACCTCAGTCCAGGGACCAAATCCTGGTCTCAGAGCTCCTCTGGCTACACCACCAGGACACAGCACATTCCAGGGACCAAATCCTGATCTCAGAGCTCCTCTGGCTCTAACACTGGGACACAGCACATTCCAGGGACCAAATCCTGGTCTCAGAGCTCCTCTGGCTACACCATCGGGACACAGCACATTCCAGGGATCAAATCCTGGACTCAGGTTACTTCCAGGACCCTCCAAGTTGAACAAGAGTTCCTTGATCCCACCAGACCTCCTGGGCAGCCTCAGCCTGTGTGGGACTTGTCACCCTGGTGACACCAAATCGGGCAGTGGCCAAGTGACCGATGGCCGCAGCCTCATCTTCACCTCTGTGTCTGCATCCTTTGAGATGGAGAGAAGGGCTGGGATGCCTTCCTGCAGAGTTTGCAGGCCCCATTCCTAAGAGAACTCCCAAAAAAAGCTTTCCAGTGACTCCAGGAACAGCATTTCTGGAGGAGGGAGCGAAGTGGGAGCAGCCCCAGGATTGCCAGGACAGGCTGTGGGAAGGAGGGGGTCCCTTCCAATCCGGAGCTGCGGGGGCCTGGGAGAGGCCCAGACACTGTGGGTGGGCACCTGACCCTCCTGATCCTGCTCTGAGGTCATCCCTGGATGAAACATTCCCGAGGGATTGAGATCCAAAGAGCCCTGAGGTCACCTGGAGTTGCGATCTGCATTTCTGTCACAGTGACTCTCCCCAGGTCGGACTCAAGGGGAGAGGTGGAAAAGCTCCAAGTCCCACCTGGACCACCCCGTCCCAAGAAAACTTGGGAGAACTTCTTCCCTGCTCCACTTCCCTGGAATTTCTGAAGGAATCAGGTTGAAGACAGGGTGAAAGCTCAGAGAAGAGGAAGGAAAAAAGCGGAATTTCCATTATTAGACCAAGTGCTGGCCCCGTGTTTTGTGTGTGACCATTTCTGGAGGTGGAATTTAGAGGGGCAGGAAGCTGCACAAGGAGTCACTGCAAAGAGGGAATGCGTAGGAAAACCAGGAAAAGTCACCTGGATCTGGGCAAAAAGGCACAGCCCCATCTGATCCCCTCTTTACACCCCAAAACTTCAAGAAAATAAAGCCCCCTTCGTGCTGCCAGGCCCTTCCCAACAATTTTGGGGATTCCCAAGAGTGTCACAGTAGGTCACACCCCTTCCAAGCCACACAAGCTCTGTATTAAAACCTCTCAGGGCGTTGGGATTCGGATGGAAACGATCCCAGAGCCCAAAGCAAGGCACAAATCCCGGATTGCCCAGGGCGTGGGAGCGAGCAGACCCCGGGGAATGGTCAGGATTTGCTGTTGGAATCAGCAGGATGGACCCAGAGCCTGGAGGGATCCTTCCCTGGGCTGCTTCCCACCCAGCCGGCCCATCCCTCTCACTGCTGCTCGCTTCTTTTTTTCCCTGGAAATTGCTCCAGGATCAGCGGCTCTTCCACGGCCCGGGACAGAGGCAGCAGCTCCCTCTCGTGGGCTCTGTTTGGCTCTTCGTGCTGGAAAGCAGCCAGAATTCCCTAAAAAAAAGTGTTTTTTTAAATTTTTGTGTCTCTCCCTCCCGCGATTCAGGATATTCATTAGTGCCCCAGACGTGGAAATTTTATGGAAAAGCGCCAACTTTCATCAAATTCCACCTCGTAGGTGGGTGGGCTTTTTATAGTTTTGCCACCTTTTTTTTTTTTTTAATTGGTTTTATTTTCCTCACTCAGTGTGGGATTCAAACCAACTCGTTTAGGCATGAAATCCCTTGGATTCACTTGCCAAGGGCCTCTGGAAAGATCTGGGGGTCTCCATGGTGCTGTCCTGGCAGGGGGGAGTCATCCCAAAATCTGCATTTTGGGGGGCAGACACAGACTGAGGCATCCAGGATTTAGATAAGGCCAGGACATGAATCCCCAAAAGTTATTTCAGTTTGGAATACCATAATCATGTTTCATGATGCCCAAAGTTTAAAAAAAAAAAAATATATTAAAATTTTTAGAACACATTTTTGGATTTTTTTGACTCCAAACAACTCCAGAGGTTTCAGCTTCCAGCTTTTGGTTTGGAAAACCCCTGGTTTCACCAGAAACCTGGAATATCCCTCCAAAGCCAAATTTCCTGCACTTTTTCCACCCAAACTCCCAGCAGGAGCTCAGAGATGCGTTTGTCCATCGCTGGTACCTGCTGGGAACAGCCGGGTCACTCCTCCCCTCTCCCTATTCCCTGATTTCTGTGACCCAGCCGGTCACTCCGGAATCCCAGTGATGTTGGTCACTCCCCAAACCACACGAGGACCTCACCTCCCTTCCCTGAACCCTCCAAGGAATTTGGGAGCAGCTCTGGGGTTGCTGTGCCCCAGAGAGGAGCTTTTGGGGTTTTCCTGCCTGGCTCCAACACTCGTCTCATGGTGAGGGTGGCACGGGGACAGAGGGTTGGCCACTGCTCACGTGTCACCACCCGATGTCCCCTCTTCCATGGATCCCTGCCTTGGGAATTCCTCTCCCTCTTTCTGGGCTCTGTCCCACTCCTCCCTCCCTCCCAGCACTCCTGGGCCTCGCCCTCACACATGGATTGGCTCCGGGATCGATTTCTCCACGGGATTTGGCTGTTGGTGGCTCTGGGCTGACCTGGACCTGTCCTGGACCTGAAGGAACCACGTCACAACTCCATCCAACACGTCCCTGAGGTATTTAAACCGATTATTATCCACAGGCAGGCATTTATTATTCCATTTGGAATTGTTGCTCCATCTCAATTCCACGTGATCCTGCCGGCTCCGGCCGCTGAAAGGGCTCTGTGTTTGCTTTGTGCTGCCTCTTTCAGTGCCATGCTCAGGGAATTCTTCCTCCAAGGAGCTTTTTTCCATGCCTCGGAGGAAAATATCTCCCCCTCCCCTCTGTCCCCATGTTGATCAGGTCGGGCATTCCCTCCCCAGATTCCTGCAGTAACTCTGGGATGAGCCTCTGGAGCACCTTCACCTCTGTCCAAGTCTTTGGATGGGGTCAGAGAAGCCCAGAGAGGTCTGGGGCGAGGAGAAAAAAATTATTTTTCAACCCTTTTTTGTGTAGGATCCTCCAAACACCTTCCCAGTCCAAGGGATTTGGGACGACACAGCTCAGGGGAATTTTCTGGGCAGCCTCATCCGTGTGTTAATGACTCCAATCCCGACCCGAATTCCTGGTCAGAATTAGTGGCTGGGAATCACATCCTCCTCTCCTTCCTGCACATCTCAGATGTCTTGGAGAGGAGTAATTGCCACCAAGGCTTGACTGGCGTTACGGGAGGAGGGATTCCCATATCCTGGAGCTGCAGAGGGAATTTCAGGATCACGGAATGGTTTGGGTGGGAAGGGACCTTCCAAGATCATCCAGGTCCATCCCCCTGCCATGGGAACACCTCCCACTATCCCAGCTTGCTCCAGCCCCCATCCAACCTGGCCTTGGACACTTCCAGGGATCCAGGGCAGCCACAGCTTCCCTGGGAAATCCATTCCAGGGCCTCACTCCCTTCCCAACAAAAATTTTCATTCCAATATCCCATCTAAATCTCCTCTCTTTTACTTTTTATGATGTAAAAAAAATAACCCTTTCCTCTTCAACCGTGCCCAGGTTGATTTATTTTCCCTTTCTATTACCCATGGATACAAGGAAGTTTTTCTGCAGCAAAGGCACAGCAAATCAAGGAAAAGAAAACCAGACAGTTTTGCTTTAAAGCAGCAAAAAAAAATTCCTGACTGTATTTTCCTGCAGGCTGGGGGAGCCTCTCTCTCCACGACTGCAGGAAGAATAAATCCAACCCAATGAAATATTAATTATTAGAGTCTGTCCAACTGGGACTCCTCAGTGCTTTCAGAGAGCGGAAAAATTCTGGCACGCAGGAGAAAAAACCACACAAATCCCTTTTTTGTTGCTGTTGTTGTTGTTTGTTGTTTTTCATGAGGAAATATTGTGTGATGAGTAAATTAAGAGCGGGTTGAGGGAAGGGAGAGGGCTTGAATTGCTTTAGGGTGGCAAATAAAAATTCCAGGAGAGGGTTGGGAAGAGATCGTGCTGCAAATAAGAGGAAAAGGCTCCTTCAAACATAGGAGGGGGTGAAGGAAAGCAGAAGTTGGTTAATAAAGAGAGACACACCCCTGAAAATTTCCCGTTCTGCAGAATTTGGGACGAAATCCTCCAACTCGAGCTGCCCTTGGCTCCAACCTGAGGAGGATCCTACACAAAAAAAGGGTTGAAAAATACTTTTTTTTTCTCCTCACCCCAGCCCTGCCCAGCACAGCTCAAAGCCCCTTTTGTCCCCGTTGTTTACCAGGCCTGGGTTGGAAGCACAACACGGAGCGTCATCCCTTGGCTGAGCAATGTTTTGCAGATTTGGGAGCTTTGACTCGAGTTAAAGCATCCCCACGATTTTTCCACAGCAAGAGTCCTCCAAAAAGTGTTGTTTAGGAGAAGGAGAGGCGCTTTTATCCGGCAATAAAAAGCCTCTGTTGCCTTGTCATTGTTTATTTTTCCAGCCCCTTTTTACCCTCGTTTCTCTGCAGCCCCTGGAAACATCTCTATCAAATATTTGGCCCCTCTGGAATCTCTGTTTTCCCTGTAAACCTCTCCAAGTTTCCTCAGCAGCTCAACCAAAATCCTAAAAATGCTTTTCGTGAGGGGAAGCGAAGGAGGAGGCACCAATTCCTGAGGGAACAACTGGAGATGTGTCAGGGAAGGTTAGGCTGGATTTTAGGGGAAGGTTCTTCATCCAGAGGGTCTTTGAGCCCTGGAACTCCCCAGGGAAGTGGTCACAGCACCAGGCCTGACAGAGTTCCAGAAGAGCTTGGGAAGAGCTCTCAGGCACAGGGTGGGATTGTCGGGATTGTCCTGGGCAGGACCAGGAGCTGGATTTCGATGATCCTGGTGGATCCCTTCCAGCTCAGGATATTCCATGATTGCCCTGCGGCTGCTTTGGAGGGTGTCTGAGGAAAAGGTGAATGAATGGATTGCTGGAAGACACAACTCCAAGTGTTTTGGAATTGTGAATCCAGGGAGCTGCTGGCCCCGGGTGAGGTCGTGTGGTTCCAACAGCAAAGCAATGTGAAGGGATTCCCAAGGATGCTGGAAGTGGAGCTGGGGACAGATGTGCTGGTTGCTATTTTTGCCCAGAAGTTTCCACTCTGTGGCTCCAACTGCACCCAAAATAGAATAAAATTCCAGAAGAAATTCCTCAGGAAGTGCAGGAGCATCTCCCTCCCAATGCTGCAGGACAAGAGAGACATTGAGGGGCCGGAGCGTGTCCAGGAGAAGGGAACAGAGCTTAGGGAGGATCTGGAGCACCAGGAGCAGCTGAGGGAGCTGGGGGGGCTCAGCCTGGAGCAAAGGAGGCTCAGGGGGAACCTTTTGGCTCTCCAAAATTCCCTGGAAAGAGGGCACAGCCAGGGGTGTGTCAGGGAACAAAGGACAGGACAAAAGGAAATGGCCTCAAGTTGTACCAGAGAAGGTTCAGGTTTGGACATCAGGGGAATTTTTTCATGGAAAGGGTGGTCAGGCATGGGAAGGGGCTGCCCAGGAGGGGGTGGAGGCATCCAAGGAAAGTCTGGATGTGGCCCTCAGAGCTCTGTTGGGAATGCTGGAGCCACGGAGCTCAGAGTTGAGAAGGAAATAAGATGAGAAGAAGGTTTGGGAGACACCACAGGACAAGAAAACGGCAACAATACTTTATCTACTCCTCATGTTTGATGTCCACACCCTCCTGGGGGAATCTGGCCGAGCTCTCCAGTCCTTCAGGGTCCATTTCCTCCCAGCACCATTGGGCAGCTGAAGAAGGACAGGGAATGGGATTCCCTGGCACCTCAGGGGCGAGCCAGCCGGGGCCCTGGGCACGCACTCAGGTTGCACAGGAAGCTTTGGCAGCAGTAGGAGGTGTAGGTGGCCAGGCCCAGGAGGAAGTTGTGGTGTGGGCAGGTGCTGGAGCATTTCTTGGTGATCCTCTTCCAGAGGGACAGGAAGCCTGGCCCAGAGAAGGGAGAGAGGGGGATTAGCGGCGGGGTTTGCTGAGTGATCTTTGTGCAGGATGTTGGTGGGGTTGGGGAGTCCCCTTGTCCCCCCACAGCCCCAGAGATCAGCGTGAGACCCATCCTGGTCCCTCCACAGCCCAGGAATTGTTGGTGACCTCCTACACAAGGAATTCCATATCTAGGTTGGGCATCCAACACTTCCCAGCGTGGATCCTCATAGCAAAACTTTTTTAGGTGTACAATGACAATGTTCATTCCTGGATTTAAATGACATTTCCAGGCTTGTCTGCCTGAGGGAAATAATTTTGTTTCCCTCTAAATCTGGCTTGGCTCAGAAATAGCATGGCCAGAAGGTGCTGGTCAGAGATTGTTCCCCTCTCTGGGCACTGCTGAGGCCACACCAAAAATCCTGGGATCAGTTTTTGGCCCCTCACCGCAGCAAATTAGGAGCTGGAGCATGTTCAGAGAAGGGAATGGAGCTGGGGAAGGGTCTGGAGCACCAGGAGCTGCTGAGGGAGCTGGGAAAGGGGCTCAGCCTGGAGAAAAAGAGGCTCATTGGGGACCTTTTCACTCGCCACAACTCCCTGAGGGTGCAGCCAGGTTGGGGTCAGGCTCTGCTCCCAGGGAACAAGGAATCAGGTTTCAAATTTATTTATTCATTCTTCCTCTGCAGGGTCCTTCCTCTTCTCTCAATGTCCCCTGATTTCCACTCAGGAATGAAACAACAGCCGAAGAGGACAACCTCAGCATGCGACGGGGAGGAGAATCCCAAACCTTCAGCACTGCCAGGCTGGTTTAGGAGGGGCTCCACCTCCCACTCGTGCTTCTCGACCACTCCTCAGCCCACCACAAACCCAGCCCAGCCCTCACACCCCATTCCCGAGACCCCACGAGGGGATCCAGAGGCAGCACCCACCGATTCCTACGGAGGCCACGTTGGTGACACAGTACTCGTCCTTGTCCGAGCACTTCTCGGCCTTCAGGCAGCTCCAGTTGCTTTGTTCCCAGTCGCAGGTGTAGCAGTACAGGGCATTTGCTGCAGGCAGAGACACAAAACTGGGGAGAGGGAGATGGAATCATCCCAGCCACGGTGAGGGCGGGAGGGCCAGGGCAGGGATTGTCCCTCTGTGCTGGGCACTGCTGCGGTCACACCTCAGATCCTGTGTCCGGTTTTGTCCCCTCGTGACAAGAGAGGCTTTGAGGGGCTGGAGTGTGTCCAGGGAAAGGAATGGAGCTGGGGAAGGGTCTGGAGCACCAGGAGCAGCTGAGGGAGAAAGTCAGCCTGGAGAAAAGGGGCTCAGGGGGGACCTTCAGCTCCCTGATGTTGGGGATCGGGCTCTGCTCCCAGGGAACAAGGGACAGGACAAGAGGAAAAGGCCTCAAACTACACCAGTGGAGGCTCAGGTTGGACATCAGTGGGAATTTCTCCATGGAAAGGGTGGTCAGGCATCGGAAGGAGCCACCCAGGGAAGTGGTGGAGTCCCTGGAGCCATCCAAGGAACGCCTGGACATGGCACTCAGAGCTCTGGTGGTGATCAAAGGTTGGACTCGGGGATCTTGGAGGTCTTTTCCAACCATAAGGACCCCAGGATTCTGTGAAACGCCAGCAGCAAAAACTGTCCCCTACTTTTCATGGAACCTCAAACACACAAGGTGCAGGCCTGATAAAAGCCGTGGGCCTGAAAGACTCAATCCACTCTTCCAATGGGATCTCCAGCCTGGCCCTGGACACTTCCAGGGATGGGGCAGCCACAGCTTCTCTGGGAATCCTGTGCCAGGGCCTCACCACCCTCACAGGGAAGAAATTTTTCCATATGTCCAACCTAAATTTCCCCTCCTTCAATTTGATAGGCTGAGGGCACCAAATTTGATGAGATGCTTGGAGCAGGGAAGGGCAGGGGCTCCTGGGGGAGCTTCCAAGGATGTCCCAAGGCCTGGGGTCACTTTTTCTACTTTCTGTGGACCATTAAACTGCAGCCTAATTAGGCAGAGAGCACTGGCAGATGAAGAGGGTTAATTGGGACCTCCACTTAGAAAAGTCAGGCTCCCACGCCTTTGTCTTTGGGTGGGACATCATTGTCCCCCGAAAAGAAATCCAGAACCTGGTTTAAAGGACAAAGAAGATGAGGAGAAGGATTTTTTTCCTCTTTGCTGTGAGAATTCAGCCCTAAGACACATGCAGTGAATGCTTAATTTTTACTGCCTGGATAATCCAACATGGATTAGGCCAGGCTTCATTTTGGCACCGAGGACAACCTCCCTGTCTCCCGGGCCTTGTTAACACTTGGAAATCTGTCAGGATCACTGTTCTGGTGAGTGAACAAAGCTAAATAGCAGAAAGGTATTCTTAGGCCACAATGAGCCAGAAATAACTATTCCAAGGAATTCTTTTTCTGCACCAGACGTGTGGCACAATTCCAAGGGCTGGCAAAGCCTGTCTTGCTCTCCAAAACGAGGATAAGGTTTATTCTCTCTGGTCTATGGAGGATATAGGATCACATTCCTTAAAAAAGGCTCTGATTTAATTTAACATCTCTCAGTGAAATAAAATGCACCATCTATATAACACAAATACCATGCAAATACTCAGCACCATAAACCTATTCAGCCCACACCCCAACTTCTCCCTAATTCCCTGACTTTGTCCCAAAATCTCTGAAGTCAGCAAGCTGTGGGGTCTTGGAGATGGGTAGAAACAGCTGCACAGGGCCAGATGTTGGAGGTGTGGCCCTCATGGACCAGGAACACCGAGCATTGTGCTGTCTTCATCAGAATTTAGGAATAACCACAGCCTTGCACCACCCCGAGAGGAAAACACCCTCTCAAAGGCAGACCAGTGGGAACTGCCTCCTTTTTCCTATCTTATTCCCATAAAAATCCAGTAGGACAGGAAAATTTCCAGCCAAAAAATAAACTTTTCGCACACCCAGACTGCAATTCCAGACAAAAGCCCCCAAAACGAGCAGTGTGCCCTTCACCTGCACCATTCCAAGAGCTGTGGAGCTCTCTTCCACCATTTCTTTCCCTGGATATGAGGCATTCCTGCCTTTCAAACACTCAGCTGTATTTTATCTCGGAGCAAACCTCACCTGGAGCTGCAAGCAGGACCAAAGCCAGCACCGCAAGCAGGGAGAACTTCATCTTCTCCCAGAGACGTCGTCTCCGCAGCCCAGGAAAAACACCCTCACCTGGGGACAGGATATAAATCTGCCCTGCCCTTTGGATGGAGCGATGAGGAAGCCAACGATTTGGAAAGAGTGGGCAGGGATCATGGATTAGATGAGAGGCCAGGAATGCACGTGGGTTTTTTTTTTCTCACCTCGGCATTGCCTTCAGGCTGGGCTGGAGATTCCAGGGAGCAGTGAAAGCACTCTGGGAATTCACACCATTTATTGGGATTAATCCTTTAATTCATCTTGGGCCAGGCCAGCAGTGATGCTGTCTGGGCGATGGGTTTTGTTGTGATCATCGCATCTGTGGCCAGGTTATTTCCTTTTCTCCAAGGAAAATGGGAACAAGTGGCATAAATTAATGGGATTCTCTGGGTGAATTATGCCAAGTCCATTTCCAGGGTTAGACCTGGAGAACTCCTGACATCTACAGTCATAAACCAAATTATCCATACAGGATAAACCAAACTGGATATTCACAGGGACAGCAAATGCATAACTTGGTTATCTACAAAGTCTTAAATCCCTGCATCATCCAATCTTTGGGTTGGAGTGGACCTTAAAGGCCATCCCATTCCAACCCCCTGCCAGGGACAGGGACACCTTGCAGGTGCCTCCAAGCCCCATCCAACCTGGCTTTGAGCACTTCCAGCAAGGGTTAAAAATATCTTTGTCCCCTTTTCCATGGACCATCCAATTCAAAGCCCTGCTCAATGCCAGTCCAGACAAAAATGTTCTGAGCCTTGATGATTCCTCAGCACGAACAGGGTGGAGCTGGAGCTGATAACTTCACCCCTCCTGGGGATTCCATCTGACTGCCTGTCCCACTTGTGCTTCCCAGGAAAGAGTTATCAGGATGTTTAGTGCTGGACACCAGCAGACACCTCCGTGAATCACCGAGCC
>VZTB01010294.1:82492-93460 GCA_013397245.1 Thryothorus ludovicianus | reverse complement strand
AAAAAACCCAAAAAAACCCCAATAAAGTTAAATTTAAAAATAAAAATTAAAAAAAAAAAGTCAAAAAATCCAGCTGGAAAAGCAGGAGCAGGAGTCTAAAAAGAGGGATAAAACCACAGGTTAGGGTCAGAGGAACTGGTGACAGAAAGGGACTGGCAGGGATCTGTGTCCCACAGCCAGGCTGGCACTGGCCCCTTAATCCCAGCATCTCCAGGAAATAAATAAAAAAATAAAATAAAAAAAAGCCAAGGATTTCTGGCTTCCACAAGATTCCACACAGAAAAAGCAAAATTCCTATTTCTCTCTCAGCTGTGCCTAGGAGCAATTTGTGATTTTTTTTTTCCCCCCATGGGAAGCAGAGTGGAATAAAAGGTGCAATTTGCCATAAAAACAGAGAAAATTAAATAGTGGAGGAAAACCAAAAAACTCCAGGGATTTGGGCTGAAAGCATCGGAGAAAGGCAGCATCAGGATCATTCTGAGATCGTCTCTCTTCCCAAAATTCTGGGATCCCAAATCCCTGCAGAGCATCCCCCACACTCACCTTCCACAGCTCCCCCTGTCCCTGAGCCCATCCGGAGGCCAAGGAGGGCGACACGTGGGAATTTCCCCATGGAAAAAATAGTTGTGGATGGTTTTTGGGATTAAATTCCTACGTACCGGCCTCTGTCCTCCGTGCTGGGATCCAGCCATTCCAAACGAGGCATTAATTAGGAAAAAATGCATAAAATCCCACTTTTGACATCACCCTGGATCCTCCAGGGGAAGCTCCAGGATCTCCCTGTCTGGGATAACGGCTCCTCCCAGATCAGGGATTGCCACAGGCTCCCAAAAAGCATCCCAAAAATCCTCCGGCCTCATCCCAGATCTCGGGGAGAACTGGGAGAGAGTGACACCAAGTGGTTAAAGTGGCGCTTCCAAAAAAATAATCCAGCTGCCACATCCTCTAAAAAACCTGCCGGGATCATCCCAAATCCACTGGGGAAGGAAGTGGGGAAGGAATTCAGCCCCTCAATAGAGGTGCTGCTGTCTTGGACTTATTATTAATTATTTCTATTATTATTTCTTCCAACAATTATGAGCCTCTCCCTTCCCAGGAGGAAGGGCACCTGGAAAATCATTGGAGGATAAATAAATGTTATAAACAAATTTTAAAATAAAAGATAATCATGATACAAATCCTGCTGTGCATTCGGGACCTTCCCTTATCTCCCACCCATCTCCAAGAGCGGCGAGTTCAAGGCTCAAGGGAATACAGGAAAATAGCCAAAAATTAGGAATTTTCACTGTTTTGCCCCATAAAACAAAATTAAAATCCCAGTCCCAGGGTTAAACATGCCAAAGGCACACTGCAATTTACCATTTCCATTTGTTTTCTGCCTTTTTTTCTTCTTCCTTCTGCTTTTTAGTCTTTGTCTTTTTTTCTTCTTCCTTAGATTTCCCTTTCCCAGTTTTCCCTGGGGTTTCCTCCTCTTCACTCTCTTCCTTTGTCTCTTTTGTTTCCCTTTCCAGTTTTTTCTTCTTGCTTTTCCGCTTTTTCTCTCTCCCTGGATCATCTCCCTTCCCTTCATCCTCCTCCTCCTTCACCTCCTGCCCCATTCCTGCACTCCCAGTCTCTCCCAACCTTTCCTCATCCTCCTCCTCCTTCATTCCTTTTCCATTTCCCTTCCCCATCCTCTCCTCCTCTTCACCTCCCACTCCTTTCTCTCCCTCCTCATCTTCCTCCATCTCTTGCTCCTCTTCCAGCAACTTTTCCTTCTTTATTTTCCTCTTCCCCACCTTTTCCATCCTCTCCACTTTCTCCTTCCTGTGCTTCTTGGCTTTCCCCTTTTCCCTCTTTTTTTTTCCATCATCCCATCCCTGGCTGCTGTCGCTTCTCTGTCTTTTGGCTTTTCCTTGTCCCCCTTCCCAATTCCTGCCCTCATCCCTCTCCTCCTCCTCAATGCCATCCATCAAATCCTCAAATTTATCCTTCCTCTCCCTTTTTCTCTTCAATCCCTTTTCCCATTCATCTTTCTCCTGTTTCCTCCCTCTTTTTCCCTTCAATCCCTCTTCCTGCTTATTTTCCTCCCATTTTTTCCCTCTTTTTCCCTTCAATCCCTCTTCCCGTTCATTTTCCTCCCATTTTCCCCCTCTTTTTCCCTTCAATCCCTCTTCCTGCTTATTTTCCTCCCATTTTCCCCCTCTTTTTCCCTTCAATCCCTCTTCCTGCTTATTTTCCTCCCATTTTTTCCCTTTTTTTCCCTTCAATCCCTCTTCCCGTTCATTTTTCTCCCGTTTTTCCCCTCTTTTTCCCTTCAATCCCTCTTCTTGCTTATTTTCCTCCCATTTTCCCCCTCTTTTTTCCTTTAATCCCTCTTCCTGTTCATTTTCCTCCCACTTTTTCCCTCTTTTTCCCTTCAATCCTTCTTCCTGTTCATTTTCCTCCCGTTTCCTCCCTCTTTTTCCCTTCAATCCCTCTTCCTGCTTATTTTCCTCCCATTTTCCCCCTCTTTTTCCCTCCAATCCCTCTTCCTGCTTATTTTCCTCCCATTTTTTCCCTCTTTTTCCCTTCAATCCCTCTTCCCGTTCATTTTCCTCCCATTTTCCCCCTCTTTTTCCCTTCAATCCTTCTTCCTGTTCATTTTCCTCCCGTTTCCTCCCTCTTTTTCCCTCCAATCCCTTTTCCTTCTTGTTTTCCTCCTGTTTCTTCCATCTTTTTCTTTTCAGGGCTTGGGAATCCTCTTCCTGCTGTGGGATAGGGGGATCCAGCTCCTTCTCCTCACTCTCCCTCCCTGCTGGAAGCCTCTCCAAAGGATCTCCAGAGTGGGAGGCAACCCCACCAGCAACACCTCCACGTGGGACCTGTGGGAAGCAGGAATAAGGGAAGGGATGTTGGGAAAGGAGAGAGGTTATCCCAAAATCCCAAGAGGAATGGGGGAGATGTGGGATTAGAGCCAGGGGGTGACATTTCCCTCAGTTTTCCTACCCCAATTCCATTCTGGATCTCCAAGAGCTGCTGTCCCACTGCAGGTCTGGTTCTCTGGGATTTGTCCCGGGACCTACAATGACATCACAGTCAATTCTCAACACCAGCATTCCCAAATTCGGGAATTGCTCCCTCATTTCCCTCCAATCTCAGCAGCACCACAGATGGAGATATCCCGAGGCAGCAGGGAATGACCCCAATCTGGATTTTTTGGGATGAGGAAGCTCAAAGGAGCAGAACCACAAGACAAAACCAGGGAGGTCCTAAGGAAATATTCCCAGAGAAACATCAGGAGAAAAGGTTTGGCAGCACCAAGAGCACAAAGGAAAGGATCAGGTCAGTCATGGACACGCTGGAAAAGGGGACAGATGGGACAAAACTCCTGGGACTGTGGGGATGATTCCAGTGGGGAATGGGGAGGGAAGGATCAACACAACAGGACAAGGAGAGTCCAGATCCATGATCTCCATCATCCATACAGGAATCCAGGAGTCTTTCCCTGCCCAGCAGAGAGCTCAGGTGAATCTTTGGGAATTCTGTGGGATTTGCTACTGTTGTAAAAACACAAACCCACCCCTATAATTTCTCCCAAAGTTTTTCCAAGCCAGGCAGGGAGTTGTGAGTCTTCGAGTTGTTGGTATTCCAGAAAAATCAAGGAAACAGCAGCACAGCCTAAACCAAGCTCATGTCTCCTGGGCTGAGCCTACAGCTCCAAAGGGTGGATTTAGGAAAAAATTCCCCACTGAAAAGGGTGGTCAAGGGATCACATTCCCTGGAAGTGTTCCAAAAACCCTGTGGATGTGGTGCTTTGGGACATGGTTTAGGGGTGACCTTGGATATTTTTTCCAACTTTAAGAGCTTAATGTGGAGGTGATGGTGTCCCTTTCCCACAGGGAAATCTGGGATTTTTCCTTCTGGGCCATTGGCTTTTTAGTCTTTGTCCTCTGGTCCATCCTTAGCCTGGAGCTAAGCTCAAGCTCTGGATCAGACCCATTCCCTGCTTTTCCCAGCTCCTGGATCCTGCAGCAGGAGCCCTTGGGAAGCACAGCCAGCTGCCCTGATCCTTTCCCAAAAAAAAAAAAGAGTTGGAAATCCACTTTCCTCCTCCCAAGCAGGAAAACAATCACTCTCCCTGGACTTCCAAACAGAGAAGAGCCACAATTCCTTCTTTTACCCAAAATACACCAAAACTTCTCCAACGTGAAGTGGGAATTTTGGCCCCTTTCTATAAATTAATTTAGGCAGATAATTAATTACCAGGCTGAGGGACATCAAGGCAGGGAAAGCCTTCGAGCTGGCTTGGGATGGAAACGAGTTCCCAAAAAAATAAAAACAACAAACAAACAAATCAGGAGCCGGATGCTTTTTTTTAATGCAGGTTACACAATCCCCACTAAACTCCTTAGGGAAATTCATCCTGCAAAACACTGCCCAGCCCCTCCAATCCCATCCATGACTCAGAAGGCAAAATCCCAACAACTTTTGGGATCAGCTCCTTCCTCCAAAGGTTTCATTAGAGGCCTCTCACTGAGAATTTTGAAGAGGCAGAGAGGATTAAGCAGCTTTAGGAATTCTGCTCCCTGTCTCTGGCAGGATCTAGAGGGAATGAAGAGCTTTTTCCCAGGATTTGGGAGGGTGGTTGTTCCCACCAGGACTTCCCCAAATTTATGTAGGAATGTGCACCTGAGCAATCACACCCTGCTGACTGGGGAGGGTGGATGGGGCTGGAACTTCCCTCTCCACCCTCAAATCCCAGGATTGAGCCTCCAACTCCACTTGGGATGTTTTTGGAAAGATTTAAAGTCCTTGAAAACACCAGGATTGGGAGAAACTGCTCAGGAAAAGCACCAGCAATCTAAGAGGGAAAACCAGGATTGTGCAGCTCCACAGGCAGAAGAACAAAATTCCCATTCCCTGGAAGAAAAATAATCCCAAA
This sequence comes from Thryothorus ludovicianus, assembly GCA_013397245.1. Classification (NCBI taxonomy): domain Eukaryota; kingdom Metazoa; phylum Chordata; class Aves; order Passeriformes; family Certhiidae; genus Thryothorus; species Thryothorus ludovicianus. The sequence continues at coordinate 88,557 of VZTB01010294.1, read as the reverse complement.
AATGACCCAACTCACCTGGAGGAGTCTTTCAGCCCCACTGGTGGCCCTTGAGGGGGGTTTGCTTTGGTCTCCTCCTGGAAAATACCAAGGATTTGGGAAAGGTTCCCTGGCACAGGCACCCCAAAGCAGCACTTTTCCCTCCCTCAGCCCCCTTGGTTAAAACCCAGGAACCCAAAATATCAGATTTTTTCCAAGTTTCGAGGTTTTATGGGGTCAGGAAATCACTAGTTTCCTTCCAACAGCATAATAAAGGAATTTTATGGATAAATACAGGAAAACTCCCGGCCCTCCTCAACCACCTGCTCACTGGAAGCACTGCTGGGAACAGAAGGGATGGGAGGGCTCCAAAATAAAGATGGATCAAATTCCAGGTGCTTGGGAGATGAAATCAGCCTTGCAGCAGATGGCAAGAGGGAAAGAGAGGTGGGGAGCAAAGCCACGGGGTGGGAAATGCAATGAGGATGAGCAGAGAGCAAGGAAAAAAGAAAAAAAATACAGAAAATGGGGATAGGATCCAAAAGAAAATGAGCTCAGAGGGGACACAAACAGATCCTTAAAACCTGACTCTCAGAAGCCACTAAAAATCCTGGAGAAAGGAAATAAAAAATTAAAATATGTGGAGCTAAAAGAAATTGAGCTCAGAGGAGACACAAAGAGATCCCCAAAATCTGACCCACAGAGGCCACCAGAAATCCTGGAGAAAGGAAATAAAAAATTAAAATATGTGGAGCTAAAAGAAATTGAGCTCAGAGGAGACACAAAGAGATCCCCAAAATCTGACCCACAGAGGCCACCAGAAATCCTGGAGAAAGGAGAAAAACATCAAAATATAGGGAAAATGAGGACCTGAAGGAAAATGAGCTCAGAGAGGACACAGAGCCACAAAATCTGACCCAGAGAGGCCACAATAAATCCTGGAGAAAGGACAAAAACAGGGAATATAGGGAAAATGGGGACCTGGAAGAAACTGAGCTTGGAGAGGACACAGAGCCCTAAATTCTGCCCCTTGGAGAGGCCACCAGATCCCATCCCACTGTTTTCACACTTGTTTTCCAGGCTGGAACCATCTTCTCCTGCTCCTGACCACACAAGGCATCCCAAAACTCATCCCAGCCTCATCCAGGCCTTGCCAAGCACCGAGGTTCTCACTCTAAATCCCGACTTCCCCAAGTTTCTCTTCCCAAGGCTTTCAAGGGAAGCCAAAACCACGCAGGGAATTTTCCTGAAAGCTGCTGGGTGAACTCATTAAGGGGCAAATAAATCCCTGAGTTAATTACAGGTTGGTTAGGTCCACATCAACTTTCATTCCCTGGGAACACGCCTGCTCGTGGATTCACAATCCTTCAAGAGGCCCTGTTGGGAAATTCAGGAAGAGCCATGACCTTCCAAAGTCATTCCTGCCTGCCAAGGCCTGGTGGTTGTACCAGGAATGCCAGGAACACCAGGACCATGGGCATCCCTGGGGGGGTTTCAAGGCTGCTCCTTGAATTTGACCCACCCAGGAGAGTTTGGGGATGTTTGGGATCATTTTTGTGAGAGGGACGGGAAGAGGGGAAAAAGGAGAAGCCCCTCTGCTGGATTTACACATCAAGACAAGAAATTGACACAGGAAAAGCAAAATAGAGCAGGAATTTCTTGGGATTTGTGCTCTCCAGCATAGCCAAGGATCATGGAATGGTTTGGAAAGAATCTTAAGGATCATCTCGTTTCATCCCCACCTTCCACTATCCCAGGTTGCTCCAAGCCCCATCCAACCGGGCCTTGGACACTTCCAGAGGGGCATGAACAAGGAGAGAAGTGAAAACAAAACTCCTGAGGAAAGGATTCCCAATCCCAACCTCCTGCTCAGGAAGTGAGAGTCACCCATATCCCGCTGCTCCCCACTTGTGCCAGTTTGGGCCAACACCAAAACGTGATGTCTTCAACCCCAAAAACCAGGGAATTCATTCCTTAATTCAACTCCAGATGCTCAAAAAGCTCCTTTCAGGGGCTTTCACCAAACCACGAGACAGCTCCCTCGGGAATAAACCACGGGAATGCTCCCCAGTCCCTCAGCACAGCAACCACCACGTACCAGCCTGGATGCAGCTCCCTCCTCGGCTTGGATCCCATTCCAGAGGCTCGAGCCAAGGCCTTTCCCATCTGCAGCCTCCTGCTTCAGGGAGCTTCTTGGCCAGAAAGGGGACAGAGAAGGGGACAGACAAGTTTTAGGATCATGGAATGGTTTTGGGTCAGAAGGGATGATGTTGTTCCAAGCTGCTTCCACAGGCAGGGACTCCTTCCCCTATTCCAGGTTTTTCCACGCCCCACCCAGTCTGACCTTGGGCATTTCCAGGGATGGGGAAGCCACATCTTCTTTGGGAAAACCCTGCCAGGGGCTCCCCATCCTCCCAGGGAAGAATTCCTTCCCAATATCCAACCTCCCATCCTCCAGCTTAAGGCGATTCCCCTTTTCCCCTCACTCCATGCCCTTTATTTTTCCCATTAAAAACTCCTTTTGGTAATCAAAGCAACACAAGGAAAGCGGAGCTGGACTGCCAGGCACAATCTGGGATAACCCAGATGGAAAAGCCCAGCCCTGCAGATCCCATCTCCATCCCAACCCAAGGAGTGACCTGCTGATGATGTTCTCCTGCAGAGGTTTTTCCTTGACTTCCGATGGTTTCTTCTTCCCCTTTTCCGTGGAAGGCTTTGCACCAGGACAGAGCAGGAGAAAGGAAAACGAAGTTCATGCCATGGGTTTGATCCCCACAGGATTTTTGGGATAACTGCAAGCATCACCCCAGTGCACAGAGGAGGGGTTGGTACCTTCACTGTGCATCCCAGCTCCTTCTCCTCCTTCTTCCTCTTCTCTGGGAGAGCCTTTGGCTTGTCCTGACCCTTTTCCAGCTCATTCTTCCGCTTCCTGAGATAAGGAAAAACTGATCCCACTGAAACCAACCCCTTAGCAGGGACAATAAACCACAGCATGATGCCGTACCCCCCAATCTTTGTGCCCAGCAGCACCAAAAATTGCTTCCCAGAAGGAATTCTGGAGGAATTCCTCTGCTTGAGTACCGAAATCCCCAGGAAAACCAGTGGGATAACAAAGCTGGAGCCTCCCAAAATTTCCCTGCCACGCTCCATGGTACCCACCTGCTGCTGCTCTTCACCTCGCTGGCTTTTGGCACCCCCATGGCTCCGTCATCCACAATTTTTTGGGAGTGCTAAGGCAGAGAATCCAAGGATGGCCACTGGAATGAGATGGGAACAGCACAGGGTCGGTGCCACCCCAAGGAAACTCCAAACAGCTCAATCCCAAAGTTTGGAGCCCACAGGGACAAGCTCAGCTTTAATAAGGACCCATACTGGAAAAAAGAAGGAAAATCCTTTAGCTCAGTCCCTGAACTTCTGTTGGAGGTAGCAAAATAAAAGGAAAACTAAAAATAAAAAAAGAAAAAGGGAGGAAATTCCCAACAATTAACATTTTTTCAGGAATTCACAGTTCCCACCACCACAAATAATAACAATTAAGCACAGCAGAGAAATGGGGTAAACTGAGATGTTGAGTCCCCACCACCTCCTCTCCCCTCTCCTCATGGAGCAGCCAGGCTCTCCCAAATCCCTGTTTTCCCCAGAACCTCAGGAGGATGCAAGGAATACAGGCCACATTCCTGGCTCCCACCCATGAAAAACCTCCACACCGAGAAAAAAAAAAACAACAAGATTTCTCAAGGAGGTAAGTGCAAATCTGTATCAACATCCTCAATTTTTTTTCTGGGAGTAGAAAACACTTGGAAAAACTCCATATTTTACCAGGCTTTGCTGTGCCAAGAGCACCTGCAGCTGCAGTGGGGGTGAAGCTCAGTTGGAGCAGGAGAACATTCCCAATCCCAGCCAGCCTGGAGAAGATCTCACCCCTCACCCGGGCACTGCCCCGAGGGAAATCCCCCTCCCCCGGGAAACTCCTTTAAAGTCTCCCTCAGCCTGATTGGAGCCTCCCAGCCCAGGATGCACCCTGGGAAATGAAGTTTTGGCCCAAAAGCTGCATTTTGGGGATGTCCCTCAACCAGCGAGGAGACCTGGGAAGCAGGGAATTACTTTGGACCACTCAGGTGAAGAATGTGGCCAAAAACTTGGATTTAAAAATAATCTGGGAAAACCTACTTGGTAGGATTAAATTAGTCCCCAAATCCATCTTTTCTCAGCTGCCTCTCATCCATCAGAGCTCAGGTTGGGTGTGGAGGGGTCTGGGAACAAAGCCCACATCCCACTGGATCCTGCAGCCCACAACCCTCATCCTGAAACCCATCCCACTCCTCTCCAGCCCTTTTTCATGGAATGAGCCCATTGTTTCCACCTGCCCCTGGTGTCAACAGGAGCCTCATCCCAGCTGAGCCTCCCAATGCCCTGAACCATCCCAAACCAGGTGTAAGCAGCACACCTGGGAAGGGGATGGGGAGTAGGGATAATGGGCAAAGGCTTTCCCCAAATTAGGGGGAAATTGGGAGGAGGATCCAAGGAGAGCTCAGAGCCCCTTCCAGTGCCTGAAGGGGCTCCAGGAGAGCTGGAGAGGGAATTTGGATAAGGAATGGAGGGATGGGACACAGGGAATGGCTTTAACCTTAGTTTAGCTGGGATTTTGGGAAGGAATTCCTGGCTGTGAGGGTGGTGAGGGGCTGGCAGGGAATCCCCAGAGAAGCTGTGGCTGCTCCATCCCTGGAAGAATCCAAAGCCTTGGATCAACCTGTTCTAGTGGAAACTCCCCCTGCCCTCTGTCCTGGATGACCTCTCAAGCCCATTCCAACCCAAATTCCCACAATTCCACAAAAAAACTCCGGGATTTGGCTCAGTAAAGGGCACTGCCCCGTGTGGAATCCCCAGCCAGGATGAGGAGCGGGGGCTCCGAGTTCCCCTGGGAAGTTCCCGCCCGGGTTGGAGGCCGGGAGCGGAAACCCCCGGAGGAAGGGCTGGATCTGGGAAAGCCTCTTTGATCCCCCATTGCGCCATCCCGGGAAAAACACATCCAAGCCACCTTTCTGGCTGGATGAGTAGAGGTTGTCCAGGGATGGGAGCCAGCCCCGGGGAAGGGAGCAGGGAAGGACAACTTCAAGCCGGGGCTTGTCCGCCTCCTTCCAAGGACTGCTTGGATTTGGATTTCTCCCATTTTCCCCTGGATTCCGTGAGATTTAGTCAGCTCGGTGGAGGTTTCTGATAAGTTTTCCGTGTCCTTGATGGGAAAAGGTGGGTTTTGCAGGGATGCGAGTTGGGAAAAACCTGTCCTAGCCTGGAGCAGCTCCAGTTTGCTCCTCGATCCCACCCAAGCACAACCCGGGATAAATCCCTTTAAAATTAAGCCAAGTTTTTTGTATTTTTATGGATTTTTCCCTTCGTAGATGCTCCTTGCAATGGAGGGAATTGGAATGGGATGGATCAGTCCGGAGGTCTCCTTGGGAAAAGTGGAGCACAGAGAGGGTTTGGCTCATCCTTAGGGAAAACCAGACTGGAATGGGATCCCTGTTCTCTTTGGTGACACCACAGCAGCTGTTGGATATATCCATTAAATCTTCCAGATTAATCAGTAATTCCACTTTTCTAGGTGTTCCTTTTGGATTGGAAAATCCTGGTGGGACAGAAGCCCTTCCCTGGGATCACACAGTCCTTGAAGCCCTGATGAGAAAAAATAACTGGGAAAGGTGGAACGAGTTTAATAAATGCAGTTATAAAATAAATCCACACCCTATAAAATATTTAATGTGTCCTGGGCTAACATTTTCCACCCAATAAACAGCTGGATCCACACGGAATTCCCTGTGGATTCCATTGAGATGGATGGGGTTTATCACTCCTTAATTTATTGTGGCCCACGTAAAGACTCGGGAACCTTCTTGTGGTCGGTGACAAAGGTTCAGAGAGGGAACATGGGGCAGGATTTGCCCGCAAAAAGGAATAAAGCGCATTTGATTTTATTTCTTCATTAATTTTTTTAATTCTATTTCACATTAAGCTATGGTTTATACAGGACCAGCTTCCGTGGCTACAAGGGGGCAAGGGCACAGCAGCCCAGATGTTGAGGAGAGGGGGGG
>VZTB01010294.1:65022-79503 GCA_013397245.1 Thryothorus ludovicianus | reverse complement strand
TTTTTTTTTTTTTGCCAAGTTTTCTGTCCTGGGAGTGAAGACTTAATCCACCTGTTTCCTGCTGGCACCTTGCCCTGACTCTCTGCCTCCCCCACCTCCTCAGAGCACTTTCACCCTCCTAAAATTAAATTTTTAGCTGCAGTTTGTGCTGTTTGAAACCCCCAATCCCCCAGATTTTTATTCCCACCCCTGGGTTTATTTTTTCCTTCCTCTTGCTGACTGCATGAACCACCAGCGAGGCCACTTGGGAAATTTAAAACCTTAATCCTCCCCTCATTTGTTCAAAGGCTCTGTGATGTAACCATATTCTCAATAAAAGGTTTTAGAGGTTTTAGCTGCTCCTGTCTCCCACAGAAACCCAGCTCGGAGCCAGGGTGCTCCATGGGATTAATTCCACGATAGGGAATTTCCTATCTAAATAGATTTTTTCAGGGAGTAAAAACCCACTTGCTGTCGCTTCCTGCTTGCCTTGTAACAGCTCATATTAATTTCCTAAATGCTGGGAAAAAAGGGAGGAAATTCTAGATAACCCTGGAAAAAAAAAAAAAAAGGAGAATTTCCAAGCCTGTGTTTGTTTGTGGAGTGGTTCCCTGGCTTTTGTTTTCCTCCCTGTCCCACGGGATGATGTGGCTCAAGCAGGGGTCACTTGGCCACTTCTCCTGTGCTGGCCTGACTCAAAAACCTGTGGATTCCAAAGAGGAATAAAAATTCCAGCTGGCAGCTCTGGCTCTGGGAAAATGCTTTGAGCACTGGTGTGGCTCTGGGGGTGAAACAGGTGCTCAGAGTTATCCTGTTCCAGGCTCTCCAGCTGCTCCTGGAAACTTCCTGTTGGGAGGAAAAACTCTGGGCTAGGAAATGCTGAGAGGACATGGAAATAAATCCCTGATTTTTATTTTTTTTAAATTTTTTTTTGTTTTGGAGTGGGAGATGTTGGTGTTTAGTGGGAGGAATTTATAGGGTTGAGGTTGGAGCCGTGGGACAAATGGATGGGGTTGGGGTCATGGATCATGATCCAGATCTGGGATCCAACAGCAGGAGGATGTGGAGCTGCTGGAGCAGATCCAGAGAAATCCATGGAGCTGCTCCAAGGGCTGGGAATGTCCAGCCTGGAGAAGGGAAGGATCCAGGGAAACCTCAGAGCCACTTCCAGTGCCTGAAGGGATCCAGGAGAGCTGGAGAGAGATTTGGGACAAGGGATGGAGGGACAGGACACAGGAAATGGCTTTGAAGTGGAATAGGGGGAGATTAGATGGGATATTGGGAAGAAATTCTTGGCTGTGAGGGTGGTGAGACCCTGGAATGGAATTCCCAGAGAAGCTGTGGCTGCCCCATCCCTGGAAGAGTCCAAGGCCAGGTTGGACAGGGTTTGGAGCAGCCTGGGATAGAGGGAGGTGTCCCATGGAAAGGGATGGAATTCCCTGATTTTTGAAGGTCTGCTCCAACCCAAACCATTCCATGATTCCATCTCCCTTCTCCTGGCACCAAAGGGTCTCCATGTGTTTGCCCACTCCCATGGCAGTGATCCAGACCGGCTGGATTCCCGTTTTCCTTCATTCCCTGTCCTTGGGAATGGTGTCCAGGAGTCTCCCTGGAGGTGGGGCTGGCTCTGGAGCTGATCACTCCTCTTCCCACATCATGAATATCTGGAGTCTCCACGAAAATTAAACTTCCTCGGTTTCTCTCTGGGCATTCCCTGCATTCCCTAACAGGGAGGAATCCTGGAGGTGCCTCCTTTGTGGCCAAAACTGGTTTTGGACCTGGCCCAGTTTGGTCCAGTCCTGGGCAGTGCAGCAGCTCCTGGGATCCAGCCAGGTTCTCCCAGGAGCTTTTCCTGCAATTCCTGCTGGGGCTGTAACTCTCAGCTTCTTCCTCCTTTCTCTGGAGAGATCCACACCTGGATTTTTCCCAGCCCATTCCTGATTTGTGCCAGTTTTTCAGGAACTGGATCCTTATCCCTATTTCTCTCTTCCTTCAAACTTTTAACAGCACTGCCAAGGATCCCGTTTTCCCATCCCACATTTCACTTTACATCCTTCAGTTTTGCTTTTCCGCTATCTCTTCCAGCTACAAAGGAGCAGGAACAACCCCTCTGTCCTGGAATTATATTTGGATTTACTGGCTTCCCCCCTTTCCCTCAGGTGATTCAGTTTGTCCCGGCTGACCCAAAACAGGGAGGCTGTGGCCGCGTTTGTGTCACTGAGGTGACAAATCCCTCTCAGGGCGTGGCTGTCACCCAGGAGTCACCCAAGGCTTCACCTCCCGGGGCTGGGAAGTTCAAAGTCCGCCCTGAGCAAACATTCCCTAAAGGACTCTGTGATTGCCACCCTGGATGAGCCCTCTGGAACTGGGAGAGGCGGCTGGAAGTGAGAAAATCCGCCCTCGAGTCATTCCAAACGCTCCCTGCAGAGATAAGGATGGAGAATCCTTGATATCCCTCCGAGGGGAGCTGCTGGCCTTGATTCCCTCTGGAAAAAGTCTCATGGAATCTTTTTTCCCCTCATGGACAGAGCCTGGATGAGGATTTTTGGTTCCGTTGTCACTTCCAAGTGGAAGGCAGAGGGGTTTTTTCCCCCCTGGTTTTTCTGGGTCTAAAGAGCTTTTTGCCAATAAAATCATAGGATATCAGTTGGAATGGACTCATTGGGATCACAGAGTCCAATTCCTGACCCTGATCCTGCTTTGTCACCGGTGATAAATGTCAAGGCTGGCCACACCTCGCTCGTTTTCATGGATCTCTGATCCATCATTCCCTGTGTTCCCTGCTGCTCCATGGCTCCTCCACAATTTATGGAAGAATTCTGTGCTCCTTCTTCTTTTAAAACCTTTAAACCATGAAGGAAAAGTCTGATTAAACCCCCCAAATTCCCGTTTCCAGGTGTCCCCAGGTGCACCCCAAAGCCTGGATGAAAGAGCCCCTCTTTGTTCTGGCCTTACAGGGGTGACCTCGAGAGCTTGAGCAAAGAAGAATTCAGCGAGGGAAAATCCCTTTTGGAACCTAGCAGTGGGATTTTGGTGGGATTTTCTTTCCTCTTTATGTAACTCATGCTTAAATCCCTGGAAACTCATTCCGTGGTTTTTGAGTTTTCGGTTGGAACTCTGACAGGAAAAGCTTTGGGATCCTTTGAGCTGCTGGAAGGTGGAATGCCCTTCCCTTGACTCCTTGTTTTCCTCAAATTTATATTTGGCTTTAAAGGTGGCCTTTTGTGCTTTCCTGGAGCCAAATTTCCTTCTTGCTGCAGGATTTGTGGAATTATGACATTTCCAGGAGCTCCTGCAGATGGAGCTTGGTTGTTCCTCATGGAATGATGTTTCTATTGATCCATGCAAGCCAGTGATGATTTTTTTGGGGGATCAAGGCAGGAAATCCTTGATCTTGAATCCTTGACTTAACCCCACAAGGCTTTGGGTTTATATCAGGGGCTCCTGGTTTTCCAGGACCTTTTTGCTGCTGGCTTAGGAGCCTGGATAGGGATTGAGAACTTATCCCATTAAATCTGATGGAGAAGCCAGGGGAAAACAAAATCCCCTCACAGCTCCACGAGCAGCTTTTGTGCTTCCCAGCAGGAGAAATCAAATCAATTTGCTGAATCCCTTCAGAGCTCCTGCAGGGAAGAGGTTTTTAACCCTCTTGGAATATCTTGTGGAGCCATCCCGGTGTCTTCTCCATTCCTTTCCTTCCTTCATTGCCAGTGCTTTCCCTCCAGACAATGATCTTTATTTTGGGTTTGGATAATCCTTCTTGTTCCTCTTCCATCATCCCACCTGCACTTCCCAGGCCTCTTCCCTGTGTCTCCAGGTGGTTTTCACTCCTTTTCCCCACAAAAATTCCCTTAAAATCCTCTGGCTGCTTCCAAACAAACCTTTGCCAGAGGTGGAAAGGACTCCAGGGTGCTGGAATTTGCAGGAAGAGCTGGAGTCAGAGAAGAGAAACTTCCCTGCTGTTGAGCTTTCCCTGGATTTCTGGGGCTCTGGAGGCACAGAGAGGGAGTTTGGAAGTGCCTCATTTGCATATATTTGGGTATATTTGCATCTGTTTGTCGCTGGGTCTCTCAAGATCTCTGGATCTCATCTTAAAATTTAAAATTACACCTTGAAATTTTAATGAGCACCTTCTCTTTACATCTTGGCTTGATTTCCTGATCCTTTCCCTTTTTTCTTCTGCTTCCTAGATATTTTTTTTTTTTTTTCCCTAAGGAGCCACAGGATGGGTGGATTCCCCCCAGGACAAATCCAGAAGTGGCAATAATTCTGGATCAAACTTTCCTCTCTTTGCTCCTGAGTGTTTGGGGTGTTTTCATCAAATCCCACTGCTTTTCCAGAATAATTGGGATCTTATGCTTCCAGCCTGTTCCTTTCATCAAATTCCTGGATCCCTGTAAAGCATTAATCCCACAGATTTATGGACCAGCTGGGGTCACTCTGATCCCTCAGTCTCCAAGGGAGCAATTAGGAGCTCCAATCTTTCCCTTAAATGAAAATCCCAGTGTTAATCCCAAACCCTTTTCCAAAGGAAGCAGCAGCTCAGTGGACTTCAAATATGAGGAATTCATTTTTAAGGAAGCTGAAGTCCATGGAATTGCAAAATTTTCCATTTGCTCCTTGCCAGGTGCCGCCGGAGAGGTGAGAAAGAATTCCATGGAATTGTGGAATGGTTTGTGTTGGATTCCATGGGCATCCCAGCCTGGCCTGGGACACTTCCAGGGACATCCACAACTTCTCTGGGAAACCTGTGCCAGGGCAGGGGTTGGAATGAGATGATCCCTAAATTCTCTTCCAACCCAAACCATTCCATGATTCTGGGATCTTCCCGTGCTTTTCAGGCTCAGAACTTTCCATGCTCTTAAACTTCCCGGCTTTGTGCCTTCCCAAACAGGAATTTTTTTTTTTTTAATCCAGGGATCTTCCAGAGCTTTTGTGGCCCTGGATTCGTGGCATCCCTTAATAACCCTGAGAGCCAGAGGGAAATTTGGTGGCTGCTATTTCCTGAAGTGGGGAATTCAAGGTGTTTTCCCTGTCTGCAGAAATTCCGAGCCCCTCATTCCTGACTCCCTGGGCTCCACATCCCAGGGATGCACCTGGGATCACATTCCTTCCCTAGCTTTGGGTCATCTGGAGCTCCTGTCCAGCCCCCCCCCTGGATCTTGGCTCACATCCAGAGCCTGGGAAAGCTGGAATTGGGCTGAGTTTGGGAAGAGCTCAGGGAAAGAAATATCTGTTGGCAAAACATGGGATTAGGGAATAAAATGGGGATTCCAAGGGCAGGGGAAGGTCCTGGAGGGTGAGAAGCTCAACGTGATCCAGCCAGGTGTGCTCACATCCCAGAAATTCCCTGGGCTCATCCCACAGCGTGGGCAGCAGGAAAAGGGGAATTCTGCCCCTCTGCCCCTGCTCAGGTGAGAGCCCACCTGGAATTCTGCATCCAGCTCTGGGATCCAACATCAGAGGGATGTGGAGCTGCTGGAGGAATTCCAGAGGGGGCCATGGAGATGCTCCAAGGACTGGAGAGAGGCAGGAAGAGCTGGGAATATCCAGCCTGGAGAAGAGAAGGATCCAGGGAGAGCTCAGTGGCTGAAGGAGCTCCAGGAGAACTGGAGAGGGACTTGGGATAAGGGATGGAGGGACAGGACACAGGGAATGGCTTTGAAGTGGAGCAGGATAAAGTTAGATGGAATTTTGGGAAGGAATTCTTCCCTGTGAGGATGGTGAAGGGCTAGGATGCAATTCCCACAGGAGCTGTGGAAGTGTCCAAAGCCAGGTTGGAGCGACCTGGGATAGAGGAAGGTCCCTGCCCATGACAAAGGATGGAATTCCATGATTTTTAACCTCCCACCCTGAAGCATCCCGTGCCTCTGGGCTCTGTGAGTGCGCAGCTTATGGAATTTTTTGAATCCCAAAGCGCGGGTTTGGGATGAGACCCCGCCCTTGTCTCTCAGCAGGGCTGTGACCCCTTTGCCCAGACCCAGAGGAGCAAACTCCAGCACCGCCGGGCCCGGATCAACCAGCAGATCAACAAGGAAATGAGGATGAGAGCGGGAGCAGAAAACCTCTTCCGGTGAGTCCTGACCCCCTGAGCATCCCCCCAGGCTCTGGAATTTGGTTGGAGGCAGGAAGAGAGTCTGGATGTCCAAGACTGAGCTGGTGGAGGATGGTTAAAATAAGCAGGATGGGAGGAGATGGGATAATGGGGAAGGGATTTGTGGCTGAGCTCCTGAAAACCCAGCAAGTGCATCCCATGGATGTGGAGCTGTTGGATGAGTCCAGGTATTCCAGAGGCTGGAGCCTCTCTGCTCTGGATCCAGGCTGGGAGAGCTGGGAATGTTCACCTGGAGAAGGGAAGGATCCATGGAGAGCTCAGAGCCCCTTCCAGTGCCTGAAGGGATCCAGGAGAACTGGAGAGGGAATTTGGGACAAGGGATGGAGGGACAGGACACAGGGAATGGCTTTAAAATTCCAGAGGGCAGGAATAGGTGGGATATTGGGAAGGAATTCTTCTCTGTGAGGGTGGAGAAGCACAGAGAAGCTGTGGCTGCCCCTGGATCCCTGGAATTGTCCAAGGCCAGGTTGGATGGGGCTTGGAGAGACCTTGGATAATGAAAGGTGTCCCTGCCCATGGCAGGGGTTGGAATGAGATCTGGGATGAGATTAGATGGGATTTTGGGAAGGAATTCCTGGCTGAGAAGGTGGTGAGAGGCTGGAATGGAATTCCCAGAGAAGCTGTGGCTGCCCCATCCCTGGAAGAGTCCAAAGATTCCCTGGGATAGGGAAAAGTCCCTGGCCATGGCAGGGGATGGAATTGGAGGTTTCTGAAGATCCACCCCAAACCATGCCGTGAATTCCAGCTTTGGAATCATAAATGGGTCAGAAAATCCCTCCAGGATTGAATCCAACCATTCCCTGGCACTGCCATGGCCACCACTTGTCCCCAGGTGCCACATCCACAGGGATTTTATCCCAAGGACAACTTTTTTTAGCATCTTTTTTGTTTATTTCATTTTTCCTTAATATTTTGGAGCACATTCCAGGCTGAGCGGGTCTTTAATATAAAAAAAAATAAATTCCATACATTTGCTTTAAAATACAATTTTTGGGGAATATTCTACCAATTGATTGTTTTTATCCCAAATAAAAATAAAATTACCTTTCCACTTTGGAATGATTTAACACCAATGGAGTGTTCCTGTTGCTCCTGGAAGAAAGGGATAACGGTTGATCCATTTAAAAAAATTGTGTTTTCCTGGGGGATGAGATCCCACTGCTCCATCCACGCTGCTGTGCCTCGTTTAATTCAGGAAAAAAAAAAGCCAGGGAATNAAAAAAAAAAAGAAAAGAAAAAAAACCAGAGGGAAATGTGCTGGCTCAGCAGAAATCCGCCCGGTTTTGGTTGGAATTGGAGCTGTGGGAAGGGGGAGTGAGGAAAAATGGGATGCAAAACACATCTCAATGATCAGGGAAATGCACTGAGGGGGCTCCTTTTCTGCTGGCTCAGCACTTTGGGTGTCCTTTTTTCCCTCCCTCCCTGCCTCCCACAGATCCAGCTGAGGAATAAAAAGTTGATTTCTCGGCATTCTAGGCTTATGAAACTTGGGAAATAATCGGTGGGGGGAGGAAGGAAGGAAAAAAAAGGGATAATTACAATCGAGCTTGAAATGGAAGGATGAGGGGGAGGAGGGATTATGTTGCAAGTTTAAAAGTTATTGCTTCAAAATTAAATGTTTGTGGTGCATGGATAAAATTCCTGTGGGTCTTTAGCCTGGTGCTGGTGGAAAAATCTGGAGTGTCCAGTTTGGAGCTGAATTTGCTGGGATTTTGGCTTTAAATTTAAAAACAAAATCCCCCAGTGCTTGGGAAAAATATTCCTGTTCAGCCTTTCCGTGTCTTTTCCTGGAAATTTGGCTGGAATGNCTTTTCCTGGAAATTTGGCAGGAAAGGGGTGTTGGAAAAAAGAAAAAAAAAAAAAATCCATGTGGGGTTTCCTCAGTGGATTTGTTTGCTGGGTAAATAAATGGGAAGAGGCGGAGGAAACTTTTTCCTTTTTTGCTCAGGGATTGAGTGGAGGAATGGGGAAAATAAAAATGGCCAAGGATTTAGGAAAGAAAGAAAAATAAATCACAAAATAAATCCCAGAAATTCCCCGTGTCCCAGGCTCATTCCACAGTGTGGGCAGCAGGAAAAGGGGAATTCTGCCCCTCTTCCCTGCTCAGGTGAGAGCCCACCTGGAATTCTGCATCCAGCTCTGGGATCCAAGAGCAGGAGGATGTGGAACTGCTGGAGCAATTCCAGAGGGGGCCATGGAGATGCTCCAAGGCCTGGAGAGAGGCTGGGAGAGCTGGGAATGTCCAGCCTGGAGAAGGGAAGGATCCAGGGAGAGCTCAGAGCCCCTTCCAGTGCCTGAAGGGGATCCAGGAGAGCTGGAGAAGGAATTTGGGACAAGGGATGGAGGGACAGGACACAGGGAATGGCTTTAAAGTGGAAAGGGGTAAAGTCAGATGGGATTTTGGGAAGGAATTCTTGGCTGTGAGGGTGGTGAGGGATTGGGATGGAATTCCCAGAGGAGCTGTGGCTGCCTGATCCCTTGGAAGAGTCCAAGGCCAGGTTGGACAGGGCGTGGAGAGACCTGGGATAGAGGAAGGTGTCCCTGCCCATGGCAGAGGGGTGGAATTCCATGATTTTCAAGGTCATTTCCAACCCTGCCCATTCCAGGATTATTTGTTGCCTGTGGCACTTGCAAGTTCCCCAGGAAAAACTTTCCCTGGTAACAGATTCCTGGGAAAATCATGGAGCAGATCCTGCTGGAAACTCTGCTAAGACACCTGGAAAAAAATCAGGAGCCTGCTGAGAGCCAAAGAAATTGTTGGCAGCTTGGGAACAAGGAGGGAAAACTCTCCTTAATCCATATGGGATGAAAATCACACAGGCAGTGTCCTGGAGGTGTTGGGATGAGTGTGGGATAAATAGGAATTAAATCCTGGTTTGTAGGGATTAAATCCTGGTTTATATGGAAACATAGGGTGCTGCTGCCTTGGGAATTGCAGGAATGCTGAAGGATTTTTCAATGGAAGCAGCCACGGGGATCTTCGGATGTGCTGTGGTTTGCCTGGGTTTGTTTAGAATCAAAAACTTCCTTGCTCTTGGAAAATCCCAGCAAAAGGAGGCAGGAGGAGACTCTGAACCACCAGATTTTCCAAGGAAAAACCCTGGAGCTCCTTCTGCTGCTCTGAACCAGGGCAGGGCAGGACCCAGAAGGATTCAATCCATAAAAAAATCCCTGTCAAAGGCATTTTGGAAAAGCTGGAGGGAAGCAGTTTCCTGGTTGGAGCAGAGCTTTGTCCATGTGTTGTTTTCCCTGGATCCCAGCGTGGTTCAGCAGCCAGAGCCCCTTCCAGCCCTGGGTTATCTCTCCCTGCTTTCCTTTGGAGGAGATAAGCAGGGAATAATCAGCTTGTCCTGCTGGGAACAGCTGGAATCAATCCCTGGTGTTTACAGCTCCTGCCGGGAGCAGGGGAGGGAGGGCAGGACCTCACAAATCCTTTCTTTTCCACGAGGATTTCTTTGCACCCAAAAATGAGCTTTTCCTCCTCAAATCCCAGCGTTTTTTTGGGATGGGGGAGCCCCTGGGTTGGTCACAGCCCAAGCTGAAGCTGCACTGGAGGTGAGGTGGGAATGGGCCAGGGGAGGGTGGCTCTGGAGCAGGAATTCCTGGATGCAGCACTGCACTGAGTTCTGCCTGAGCTCAGCCTCTGCCTAGATGTTCAGAATTCCCTAATCCTGGAAGGCTGGGAGAGCTGGGAATGTCCAGCCTGGAGAAGGGAAGGATCCAGGGACACCTCAGAGCCCCTTCCAGTGCCTGAAGGGGCTCCAGGAGAGCTGGAGAGGGAATTTGGGACAAGGGATGGAGGGACAGGACACAGGGAATGGCTTCCCACTGCCAGAGGGCAGGGAAAGATGGGATTTTGGGAAGAAATCTTTTCCTGTGAGGGTGGGGAGACCCTGGAATGGAATTCCCACAGGAGCTGTGGCTTTCCCATCCCTGGAAGTGTCCCAGGCCAGGTTGGACAAGGCTTGGAGCAGCCTGGGACAGTGGAAGGTGTCCCATGGCAGGGGATGACCCTCAGAGATCCCATCCCACCCAAACCATTCCCTCAGCACCTGGAGAACCAGAGGCACAATCCCATGGGAAGGTTGGGCTCGATGCACGTGGACTGCACCACTGGGTAACCGAGTCCAGAGCGAAAAAAAAATAAATTCATGGATAAAAAGAGGGAAATCTGATCCGTTGGTTTCTTGCAGGGCCACCAGCAACCACAAGGTGAAGGAGACGGTGGCTCTGGAGCTGAGCTACGTCAATTCCAACCTCCAGCTCCTCAAGGAAGAGCTGGAAGAGCTCAACAGCAGCATGGACGTGTATCAGAACGACAGGTGGGTCTGGGAACAGCAGCCTGCTCCCTCAGGATTGCATTTTTCCTACTATTATGGAATTTTTCGGGGGAGCAAGGCTGCTCTTGCTCTGCTCTGCCCCGTGGCCGAGGGTTGGGATGACCTCCAGAGGTTCCCTTCCAATCCAAACCTTTCCATGGTCAGGGAGGTGGTGGCTGGAGGATAGGAGAGGATCTGGGCATGGGCCAGAATTCCTGGGAAATTTTCATCCTGGGAATGTCAGTGGTTCCCTTCTAGGGCTGCAAGGAGAGAAAAATCAGCTTTTCCTGTGGGATACTGGGATGTTCTGGGATAGCTGGAGCATCCTTTGGACACTGTCCCAAAGCAGGAAGAATAGGGAAGAGAGAACCATCTTCCCTTGTGCCATCCCCCTTTCCTGACAATCCCACCAGAGCTCTTCCCAACAGGATATTTTGGTGATGGGAAGGAATCACCCTGTCTGGAAGTGTCCAAGGAATGGCTGAGTGGGATCAGTCACAGGTTGATCTTGGAGGTCTTTTCCAACCTAAGAACTTCTGGGACGCTGGGATTTTTATTTTTTNGATCCAGAGGGACCTGGATAAGCTCCAGATGAACCTCATTAGGTTCAACAAATCCCAGTGCAACATCCTGTGCCTGGGACGGGGCAATTCCAAGCACAAATCCAGGCTGGGGGGTGAAGGGATGGAGAGCAGCCTTAAGGAGAAAGGTTTGGGAGTGTTGGCAGATGAAAAGCTGGAAATGCCTCATCCAGGTGTGCTCACATCCCAGAAATCCCCCCTGTCCCAGGCTCATCCCACAGTGTGGGCAGCAGGAAAAGGGGAATTCTGCCCCTCTGCCCCTGCTCAGGTGAGAGCCCACCTGGAATTCTGCTGTTGGAATCTCTGGGATCCAACAGCAGGAGAGCGTGGAGCTGCTGGAGCAGATCCAGAGGGGGCCATGGAGATGCTCCAAGGGATGGAGCCAGGCTGGGAGAGCTGGGAATGTCCAGCCTGGAGAAGGGAAGGATCCAGGGAGAGCTTAGAGCCCCTTCCAGAGCCTGAAGAGCTGGAGAGGGACTTGGGACAAAGGACGGAGGGACAGGACACAGGGAATGGCTTCCCACTGCCAGAGGGCAGGAATATACAGGATATTGGGAAGAAAATCTTGGTTGTAAAGGTGCTGAGACTCTGGAATGGAATTCCCAGAGAAGCTGTGGCTGCCCCATCCCTTGGAAGTGTCCAAGGCCAGGTTGGATGGGGTTTGGAGGAACCTGGGATATTGGAAGTTGTCCCTGCCCACGGGAGGGGTGGAAATGGATTTAAAGCCCCTTCCAACCCCAACCATTCCAGGTTTCTGTGTCCATCCACGTGCTTTTCCAGGCACATTCCCTGTCAGGGATGCTCAGTTTTCCCAATTTGCCACTTGCTTGCCCTGCTTTGAAAAGAAATCAGGAGCAGCAACAACAACCCCAAACCCTGCCCAGGCAACCCCTTTGTTTGTCCCTGGCATTGGATTCCCGTGGAATTCTCGTTAGGGAATGAGCAGTGATGGCTTTCTGCACTAATTATAGCTCCTGGAGCTGTTTGTTCCAAGGAAAATGTAGGTGCGAGTTCCCTGCCTTGCTCTCCTGGTTTTCATAACTCCCTTTGCCTCTTTTCCTGCCCGGTTAATGATTAATTAATGAGCAATTTGGAGGGATAATGAGAGGGGCCTCTTGTGTTGGTCAATCCTGCCTTGTCCACCCAGCATCCAGGATTCCTCTGAAAAATGGGAGCTGGAAAAATTAGACAATTTTGGGGTGGTTTTTGTTTGTTTTGTACCTCTCCTCTTACGCTGCCATTCTTCCCAAATCTTTTTTGGGAAGAGCGTTTTTCCATGTGGAATCCCTTAACAGGAGCAGCACAAGCCCAGGGCATGGAGCTGCTTCCTTTCAATCTCCAACCCCCAGGATCCATCCAAGATTTTCAATCCAACCCCCAAACAGGTTCTTGTCTTCTTCCAGTGAATCCATCAGCGTTCCCATGATCCCTCTGGGACTCAAGGAGACCAAGGAGTTGGATTTGCTGGTGCCACTCAAGGTGAGCTCTGGGGTTTCATTGATGGATGCTGAACCTGCTGAAATTCATTTTCCAGTTTGGAAAAGCTGCCAAAAAATATAAATTCGTGGAGAGGAACTGGACTTGAAACATGGGAAAGTGGGAGATGAAGGTCTGGAGATGCTGGAGAGCAGGAAAAGGGGGGAGATTATTATTTAGTGGAGGTTTCCTTGTGGGCAGAAGTGGAAAATTCTTACACAGAATTGCCCGAAATCTCCCTTTAAAGCAATAAAAATCGGGATTTTTCTCCTGTTTGCCAATCCAGGATTTCATCAGTGAACACTATGGAGAGGAGGGTGTCCTGTTTGAGAAGGAAATCAAGGAATTCATGGAGCTACGACAGGTTGGTGTTCCTTGGCTTCCAAGGTCTGCCTTGTCCAGGATCACTCCTTTGAGATGCCACATTTCCTTTTGGGGTTCCCCTCATCCTTTCTCCAAATTCCATATTTATCCTTCTATTTCAGGGTGCAGCATTCCCATGCTGGAGCACCTTGGACTTGGTTTGCAGGTTCCAAAATATTACAGATTATTCAGGAATTGTTCGTTTTTCCTGTCCTCGATGCCCTGCTGACCTACAAATGGGCAGCAGTAAAATTTATAGTGCAATCAATTTATGAACATTAATTCACCCCTGGCAAGGCTGAACAACTTTTCCCTCTCCAGGTAGGCCACGGAGAAGAGGAAATTTAAAGCAGTCTGGGAAAGGAGGAGGAAAAATCCTCTTTATTCCCTAGGATTTGTACAATCAGAATTTCTATGAGTTTTTCCAGCACAGCTCCCAGGCTGCTGCTTCCACTTTTGGGTGTCCCAGCGCCCAAACTTTCCCCATGGATGAACCTCAGAATCATGGAATGCTTTGGGTTGGAAAGGCTCTAAAGATTATCCCAATTCCATCCCCTGCCATGGACAGGGACACCTTCCACTGTCCCAGGCTGCTCCAAGCCACATCCAACCTGGCCTTGGACATTTCCAGGGAATGGGGCAGCCACAGCTCCTCTGGGAATTCCATTCCAGGGCCTCACCACCTTCACAACCAAGAATTCCTTCCTGATATCCCATCTTTCTCTGGCAGTTTGAAGCCATTCCCTGTGTCCTGTCCCTCCATCCCTTATCCCAAATCCCTCTCCAGCTCTCCTGGAGCCCCCTTCAGGCACTGGAAGGAGCTCTGAGGTTTCCATAGATCCTTCCCTTCTCCAAGCTGGACATTCCCAGCTCTCAGTCATTCTTGTCCCAGGGAGTTTCCTGCTCTTTTCCCATCCACGTTTCCTCTCCCATCCCGGCAGGCCATGCGCACCCCGAGCCGCAACGAGGCCGGATTGGAGCTCCTGATGGAATATTACAACCAGCTCTACTTCCTCGACAGCCGCTTCTTCCCTCCCACCAGAACCCTGGGCGTCTTCTTCCACTGGTGGGTGCAGCTTTCCCTCTCCCACCTGGGTGGGGAGGGGGGGTCAGGATCCGAATTTCCACAGTGGAATCTCCGCCGGGGCTGGTGGACGCCGGGATCTGGATTTGCTGTTGCCTTCATTTGGGGAGGGGAGAGGGAAACGCAAATCCCAAGGGATGCACCGTGATGGGAATGGTGCCTGCAAGGCCACCTGAGCACTGGGAACCCTTCAGGCTCCTCCTGCATCCGCGGGGATCACGGAGTTGGATTGGAAAGGACCTTCGAGGTCATCCATTTCCATGAGCGAGGACACTTTTTGTGGGCCGTGCCAGGGACACTTTGGGCACCACGACCAGGGGATGGGGCAGCTGTTGGCTCTTCCCTTCTCCAGGTACGACTCCCTGACGGGGGTCCCATCCCACCAGCGGGCTCTGGCCTTCGAGAAGGGAAGCGTCCTCTTCAACCTGGGGGCTCTGCACACCCAGATCGGAGCGCGGCAGGACCGCGCCTCCCTGCCCGGCCTCAACCAGGCCATCGATGCCTTCCAGAAGGCAGCTGGTAAGCGGCTTCCTCCTCTTCCTCCTCCTCTTCCTCCTCCTCTTC
>VZTB01010294.1:53307-63936 GCA_013397245.1 Thryothorus ludovicianus | reverse complement strand
TCTCTTTCCCCTCCTCTCTCTTCCCACTCTTCCCCGGAAGTTTTTCCCAAAGGTGGGAGTAATCCACAGGAGCACAGGGAGGGGTGGGAGCAGTAGAAGGAAGAGGTGTCTCCGAGGGANTCTCTCTCTTCCCCCTCTCTCTCTCTCTCTCTCTTTCCCCCTCTCTCTCTCGGTTGTGTGGGTTGGGAAGAGGAGCTGGGATGATCCAAGAGCCACCCAAAAGGATGTCCCAGCTGTGGAGAGGGGAGGTGCTGGTCCCTCTCTCCCCATGGGACAAACAGAGCCTGGAACTGGGATCACCCAGGGCTTTGGAGGAGGAATTAAGCACAAGGATGATTTAGCTGACAAAGGTTGGACCTCAGATCTTCTCACCCACCACAGGTGGTGAGATTTTTGATGTTCCTGGAGGGAAACCCGCCTGATCCCAAAGTTTGATTCTCTTCCTCACGAGCCTGGTAACTTCCAGGAGCTTTTCTCTCCTCCAGGTGCCTTTAACTACTTGAAGGAAAACTTCTCCAACGCTCCCAGCCTGGACATGAGCGCGGCCTCCCTGACCATGCTGGTGAGG
Organism: Thryothorus ludovicianus; assembly: GCA_013397245.1. Classification (NCBI taxonomy): domain Eukaryota; kingdom Metazoa; phylum Chordata; class Aves; order Passeriformes; family Certhiidae; genus Thryothorus; species Thryothorus ludovicianus. Next base: position 63,368 of record VZTB01010294.1, on the reverse strand, counting down.
CTGATGGTGGCCCAGGTCCAGGAGTGTGTCTTTGAGAAGATGACTTTGCTGCGTGCCCACAACGACTTCCTGGCCCGCCTGCAGCTGGCTCAGGAGGCAGCAAGGGTGAGGATTTTCGGGAAGGAGGGGATTTGGTGGGATTTTTGTGGTCAGCAGAACCTCCCAGGAGAGAAAAACCTGCGCAAACAACTCCTGAGGGACATCCTGCATCCCTTCTCTTCTCTCTTCCCTCTTCCCAGGTGGAAGATGTTTATTCCCTGGTGCACCAGACCATGAGCCAGCCCCACGTCAAGGATTACGTTCCCTTCTCCTGGACCACCATGGTCCAAGTCAAGTCGGAGCATTTCAAAGCCCTCTCCCATTATTTCGCTGCCATCGCCCTCTGCGACTGCCCCGGTGAGTGTGAGGAGCTTCCTGCTCATCCAGCTGCTAATTCCACTTTATTCCTGGGATTTGGGAAGGGATTCCCCAAAAAAAAAAAAAAAAAGATTTTGTAGATACAACACTTGAAGCTTTTGGAATGCTCTGAGCTGTGGATCTTTATGGACTCAGCAATTCATCCCCAAGGCAGATTTTCCCATATTTTTGGTTTCCACAGGGAAAAATCCTAAGAAAGGGAGGAAAAAGCTGCTGGAGGGATGTCACCTGCTGTCCCCTTTGGGGCTGGGTGGGGAAATAAGGGTCACCTTCCTGGTGACCTCAACCCTGCATCCTTTGGGTCACCTTGTGCTGGGCCAGCTGAAGACTTCAAACATCAAAAATGAATCCAAAAATACCTTGGATTGCACTTCCAGCCTCATGGATGGACATCCCGGGGACCCGAGGGTGGTGGCAGCGAGGTGCACTCGGTTCCACGGGGTCACTTGGAGCGTGACTTGGAGATGTGACCCTCAGTCTCCATCTGTGCCACCCCCGACACCCTGGGAGCAATTTTGGGATGGAGCAGAGGATCCGGGGGTGGGCAGCAGATGCTGCTGGCGATTTTTGGTGCCACCCGGTGACCTTTTGGTGTCACCTGGTGGGTGGCTGAGAAGCTTTTCGAGGGCTGGCTGCCAAAACCAGCGCTGTGTGACAGTGACACCAGCAGCTGCCAGACTGTCCTCACACTCTCCCCTCCTCCCCGCTCCAGAGCCTGCCCAAAAATCTTCCTTGGGCCGTGTGGGCGTTTGCAGGAGCTGGATTAAGCCAGGAGATGGGAGAGAAGGGGATAAAGTGGAGCTGGAAGGGTTTAAAGATCCAAACGGGAGAAGAGGATGATGATGGTGGTGATGGAGATGGGGTTCCAAGGGGCAGGGCAAACCTTCCCCCTAAAATTTTTGGTGTCCTTAGGCACTGTGGGAAGCAGGAATCTGCAGGAGATGCCTGATTTGGGATTTTTTTTGCCTCCTGTTGGGATCTCACGTTCCTGCTTCCACCTCTCCCTTGTCGGAATAACAAATCTTTTGCTTTCATAACCAGCTGGGAATAAATTCCTTAGGCTGCAGTTTAATCCCTCAGGGATGCTGACATGGCAGGAGCTGGCACAGGGAGAGCCAGCCCTGGAGCCAGCCCAGTTCCCAACCCTCCGGATCCCTGGGCTCACCAGGCTTTGGGATCCTCTGTTGGGAGCAACAAAACTCCCTGGAATAATCTGGGTTGTTTCTTATCCCACTCAGTGTCCAGGGAAAGAGGCTGTTGTGCAATCCTGGGTGAGCCAAAGGGGATTTTGGCTAGAAAATTTGGGTTTAAAGAGTTTTGGGCTAGGAAAAAAAGGGTTTAAAGAGCCTAGTGTGGGGCTTGGAGAGCCTGGGAGAGCTGCATCCATCTCTGGTTTTCCATGGAATTACCCCTTTGGTTGCATTGTGGGCTGGAGAAAACATTCCAGGGAGAGCTCAGAGCTCCTTCCAGTGCCTGAAGGGGCTCCAGGAGAGCTGGAGAGGGAATTTGGATAAGGGATGGAGGGACAGGACACAGGGAATGGCTTCCCACTGCCAGAGGGCAGGGATAGATGGGATATTGGGAAGGAATTCTTGGCTGTGAAGGTGGTGAGGCACTGGACTAAAATTCCCAGAGGAGCTGTGGCTGTCCCATCCCTGGAAGTGTCCTGGGCCAGGCTGGATGGGGCTAGGAGCCAAGTGGAAGTGTCCCTGCCCATGGAAAGGGGTTGGAATTGGGATGGTCTCGAGGGTCCCATCCAACCCAAACCATTCCATGATTCCCTGATTTTGTTGTCTCCCTGTCTGTGACCTCCAGGTGGGCAAATCCCAGGGCTCTCTATTCCCATCCCTGCTTCCACATTGGAGCCAAGGAAAGCAGGAAAGAGGAATAAAAACCCGTGTTCAGACAAATCCTGCCCTTAACTTCAGATCCTGGTGCATCCCTGGCTGGGATCATCCCTGTGCCCATCCACCATTCCTTGCAGGCTGTGGTTGGATGACAGGAAGGTGCTGCCAGGGCCACTGGAATGTGGATGTGGATTCCTGGTCCCCTTGTCCCCACTGCCAGGGGGGGCTGAGTGTTCCTGGCCTCTCCTTAATCCCATCCCCATCCTTTTCCTCCCCACAGCTCCCTCGGATGCCGAGCTGCTGGAGCAGGAGAAGGCTTTCCTGCAATTCCATGTCACCATGCCAGAGGGGCCCTCACTTCGTGTCCTGCTGCTGGATCCCGAGGAGAGGAGGAAGCTGGGTGAGCACAAATTCCTGGATCCCATCCAGATTCCCACAGATGATGAGATTTTAGGGGGATCTCTCCAAGCAAAGAGGAATTGCTCAGCAAATTTCTTCCCCTGGGAAGCAGGAAAGCACCACAGTCCCCTTGAGGGTGTGAGGACCAACTCGTGGTGCTTGTCCCAACCTGTCCAGCTCTGACAGGAAAAATTCCAGGTGTCCCAAGCCACAGAACGTCACCCAACGCTACGGAGAAATCCATAGGGACACGCTGATCCTGGGAGCTCCTTGTTTTGGGCTGACTTGGCTGGAAAACAAGGCACAGCAGATGCTCAGGGGGTGGCTTTTTCAGCTGCAGCGAATTCTTGGGAGACAAGAACTTCTTCCCATGCGGAATTTCAGCTCCAGGGGAAGAACAGACGCTGCTTATTCAGCTGAAGTCATGTTTTGGCAGCCCCTCCTCAACGGGGCTGCTCCGAGAGCAAACTCAGCACTCGGAATTTGGGGTGTTGCCTCCCACCCCTCCTTGCTCACCATCCAAAGGAGGCAGATCCCAAGATCCCACCAGGAATAAGTTTGGCCTCAGCAAAATCCTTCAGGATGCTCAGCCAGATTTCACTGGGAACCTCCAAATAAACCCCAAAACCACCAAGTGTTTTGAGGTGACACCACCCTGACACCCTCAGATGTGGTTTGCCTCAGCTTTTCCAGCTCTGCCTGATTTTCCTGGGGAAAACAGGCTCTGTTCAACATTCCTGGTAAAGAATACCTGTGCAGACACCGAGTTCAGCTTGGATTTGGTTTACAGGAAGGGAGAAACTCGGAGAGGTTTTGGATCTCCATCCCTGGAGGTGTCCAAGGTCAGGTGGGGCAGGGCTTGGAGCAACGTGAGGTAGTGGAAGGTGTCCTCCCTATGGAAAGGGGTTGGAATGAGATGAGCTTTAAAGTTTTTTCCAACCCAAGCCATTCCATTATCCTATCACGTTATTTTTTTTCCCCATAATTTCACATTGTATCGATTTGATAAAAATTCTAGGGGGTGTGGGGGAGCCTCTCTTTTTTTCCACCCAACCCCAAAACATTCCCTCGGTTGTTGAGTTCCTCGGGCTGCGGATTCCGGGAGTCTGGAGCAGAACTCATCTCCCTGGATTCTGTTGCCACCGTGTGTCCTGAGCGTGAAATGCCACGGGCACACGCGTTTCCATGAGCCACACACAGAGAGCTTTTCCTGGGAGTTCAGCCTTGGATACGGCTGCCTTGGTTGCAGTTTCCTCTCACGGAGGAGATGCTTTGCGTTGACATCCGTGGGTCACTGGAATTCCAGCTCCTCTTTCCCGGCCTCTTCCATTCCCCTCGGGGTGGGATTAAATTGAAGGCAAGTGGAGAGGGAGAGAGAGAGGAGCAAAGAGCACGAGGGAAAGGCTTAGCCTAGAAAACAGGGATGCCTTGCACCTTCCCGAGGAGGACGGGGCTGGCTTGTTCTCCACGTTCCCATTCCCGAGGGATCCGAGGCGATGGAGAGAAGTTAATTTGCTCGGGAGATTGAGGTTAAGCGTGAGGAAGGGACGTCGGGGGTGGTTTTTCAGGAACATCTGCCAGCTCCGGCGTCAGGGGAGCGAAGTAGGTCACCCTTCAAGGTCCCTTCCCAGCCCTCCATCGGCTGGGACCGACCCCATTTAGGGCTGGGAACGTGACTGGGCTGTCCCTGAGTCACAGCGGGGTGGTGGCACCGCTCCCGAAATCCGTGGGCAGCCGAGCGGGAACGGCGCCGGAGCTGCCGCTCCGTCGGGCTCAGCTGCCTCCGCTCCCCTCGCAGGCAAAGCTCACCTCAAAAAAGCCATCATGAAGCACGAGGAGGCCATGAGGATCCACGGGCTGTGCAAGATCCTCAGGAAGATGGATATCCTGCAGGAGGTCCTGTCCTTCGCCCACAAACGCTCCCTGAGCAAATATTCCGAGATCGACCACGAGGAGGATTTCTTTGAGACGGGAGAGGCTCCGGACATCCATCGTGAGTGGGGGGGGATTTTTGGGATTGTGGGTGGGGAGGGGGGTTTTTGGGATTGTGGGTGGGAGTTCTGCTGTGGAAGGAGGGGGGTTGGACTGGATGATCTCCGAGTTCCAATCCAAACTATTCCAGGATTTTTAGGTCCTGGCTCCTACGGGGTCAGAGTGTCCCTCTTTGGGATGGCAGCAGCTGCCCCAACTGCCTGAGGTCACCCCCTGTCTGTGCTTTTCTCTCCCTCCCATCAGCCAAAACGCAGCAGAAACCCGAAATCAAATCCCCCAACTTCTCCCAGGTGAAGGTGACCGACCTCTTCCACAGGCTGGTACGTACAGCTCTGGGAATGGGAATATCCCCAGGGAGCAGCCGTGTCCTCCTCCCTCTCCCTGCACGCTCTGCCCGCCTGGATTCCTTCCTCTCAGCCTCTTCTCCCTCTCTCCGGTGGTTTTCCAAGGAGGAGCAGCAGGAGGAGGGCTGGGATCTGTCTCTGTGGCACCTAAATGGGTCACAAAGCTCCTGCGGTGACAGGGGAGCAGGCACAGGAATTTTGGGTGGGCTTTTCCCAAGGGACCCTTGGGAAGAAGGGTTTTGGTGGCAGGAGGCACCAGGAATATCCCACTGGAGCTTTATCCACGCCCTCTTTAGGTTTTTGGGGTCCTGGGGAGCAGGACTGGGATCCAGGACAGTTGTGGGATCATCCTGAGTATCCCAGGGAGAGCATCTCAGCCCCAGGGGCAGGCAGGAATATCCTGCTCCTGTGGGAACGGAAAAGCAGAAAAAAGTGGGGAAAATAGGAAAGAACTGGGGAAAAGTGACCCTGAAGTGGTGACCTGTCCCTCCACCCTGCTCCTGACCAGCCCCTGGTGGCATCCCCCAGATCCAGACAGCCTCAACTCCCATCATTGCTTCTTGGATAATGGGACTGTTGTCCCTGCAAAAGACAGGAATTCTTCCTCTGCCCCCTCCCCATCCCTGGAATTGGGTTTTTCACAAGGCTGCGAATTTTCCAGGGAGTTGAAAAGGTGCTTTCCCTGTTTGTGCCTCATCCCAGGGCCCCCTCTCCGTGTTCTCAGCCAAGAACAAGTGGTATCCAGCTCGGAGAGTCCACCTGATGAGAGGAGAGAACGGCTTTGGATTCACCCTGCGAGGAGATTCCCCCGTCCTCATTGCCGGGGTCATCCCGGGGGGCTGCGCTGCTGTGAGTATCCCAGTGTCCTGCCATTCCCGTGGGAATGCTGGAAGGGAGCTGCCTGGAGGGATTCCAGGTGGTTTTAGGCTCAGGAGGAGACTCATCCCTGCTGGAGCTCAGGCTGCGGTTTGCAGGTGGGCGTCGTGAAATGATTAATTTTTTAGGAGATAGCTAAGGAAAAAAAAAAAAAGGGATTTTGCTCAGTGTTTAACTGCTGGAAGCCCATCCAGCTGCCTTGTCCCTCGTGTTGGGATGTGACAGTGGCTGGAACAAGATGGCACATCCAGAAAACAGGGGGAGCTTTGTTTTCCATCAGAAGATGCTGGAGAATCCTGGTGGGATGCTCTAAGGGTCTCCCCACTCCCTCAGGACCAGCCCAGCATCTCTGGAACACTCTCCTTAGCAGCAGGATCACATCCCTCTTTGGAAAACTCAAATCTTCCCCAAAGATTGGGATTTGGACCGGATATCCCATATCTGGAGCAGAGCTGTGTCTTCTGCTCAGCCCAGAGAAGGCTCCCGGGAGAGCTTGGAGCCCCTTCCAGTGCCCAAAGGGATCCAGGAGAGCTGGAGAGGGACTTGGGATAAGGGATGGAGGGACAGGACACAGGGAATGGCTTCCCACTGCCAGAGGGCAGGGACAGATGGGTATTGGGAAGAAATTCTTGGATGTGGGGATGGTGAGGCCCCGGCAGAGTTTGCCCAGAGAAGCTGTGGCTGCCCCATCCCTGGAAGTGTCCAGATGTCCAAGGACCAACCTGGGACAGTGAAAAGTGTCTCTGGTGGGACTGGATGATCCTGAAGGTCCCTCCCGAACCATTCCAAGGCTCTCTGATGATCCATGCACGTTTTCCCTCCTTCCCTGCAGGAAGCTGGGCTGAAGGAGGGGGATTACATCATCTCTGTGAACGGCAAGGACTGCAAGTGGTCCAAGCACGCCGAGGTTGTGCAGCTGCTGAAGAGCACCGGGAAGGAAGGGGTGGACATCGGAGTCATCACCCTGCAGGGCTCGGAGTGTCCCAAAGCCGTGAGTCACATCCCGCCGGGAAAAACCACGGAATTCCTCGGAGCTCTGGGTGTCCTTCCCTGGCTTCACCTCCTCCTCTCTCCCACCTTTTCCCGACCAGGTGGACAGGAAGGCGGCGGCGATGTCCTCGGGATCTGGGGTGCTGAAGAGCAACAAGGAGAACAGCAGGAAGAGCCTGATGAACAGCAAGAGCGCCAGCACGCTCCTGGTGTGGAGCAAGAAGAGCAAGAGGAGCAAGAAGAGCACCTACAGCGGTGTCCCCTTCACCGCCGTGGGGGACAACGAGGCCATGTACTGAGCGTGCCCCACGGTGTCCCCCGAGCTCCAGGACTGGCTGCCCAGGGAGATTCCCAAACTTTCCTGGGCTGCGAGGACTCCCAGACCCGGGAACGCGCCGCTGGTCGGATCCGCGCCGAGAGGTGAGCGAGGCACCTCCAGCTCCTGCGTCCAAATCCCTCGGTCCAGGGGAAACTCGGGTTTGTTGTTGATTTTTTTGGGATTATTTTTGCTCTCAAAGGGGTCGGTGGGGGGGTGTGAGCTGTGCTGAAGCAGGGCCTGGTTTGTGTCTTGGGCTTGGCCAAAGCCAGCCCCAGCCATTAAAGGAAAAGTGTCACCTTCTGTAGCATCTCCTGGGCTTTCTCTGCAAGGTACGAGGTGGAGCTGCTCTGCAGGAGCTGCTGGAGGGGCCGAATCCTTGGGCTGAATCCTTCCAGACTCCCCTTTTTGGGAGAGGGGACAGCGTGGGCATCGATGACTTGTGGTGATCCCATCACAGGGTCCAAGCCAGGCAGCACCTCCCAGCTGGGGCTATCCCAACAAAATAGGATGGTTTGACCATTTTTAGTGCTTTTGGGGTGGTTTTTTTTTGGGGGGAATGAATCCTCTGGCTTGGCTCTGAAAATCCAGCCCAGCTGCCCAGCCAGAATCTTTGGAAGAAAAGGGAAGGACTTAACGTGCAGTTGTTGTCTGGCATTTTTTTTTTTTTTAATCAGGAGATGTGGATTGCCCTAAATATTCTGTGAGGAGATTAATAGCTAAGAGCCTTGGGGGGGGGGTTTATTTTTCCTGGGAGGAGATTAAAATTCCAGGAAGATATCTCCTCCAGATTATTAAACTCCTAAATTTGTGCTGCTGTTGGATCTTGCACATGTTGCTAATTCCCTAACACTGCTGTCAGCATTCCTGGGCAGGCCTGATGGATCCAGGCATCTTGGTAATTGTCCTGGAAATGCTGGGAGACTCCAAATCCACAAAACAGATTGGCAGAATTTCCTCCATCCTGGTTCTGCCTGGTGCATTATTTTCTCTGAAGGCTGAGGAGCTGTCCCGTCCTCAGTGCTTGGATGATTTTGGGAGGTAGAAAATTCCCTTGGGAGAGATGGGATTGTATTTTTGTACTTTTTAAGGAATTTTTTAGGGATGGTTTAAAGGAGCGATGGGATCTTGTGGCCACAGGGTTCCCTGGGATTGTGACATTTTCTAGTGGCTCCTTGTCCATTTTCCAAGCTCTTAACCCTGATTTTATTTAAGGAAAACTTCCAGAAAAAAAAAACAACAGGTTGGACAGGCTGGGAGCAAACAGGGATAAGTGGAAATTGTCCCACAGCAGGAGGGGCTTTAAGATCCCATCCAAACCAACCCATCCTGGGATTTTGTGAGGTCAGGGAGGATTTTTTAGCTCTGCTGTTGGCCACGAGGCCTCTCCATATCCTGAGGCATCAGCGCACCGGATTCCGGATCCGCCTTTCCAGCACGGGGCCATCTGCAGCAGCCAGGCTTCCCACGCCTCATCCTCCCGGCGTGGGAGAGGGAAGGGAAGGAGGAGGTGGGGAGGGTCACAGAAAATGCCACCTTGCCCTTAAAACATCCCAAAAAACGTGGGATGCCACCCCGGACGTCTCGGAGCTGGAGAGGGATTTATTTGGGAGAAGCCGCCGCGTTCCGCCCGCATCACCCAAACCTTGTGTGGGATTGGGATGATTTCCAGAATTCCAGGGGTTTATGTTGGGTTTCTTTCTTTTTTTTTTTTGAATTTTAGTTTGTTTTTTTTTGGTTTTTTTCTTAATTTGTACATGGATTCTCACCTTTTATGGATTAAAAAGCACTGATTCCAATCCGGTTTGTAGCGCTTTTGTTGGGAATTACGGCTGCACCACCCAGGGCGGGAAGCAAGTCCTGGCTGATCCTCCCAAAAAGTCAATTTTGGGTCCTTTTTTACTCCAGTCTGGAGATCAGGAGGGATCCTTTGGATCTCAGGATGGGCTGATCCTCCCAAAAAGTCAATTTTGGGTCATTTTTTACACCAGTCTGGAGCTCTGTAGATCAGGAGGGATCCTTTGGATCTCAGGATGAGCCACTCCAAGGAAAACCAAGGTCCCAAGCATCCAAATTAAATTGGGTGAGCCGTGGTCTCCATCTCCACGGGGATGCAATGGGACACGGTGGCTTTGTCACATGAATTCATGGAAGTGAAGGGTGGGACTCAGGTTGGATCCCTTGGGAAAAAAAAAAGGGGGAATTCGTCAAGAAAGTAATTTTTGCTTCATACAGCAGGTTTTAATCTGGTTTTTTTTTGGTTCCTTAAAGGATTTCCAATCCCTTTTTTTTTTTTTTGAACGAGTTCATCAATGGGAATTTAGGCTGGGAAGCAGCAAATCCTTGGCATGGGACCCCCTATATTCCCTTGGGACTGGACACCACCTCCCCACCATCCCAGGAGCATGACCAAACCCACGGATTTGGGGCTGGATTATGGGAACACACAACCCACAGGAGAAAGGTTGGGTTTAAACCTCCTTAAAAGGGAAAAAAAAACAAGGCCAGGACTTTCAAAATTGGATTTATTTATGGAAGGTGGTGGGAGTTTTTTTGTCCCGTCTACCAAGTCAGGGTTAAAACAGCATCCAGCTTTTTTTTTTTTTTTTTGGGGAACATAATTTTGGAATTTAAGGAGTTTTCCCTTCCACCAGCCCTTGTGTGCCAGGTTTTGAAAGCCACCCACGGCGAAGCTGTTGTGCTGCAGAAGATCCTTTTCCCACCCACGTTCCATGGATGTGGGAAACTCGTGACTCCGGAGCCGGGATCGCCTCCCCCTCCGGTGCTCCATCAGCAGGAGCCTGCTGCTCCTTCCCTCTTTGCTGAAATCCATGGAGCAGGATGTGGGAACACAGGATTCGCCTCTGGCTGTCCTGGAGG
>VZTB01010294.1:26841-48536 GCA_013397245.1 Thryothorus ludovicianus | reverse complement strand
ATCCCACCCACCTCCCTCCTCCCACCAATCCACTGTTCCATCCAATTCTCCATCTATCCCGAGCTTTTCCCCACTCAGGGAATATTTGCACACTGAGACCTTTGCGAGTCACCAGGGATGAGCACAACATTCCAGCTGAGAGACATCCCAGTGTCCTGGAATGTCATGATCCACGGTTTAACACCCAGAGATGGGATTATTTTTCCCAAAAAATCTATTGCCTGATGGATGGATAAAGGGACAAACAGCAAGAAGAAAATGGATGGACAGGAGGAAGGAAAGAGGAAATATTTGGGATCAGGCTGGGAGATCGGTGGGAATCAGACACTAATTAGTGAAGAGGAGGAGTTGGGAAAGGAAGAATTCTCTCCTTCCTCCCCCCAGGCCGCTCCTGGCGAGCCCCACCCTGAGTCAGCAGCTCTGCCGAGGTCACGCCACCCGCGCTATTAATTGGATTAATAAAGATGTTCGTCATGGAGGTAATTAGCTGCTAATTGGGGATGACAAGGTTGTCAGGCTTTGTCCCTCCAAGGGACAATTTCCCGTTCCAGGCCCTCCCCTTTCCCAACACGCTCCGAGTCAATGGCATTAATTAAAAATCACGGAGTCCATAACCTTGTGCTGCCGAGCGCTGGGGAAATTCCCAACCTCCGGAGCCCGGGGGACAGGTCAGGGTGGTGGCACCATCACCTCTGGCCACCAGCTCAGCTGGGTATCCCATCTTTTCGAAGGAAAACCAAACTGCAACCCCCATAACACTCAGGTATCCCTTTCTTCCAGACAAGGAAAAGTTCATTGGAAAATGTTTTAAAAGAAAATTCCCAGAGGAAAGATCTCAGCCTGATGATATCTCAGGGATGAGATATTCCCATTCTTCCCAAACTTTCCCTGCCCTTTCCCTGGAGTGAATCCCCATCAGTCACCAGCTGTGGATTGTCTCTGCCTCTCCCAGGAATCCTTCTCTAGTGGGAATGTCCCACATTCGTCCAAAATAATTCCAAACCTGTTGCCTCGTGCAGCCAGAATGCCCCTGGGACAATCCTGCACAGCTGGATGCTCTGCACAGCTGGATGCTGAGCTGGGCGTGGATCCTGCACAGGGATCAGGAGCCTGGCACATCTGGATATGGCTCAGGCACAGCTGGATGCTGAGCTCTGCACATCTGGATGATCAGGGAAGGGGGGATGATCCGGAATTGTGAATGGGCTGGTGCCGAGTCTCGCATGGGATGGAGGAGCCTGGCACAGCTGGAAAGGGAATCCAGAACATCTGGATGCTGAGCACCGCACGGGAATCCAGAGCCTGCCACAGCTAGATATGGAATCCAGCCCATCCCTGCACATCTGGATGCTGCCCTGCCCTGCAGGAAATCAGGAGCAGCCCCAACACCTCCGCAGCCTGGAAATGTTGAATTTTTGGGATCGAATAACAAAGCCAGGCTTAGCTGGGAGAACAGAGCCATTCCCATGGTGTGGGATGTGAGGAAAACCAGGGAGTCACCGCCTGGCAAAGCTCAAAAATTACCAGCAGGTGGGATTGGGAGAGTTGGGAATTCAGCCCCCATTCCCACAGTGGGAAATGGTTGGGATGGGAGGCGACCCAAAAGCTTGGAGAAAACAGGGAGGAGTCTGTGGCATGCAAGGATTTGAGTGGATTTTCCTTGGATTCAGGTCAGCTCTGCCAGAAAATTTGGCTTTTCCTGTGACTGGTTGGCTTGGAGCCCCTAAATCCCTTGGATTTGCTCCATAGGGAATGGGAAACTGAGGCACACGGGGCCCAATTTGCTGCTGCCCCTCATTTTTTGTCTTCCCTAATCACCGGGCTGAGGGATGGGCGTTGTTCCCTCTGCTTTTTATGGGATACAATCCCATCATTTAATCCTTGCTGAGCCCAAATCTGCCTCCCTGCCCTGGCCCTGTGTGCTGGAAAACACGGATATATTAAAGTGGATATTAAATTGCTGGAACAGCTATTAAAAATTGCCATCCACGTGGAATGCCGCTCGGATAATGATCCCACAGAGATTTGGTTTTCTTAATTACCCAATTTGGGATGTGTTGACTTTATCCTGATTCTTTTTATATATTTTTTTTAATCTTTCCTTTAAATCAGGCCGAGGCAAACACGATTATTCCTGGTGGGTTTGGCTATCCCAAAATAGCCTTTTCCCTTCCCTATCCGCAGGGAAACGCTGCAGGTGTTGTGTCATCCTGATTCTCTTTTTTTTTTCCAGCAAAACTCAGCAAAATAAGAATGGGAAAAGAAGCTGGGGAAGTGGGAATCTCATCCAGCTGGATTTCTATCCTGGTATCAGGACAGGTGGAACAGATGATGGAAGGAAACATTTTGATCCCTGGGCCTGCCTGTTCCAAGAGGTTTGGGCTCTGCTTTCCATGTTTTTCTCCACAGAAAGGAAGGAAATGGATGAAGACAAGATTGGAGAAATGAGATCAGACTCAGGAATGCTTCCAGGCTCATTCCCAAAGGGTGAAAGGTGAAGAGGAAAATAGGGAAGAACAAGCAGCTCTGCTTCCCAAATTCCTCTGGGAACTCCTGCAGTGGATGGGGGGGCCAGAGGAATGTCACAAGGTCTGGAATGTTCCTGTTCCCTGTTTTATTAAGCTAAGAGCAGCTTTGGGAAAGCTCTGGAATGAGAAGGGCAGAAAGCTCCAAGGAAAATCACGGCTGGAGTGATAAATCCTTGGAGTGGGGCTGATGACACAATAATGGTGCTATGATGTCATCCCAGCCCTTCCCATTGATTTTCCCTTCCTTTTTTCCCACTCTCCTTCCCGCTGAATGGGCTTTTCCCATCCATTACCCTGCCCAAGCCCACACGGACCCCGCTCCTGTGGCTCAGATCCGGAGAAATCGATTTTTCCCAACACTGGGAGAGGGTGGAAAAGAGAGATCTTGGTGTGGATGCAGGATCCTGGGAGTCCCCACTCCAGGGAGACCCTTCCTGAGGCACCAGGATGCTTCTGGGATCTGGGAAAACCAGCTGGGCTCTTAAACCTCATCCAGAGGGAACAGGAGGGTCTTGGCTGGGAGCTGGGCTGGAATTTTATGCAATTCCCATTCCATGAGTTCAGGATGGTTTGGGGGAGNTCCCTGTCCTAGCATTCCAGCTCCAGCAGGAAAAGCACCAGGGGAGCCGGCTCCTCCGGAGCAGACAGAATTCCATTGGAAATGCAAGGACAAGCATCAATCTTGATGTTCCATGGAGCCAGGCTCTGCCAAGGAGCAGGGAGCAGCTTCCCAGCAGGATCCCTTCCCCAGCCCCACTATCCCTCTCCACCACCCCTTTTCCAGCCTCGGGGATGGAGGGGAAAGCAGGAACCTTCCTCACATCCGGCATTCCAAGGAAGCAAAACCCATCCCAGAACGGGGGTGTTGCCCGGAAGAGTTTCACATCCAAAATCTGAAAATAAATAAATGGATATGGAGATGATTCCTGGCAGGTTTGGAAGCACATCAAACACATCAAGCCTTTGGAGCTTGAATCCCACCAGGATGTCCCAATTTCCTGGGAACAGCTCCTCCATTCCTTGCTCCATCCACATTCCCAAGCCTTTCCCAGCCTTGGGGGAAGGCCACGGGTGCCAAGCTCAGCTGGGAAAGGGAAAAATGGGGAGCAAGGAGCCGCTGATGGATCGGCTGAGCTGCTGCCAGGAATTTCCTGCTGGGAAAATCCATCCATCAGCCCTGCACGAGGAGAGGAGCCACCGGCAGCTGGAGCTGCCAGCTGTGGAGCACATCTGGCACCAGGGCAGGGGGGACATCCCTGTCCAAGAAAACCCCCGGCATTATCCTGATTTCCGGGGAAAAGCACCTGTTTGGGGAATGGAGCTGCAGGGAAGGATTGCAGCTGCTGCAAGGATCCCACCTGGGGATGGGAACTGGGATGATGCTGGGATAAAATGGGATTTTTCACCCCGGATCCCAGTGGATGCAATCCAGGGATGAGGAGGGACAGGGATGTCACGCACTGGGATCCACTGGTGGCTCAAGGAATCCTGGATTGCCCGCAGGGTTTGGGAATGGTGTTCCCAATGCAGCGCCCAGGGCAGGGTGAGGTCCCTATGGATCATGGACACATTGTTGGGAATGTGGGAACTCCACCCTGGGGCATCTCCTCATCCTGGCAGTGGTTTTCCAGACCCTTTTCCCCCTGAATTTCGCCAGATCCTACCGAAGAATCCCAGACAACTCCAGGATTCCTCTTCTCACCCTTTCTTTGTTGTTCTTTGCTTTTCCTTCACTTCCTGACACCGCAGTGGGTTCCCACTTCCACATCCCCCTGGATAACCCCCAGGGGACACATTCAGAGCTGGATGGGCTTGGAATGAGCACTTTGGAATTCCCAACCAGGAAGCATTTGAGGAAAACTCCTCCAATTCCCTGTGCGTGCTCAGTTCTCCCACGGACGAGCTTTTCCTGCAGGAGCAGGGCTGGATCCAACTCCGAGCGTGCAAATTCCCTGGAAAAGTGGTGCGTGTGCAAATCCACGTGCAGGTGGTCCCTCATGGATGCACGTGGATTTTAGGGATGGATCCGTGCATTTTAGGGATGCACGGATGCCCCACGGAGGGATGCAGGGAATTACGGGATATGCTCCTTTAAGAGGGAACGGGGATTTTGTGGAGTTGGCACTTTGGAGCGTGGAATGTTAAGACTGCAGTGGGAATTGCTCCCTGTTATTGAACAGGTAAATAAAGCTTGGAAAAAGCCTCTGGAAATGGGCTGTGGATGAGGCAGAATTCCCGGGAGTGTCTTCAACCTCCACTCCCAGCCCCAGAGTGGGAGCCCTGAGCAGCTCCCGGTCCTCTTAACCCTTTCCTCATCCTCTGGAATCCTGGAAACATAAAATTCCCGTTCCCAGATCAGGAAGGGCAGGACCAGTGAGGTCCAGCTCAGAAATGTGGGGATAGTCAGGAATAATCCTGGGGATCTGCACACTCCCGAAATTCCCTGTTTGCCCATGGAGCTGCTTTGTTTTGGGAGCAGCTTTGGAGGGAGACAATCCAGGATTTTGGAGATTAGGGGAGGGGGGGGAGTCTGTGTCCTGCAGCAAATCCCAGAAATCTGAAATCCTTCCTGCAACTCAGGCACAGGGTAGGGATGAATCCTATTTTTCCAGAGCTTCCAGCAGCAGGAGAAAGTCTCCTTCCAGTCTGGGAAATGAATTCCACAGTCCTGCCCCCTTCCCAAATCATTCCCACTCATCTCATCCCTCATCTGACCCCTCCCATGGAATATTTTCCTTGCGCCCATTCCTGAAGGTCTCGCTGGTGATAACCAGAAAGGATTTTTGTGGCCTGAGCAGATTTTCATGGATTTCACCCGGAAAAGTCTGGATGATGCTCCCCAACAGCTTCATACGAACACCACCACTCCTATTCCTACAATCCCAAAATTCCACAGCTGGAAAAGTCCCAGCCACATTCCCCAGTCTTATATTTATGGAGCAGCAATGAGCTCGTGATCCCACACTTTCCTGGATGTAAAACATTCCGACTGCACTGAAAGGGAATCGCAGCTGATATTTTATGGGGATTTTTCACCTCCCCTCAGGAATCCATTTGTGGAATTCTCCTGGATTGTCCTCAGTGGCCCTCAGTTGTGGAATTTGGGTGGATTCATTTNTCAGGAATCCATTTGTGGAATTCTTGCTGGATTGTCCTCAGCGGCCCTCAGTTTCCAGAAATTCTTGGAATTTCAGTGGATTCATTGTGGATTTCCTTCAGGAATATCCAATGAAAAAATTATTTTCTTTAAAAAAATGGGGGGGGAAAAGGAAAAGAGAAACGAAAATAAAAGTGAAAACCCTCCAGACCTTGAAAAAGAAAGAGCTGGGAATTGTAATTTGTTATTTAAACAAAATTCCCAGAAAAAACTGTGTTTGGATGGACTTTAAAAGACCAAAAATCCACAGATATTCCAATGATATTATGATTCCATAATGTTGTTTCTGTGTCTTTGTTTAAAACCATCTGGTTTCTTCTGGTGAATTGATAGGAAGTGTTTTCATTTAGGAAAAACTTGGGAATTGAGGCCATTTCATTTTCTCATGGAAAACACAGAGAATTTCAGGAAAAATAAAGAATGAATGAGATAAATCCACAGAGTTTTGTGCCCTTATTAATGGATTTTTAACAAATCCATGAGTGAAAATGGGGCTGGCCTGATCCAGCCTGGAATTTGTTGGGATTAAAACCCCCGGCAACATTTCCTCAAGGCAGGAGGAATTTTTCTGTGGATCCACTCTGGGTTTTTTCCATCCTAAACCCAAGGGAAGTGGTGCCCAGAGGAAAGTTTTCCCTCTGCTCATGTGATCCTGATAACAACTCACACCTGGAATTCCAACCAGCTCAGCAGAAGGGATGCAAAATCCCTGGAGTCGGTGGGGGTGGATTGGAATTGGAGACACTTTGAGGGGGTGATGCCCCCACTTGTTCCCAAAAATGCAAGAGATTCCTCCCAGGAACATCCTCATGGAAAAGCAAGCCCTGAGTTCATGGAAAACCTCAGGGAAGGTGGGGATCCTTGGGATTGGAGCAATAGGCCCCAATCTCCTGGCATGGAAAGGTCAGGGTTCCAGGGAATTCTCCATTTGGAGAATTCGCTGCTGTTTGCCAACTCTCCATCACCCCAAATCCTGACCTGATTCCTGCTGATCTTCAGGAGAATCAAAATATCCGGATTTAGAAGGGATCCGTAAGGATCATCGAGTCTAATTCCTGGCCTTGTACAGGACAATTCCAATAATTCCACCATGAGGACATTTTCCAAACTTTTCTTGATCTCTGGAAGGCTTGGAGCTGTGGCCTTTCCCTGGGGATCCTGTTCCAGGGAGGATTTATCCTCCAGGATTGCAGCATCATTCCCAAGTGCCTGGCTTGACTCAAACCTGGCAGGACTCTCTGAATTCCCACATTTCCCAGCTTTTCCAAAGGCTCTGGAAGCAGGGCTGTGTCTATTTTTGATCATTCCAGGATAGATGGAGACGGCCCACACTGATCCTCTCAGCTGTGACATGGACACATCCCAAAAAACCTGATGGTGACAAAACCCCTCCAACTCCACCATATCCCATGGGAATCTCCTGGTCTCAATCCTGCCCTGAATCCTCTCCCATCTGCCTCAGCCCCTCATTTTCAGGCCAGGATTTCACAGGAATTTTCATCCCAGTGTTTCTCATTAGCTCTGCTGGGAATCCTCCTCCCAAGCCACCGCTTTGCCTTTTCCTGCCCTCCATTCCAGGATTTTTGGCACAGCAAAGCCAAAGAAACCTGAGCAGCTCCTGAGGACACTACAAAAGCTGGATCTGTTTTGTCCAGGAGATGAATCCCAAAATATTCCCTTTCTGGATATTTCAACCCCTTTCTGAAACCACCAGACTCTGGAATACGAAGTGTCAACAGTAAAGAACCACAGGAGAAGGACCTGGATTTTCCCGCTCCAGTTTAGGGAATGGCTGATTCCAAGGTTTCCCTCCTGAGGGTCCAATCTGGGAGACCACTTGGATCAGGGATTCTGCCCAGAATTCCTGCTTTAGGGATGTAGGAGATGGTGTCCTGAACATCTCAATCCCAGGATGTTTCTCAGCAGGAGCCTGATGGACAAATGTCCCCAGGACAATTCCAGAGGGGACATTCTCCCATTGCCACCTATCCCAAATCTGTTCCTGTACGAATTCAGGGATGAGTCCATCCAAAACTCCTTGCAATCCTCTCTTTCCCTCCACTCCACCCCTCCCACCCTGCTGTGGGTGACACATCCCGGTGTCCCCAGCCCTGTGTGGCCTCTGCGGGAGCCTCGTCCTTGAGACGTCCCCCAGATCCTGCTGAGGAACCAATTCCAGGGATGCTGACTTGGCTGCGCGCAGGAATTTTGGGAGCAGCTTCCCCACCTGGGCCCTGGAGCTGAAATCCAACACCAGGCTGACCCTTGGAATGACGCTGGATGTCCTGTCCCTGCCAGGACGCTGCTCCCAAATCCCGTGGTGGGATCAGGCCAAGCTTTCAAACATTCCCACTCCTTTTCAGACCCGTTGGGACCCAGGAAAAGCGGGAAGAGCCTTCCCTGGGCAAAATTCCTTGGATTTTGATGCAGTTTAACACTGCCCTCAGTGCCTCTGCCAAGAGCATCGGTGGCTCCTTGTCCAAGCCCTGGAATGAGAAGATCCATGGGGTTTTCCTGGTTTTCGGCCAAGATGGATCCGCTGTTTCATTCCATGGAACACATTCCAGGGTGATGCCTTCTGGAGGCTGACCTGGAACAGAGACTGGACAGAGCAGAAGGATAAAGCAGGGATTTATTAAAAATAAATCTGGGCACACGTGGGCAGCGCAAGAGCCCGGCTGGGCCGCACCCAAGCTGGACCCCAAAATGGTCACAAAAATGGACACCTGGCCACGAGGTCCCACACTTTTTTAAGGTTTGGTTCATTAACATATTTGAGTTTATTGTCCAATTACAGGTTATGAAGGTCCATCCTCCTGGTTTTTCTCTCTTTAATTCACCATTGTTTCTGTTCTTGGGCCTGAAATTTCTTTCGGTTGTCCTTGGCCCCAACCTGGAGCAGGAATTGTTTTGTCTCCCTACCCTGTGAAAAGAGCTTACCAACATTTAATATGAAACCTGAAACTACCCACTAAACCAGCACAGAATCTGAAAAATATAAAAGATAAAATTCAAGGCATCATTTTCCCCCTTAAAATCTTGACAAGGCCTCTACCTTCAGTCTTCATTCTAAGTACAAGTACTTAACAATCTAAAATAAACATCTAGATGTTTATTAAACACGTTTATTAAACATTAAGATGTATATCTAGATGTTTATTTTGGGCTTTGGCAGGACTGAGAACATCTCATGATTTTTATTTAAATCATAAGTGGAGCATTTAACAAGACCAAAAAAAAATAAAAAGGGAAAAAAAAAATCCAAAATAATCTTCCTGAGGTGTTTTTGTGAAGCCCAGAAGTTCATTACACAGTCATGGTACCAAATGGCCTTTTCCCCATCCATATAAAATAATTCCCGGGATCTAATTTTAGGCAATTTTAGGACGAGAGATGCCTGAGGTCCAGGAGCAGCCTGGGAATGTTGTGCAGGGAGGGAAGAGGCCCTGCCGTGCCAAGTGGGATGCTGGAATGTTTTATCCAGGATTAAAGAGAGGCGTTCCTGCGGCGCATCCACACTCCGGAGTGGGAAGAGAGACTCCACAAGAGATGGGGAATTCCTGGGAATCCAGCCATGCTCCCTCTCCCTGGGCCTATCCCAGGCAGGAAAAGCTGGATCAAGCACTCAGATTCATCTCCAACTTCCCAGGAGGAAAAATTCCCTGGAAAAGTGCTGAATCCAGGTTGGAGACCACTGGATCAGAATCATTCCTTGATTTTCCTTGTTCCTCTTGCTCTCCACATCCACCTCTTTTCCCTTGGCAGTCACTGTGCTCCCAATGGGAGCTTTTGCTGAAAACACATCCTGGAAATTCTCTTGCACACTATGAACCTGCTTTTTCCCTTAATTCATCCCTAATTTATGGAACAGGGATAATAATCGCATTTCCTTCTCCTTCACGGAGTCATTTCCTTCCTATGCTGGTGAATTTTCCTCTCTAAAGAGGAATAATTGGAAGTGGAGATGGATCAGATCCCATCCCACCATCCTGCTCCACATCTGCAGGAAGATTTCTTCTTTTATGGAAAAATTTAAATTCCTTTGTCATAGAGACAGGGGAACCTTTGGAGGGAAACACGCAGGAAATATTTCCAGAGGATTGGAAAACCTCCTCAGAGGCAGGGATTTGCCAAAGGGGCCTCATTTTGATCGGTGAGAGGATTTGGATGGTGAAGGATGAATCGTGGAATTAGGGAATGGTTTGGGGTGGAAGAGACCTTCAAGACCATGGAATTCCACCCCTTCCTATGGACAGGGACTCTTCTTCTATCCCAGGTTGCTCCAACCTCCATCCAACCTGGATTTCAACACTTCCAGGGATGGGGCAGCCACAACTTCCCTGAGCAACCTGGTCCAGTGTTTCACCACCCTCTGAGTGAGGAATTTCTTCCTCATTTGAAGGTTTTCCAAAAAAAAAAAAGGGAAAATCAGGGCCACCAGAACATCTCTGATCCACAAGATGTTTTCCACTGATTTGTTTGGAAATAGGAGAAATCAGCAGCCTTAACCCACAGCTGGATCAGGACAAGAAGGGGAAAAGAAGGAAAAATGAATCCCCAGGAGCTGCCTCGATAACTTCACCCCTTAATCATCCATAAAAAAGGGCCCCCACCTTCCAGGCTCCTTCCCCACTTCCCTGCATGGAAATAATTCCTTTTCACTTGTTAAAGGTCAAAGTTTAGTCCCTCCAAAACTAAAAAAATCAAAATAATTCCAGGTGGACAAAAAAAAAAAAAAAAATCCTCGCTGTGCTTTGCTGGCAGAAAACAGCGAGGGGTGAGGGGTGAGAGGGAAAAAAAATCAATTTGAGCTTGGGTCAGCGGCGTGTGCCAGAGAGACCTTTGGAGCAATGGAGATTAATTTAGTGGGAGAGGGAAAGCAGAGTGGAAAAAACAAGGAAGGGGGAGAGGAGAGAGCCCAGGCCTGCTCCGGGGGAGTCAGGGCCAGGTTTGGGATGTGCTGGCTCCTTTAGGAGGATCCCAGTGATAATTAATCACTGCTTCGTTAGGACACAGATGCAAAACTGCCACGCCAGGTGCTGCTCTAAAGGAAAAATCCTTGGAGCTGCTGCATCCCAAAGCCACCTTCCCCAGGAAAAAGGGCCTGGGTATGACCCTTCCTGTTTGTCCCTGCTGGAAACTCCGTTCCCAAATTTTTTGGGGGTCGAAGGGGTTTTTTATCCTCAGCTGAAGGTGAGGGTCCAGCAGCAGCAGGGCCCTCACCTGGAGCAGAGCTGGGATCCCTCTGGGAAGTCTGGACAGCGCCTGGAAGCTCCTTAAAGCCAGCAGGGATGGATCCATCCCTCATCCCCACCTGTCAAAGCATCATCCCTGGATTAGGCGTTGCTATAATTGGAGAGGGATAATAACCCCTAATCCAACGTCTGTCCCAGCCTTGGAGCATCCCGGTGGGGAGATGAGCTCCCAAAAATCCGTCCTGCTCACCTCGGCCATCCCAGCCACGACTTGGGTGACGTGGGAATGGCCTCGAGCTGCTTAAGGGCTTATGGAGCCGGGCTGGCTCCTCAGAGGCACCTTCCAGGGCTTGGGATGGGAAACGGGAATGTTGGGAGGGAAAGGGGGGAAACTGAGGCGGGGCAAGGAAAAGGCAAAATGCGTTTATCCCAAAAAGTCACCACACAAACGGGATGCAGGAGGTCGGGTCTGTGCCGGCTGGGAATGAGTCAGTCGTGGACTGATTGATTTTATCCCTAATAACCCCTGGAAATTATTCCAGGGTGAGTTGTGACCGGATTGACCCGGCCATCCAAGGCAGTATTGACAAGGATGGGAATCGCTCTGGGCAGAATCCTGGAAGGATTGGGATGAGGGAGGGAAAGAGGAGAAAGACCACGCCTTGCTTTTCCTGAAGATGCTCCAAAACTGCCAGGAATGCCAGGAACATGGGAAAGAGGAAGCAAAGGGGGACCCAGAGCATCTTCCCACCTCTTGGAAAGTGCTCCAAGACTGATCCCAGGTGGGGGATGGAGGAGTAACCTGGACACCAGGGTGGGTTGGCAGGAATTTGGGAAGACTTTGTCTTCCTCTCCAAGCCAGGAGATTCTGAGGGCATCCCAGTGTGTGTCCTGCCATCTGCCATCCGTGGGGAATTTCCTGCGTGGATGTGACAGCCTGGAAGGGAAACTGAGGCAGCTGAAAGATCCCATTTTTCGGGGCCAGTTAAACCAGCTCTGACTTAGAACCATGGAATGATTCGGCTTGGGAAGGACTTCCAGCCCACCTCATTCCATGGGCAGGGACACTTCCCACAATCCCAGATTGCTCCAGGCATGAAGGAAAAGAGAAGAAAACCCTCAGCCAGGAGAAATTTCTGTCTCTACCCCCTCGTGCCTCTCAGCAAGAGGCAAAGATGAGCCCGGTTTAGTGCTGCAGGACGAGTTTAAGCTTTGCTGCTCCAGCCTGGGCCCGAAGCTGGGTCTGACTCCTCCAGGCTCCCGGGAGCAGCGGGATCTCACCCAGCTGGAGAGGGAAATATTGCCAACAAAGCTCCTGTCCAGCAGGATTAATGACTCCCGGAATGACCCCAGGCTTTCCTTGTCCTCGCTCCGCCAAACCCGCAGCGGAAATGAGGAAAGACTTTTTTAGTGGTGTTTAAAAGCGCTTTTAGGGGAAGAAAAAAATAAAAAAAAACACCTCCCATCCCAAAACACCCAGCAACTCCCCTAAAACCTTTTAATTGAGTCTGCAAAGGATTTAAATGCTTGAGTGGTCGGGAATTGCTTAGAAATTACCTCAGGAGCCACGGGGACTTCCCAGCGTCATCGAGCGGTTCTGCCTCGTGACATTCCCCAGGTTTGTTCCTTGTCATTGGAGGATGCTTATCCTCCAGGAGATCAGGATCCAGCCCCCAAAAAAAGCTGCCAGGCCAAGAGCTGAGCAGTCAGGGTCACCGGGAAGGCGGGCAGAGCGGCCGTGCCTCAGTTTCCCCCGTGGCTAAAGTGGATTAAATTGGGAATGAGGCAGATGGGAGAGGGGGCTTAGATTAAATATTAATATTTTAAGCCAAAGCAAAGCCCTGTCTTAAGTCTGTTTTGCTCACAC
This sequence comes from Thryothorus ludovicianus, assembly GCA_013397245.1. NCBI lineage: Eukaryota > Metazoa > Chordata > Aves > Passeriformes > Certhiidae > Thryothorus > Thryothorus ludovicianus. Next base: position 35,789 of record VZTB01010294.1, on the reverse strand, counting down.
ACACGCACACCCCCATATCCATATCCATACCCATATCTATATCCATAAATTTATCTGTATCTGTTTGAATTTCCCCCTCAGATTGAAGTTCAGTATGAAAGCAACCAAAGAAGAGCTCCATCTGCTCCCGAGGACTTTGTTCCCCACTTCCCTTGGGAAGAACACCAAGATCCATAAAATCCAAAGGGGAAAATCACCTTGAAGGAGGAAAAAAAAAAAAAAAAAAGGAAAAGAAAGAAAAAGACTCAACTTGATTTGACTTTCATGAGACACCAGTTAATTTTTTTTTTCCAAACTTTCCCACAAAATGGCCTAAAATTTTCTGAAATTAGATCCTGGGAATTATTTTATATGGATGGGGAAAAGGCCATTTGGTACCATGACTGTGTAATGAACTTCTGGGCTTCACAAAAACACCTCAGGAAGATTATTTTGATTTTTTTCCCTTTTATTCTTGTCTTGCCAAATGCTCCACTTATGATTTAAAGAAAAATTATGAGGTATTCTCAGACCTGCCTAAGCTCTAGGTAGAAATTTGGTTTAAAATAAAAAAATAAAAAAAGCTTGACTGGGTTTTGGGGGATTTTTGTTGTGTGCTCCAAGACAGCAGAAGAGAAATAAAAAAACAATCCCATCATGATGCCATTCCCAGTGTTCCCTGCCTAACTCCTCCAGAAAGCAGGGAATCTTTGAGATCAAAAAAGTTGGGACTGACAAAGAAAAGGCTTTAAACTACAGAGAATCATTCATGAGTTTGAGCCATAAAATCCTGGGAAAAGGGAGGGAGAGATCTGGGAAACAGCCCTGAAGGCGTTGAAGCCTGTGATGATCCCACCTGGAGCATCCAGCTCTGGCATCTCCGATGTCAGAAGGACTTGGAGCTGCTGGAGCAGATCCAGAAGAGGCCATGGAGATGCTCCAAGGGCTGGAGAGAGGCTGGGAGAGCTGGGAATGTCCAGCCTGGAGAAGAGAAGGATCCAGGGAAACCTCAGAGCCCCTTCCAGTGCCTGAAGGGGCTCCAGGAGAGCTGGAGAGGGACTTGGGACAAGGGATGGAGGGACAGGACACAGGGAATGGCTTCAAACGGACAGAAGCCAGAGACAGATGGGATATTGGGAAGGAATTCCTGGATATGAAAGTGTGAGGGGCTGGGATGGAATTCCCAGAGAAGCTGTGGCTGCCCCTGGATCCCTGGAAATGTCCAAGGCCAGGCTGGATGGGGCTTGGAGCAATCTGGGATAGTGGAAGGTGTCCCTGCTCAAGGCTGAGGGGTTGGAATTCCATGATATTTGAGGTCCTTCCCAACCCAAACCATTCCATGATTCTCTTTCCACCCTTGTGAGTGGAAGGTCAAGGTCTGGGCTGCAACATTTGCAGCTCTCCAGGACTTCCCTGAGCTTGAGGAAGCAGGAAAAGAGAAGGTTTGGAATTTTGGGAAAGTGCCTGCACGCAGAGAGAGGAAACTTTCCCGTTGGGAGAACTCATCCTCAGGCTCCTGTTGGGATTTTCATCATCCTGAAAGCGCCTTACCCTCACGTGGGGTGGTGGGAGGGGTGGTGTCACCTCCTGGAGCTGCGGGACAGCTCAGCCAGCTCAGGGACAAAACGTCACCACAGATCCACTGCAGGTGACAAATCCCCGGCCACCCCCTCAGGCCACTGTCACCGGGCACAGGACGGATCACGAGGGCAGGACTTGGGGTTTGGGAAACCTCAGGCACAACTCAGGGCTGATTTTAGCCAGGGAATCGCATGAGGAAGGATTGGGAAGGGATTTTGGGGCCAGGAAGGTCCACTCGAGTGTCCCTGACCAGAAATTCCCATCAGCTCTGCTCCCTCGAGCTGGCAAGAGATCAATCCCACCCATTTCGAGACTTTCTGGAGAGGGAAGAAAGTGAAAGTTTCCTCTTCTGGTTTTGATTTCGTTTCTGCGTCCAAAACTCCCTGGGGATTAAGATCCACAGGATCCGGATCTAAGCTCCTTACCTGTCAGCATTTCTAAATAAAATCCTGATCCACGTCCTCCTGCCACCCATGGAATTGTTCCATGGGTGGTCACGGGTGTGCTCCATGTGATGGGTCCCAAGGGAGGATCTGGAAAAGTCCCAGCAGGGCGGGAGGAGGGAGAATCCCACCAGGAGGAAGGTCAGACCTGAGAACGTCTGCTTGTGTCATTGTCACCTCCTGGAAAAGTCAATGCCTGTATTCACCTTCCCAAATGATCACGGGGCTGTTTAAGGCAGGATTGGGTTGGGCATTAGGAGGAATTTCTTCATGGAAAAAGTGGTCAGGGGCTGCCCAGGGAGGTGCTGGAATCCCCATTCCCGAAGGTATCCAAGGAATGCCTGGACATGGAGCTCAGTGCTCTGGGCTGGTGACAAGGTGGGGATTGATCCCAGGTTGGACTCGATGATCTTGGAGGCCTTTTCCAGCCTAAATAATTCCAGGATTCAGGATCCTGAGGGAAAAGAACAGAACAAAAAAGAACGATCATAGCCCTGGAGGTTTGGAGAGAAGATCTAGGACAGTTTGGATGAATCCTATGGGGTCTAAACATGGAAAGCAGAGGGGTCTGTGACAGATGATTTCTTCACAAGCAGCGTGTCCTCCAAGCCGAAGAGAGGTCACAAAATCATGGAATGGTTTGGGTTGGAAGGAACCTTCAAGATCATCTCATTCCAAACCCCTGCCTTGGGACACCTTCCACCATCCCAGGCTTTTCCAAGCCCTGTCCAACCTGGTCCTGGACCCTTCCAGTGATGGGTGAACGTCCCAAAGCTCAGACAGACCAACAAAAGTCAAGCTGGAAGTGTGGCTTATGGGAAAAAAAAAACCTAAAAATTTAGCAAATCTGGAATCTTCCTACTCCAAACCATTTCCAGAAAAAAATCCATTCCCAACTGGGTGGAAAGTTCTGCTCAGAAACTTCTCCCTCTTCTCCTCCCCAACTCCTCATCCCGTCCTCCTGCTCTGTGCCCATCCCAGAAATCCACACAAGCTCAACACTAACATTGGGCAGCAGGCCCAGAATCTCCGGGAAAATTCCAGGAAAAACTCCCTGGAGCTGGGAAACCACAGCAGCAAAGGCCACCAGGTAATAGAGCCGCTGTCCTGGAGACCTCTGTTAGATCCCGAGGAAACCAGGGAAGCCAGGGAAGCGTGGAGCTCTGCCTGTCGTGTCATATTAATGGCCGAGATCATTTAAGCTTGGATAAAACCCACAACTTAATTTTTTTTCCCGTTTTTTTTTTTTTTTTCTGTGGCGCTGGGGTTGTCGCCGCTGCCTTTTCCGGATGATGAATGGTCCTTTTGGAGGCTGCTCCGCTTGTTTGAGCACCGTGGAGTTTTCCAGCCCTCATGCAAAAGAGGAGCCCCGGCCATTTTTCACTCGGAGAGATGAGCGACACGGGAATAAATTTTCCTGCTTAAAATTTGCTGGGCCCAGGTTTTCTCGGGAAGGCAGCTTTGACAGGCTGTCACTTTGTTGGATGTTTGGTGCTCCCGGGATTCTGGGGCCTTTTATTGCTTTTTAAAGGATTCCAAGGAAACAAAAGCCTGGTGCATTATGACATTTAGCAGGGTCGATGTGTGGAGCTGACTCTATCCAGGCATCGCATCCCAATGTGCCAGGTCCTGATCCCAACTTTCCTGAGCCCAGTGTAGACCAGGAAGGGATCTGAGGCAGTGCAGGAATCCCAGGGATTGTGGAAAGTTTCCTCTTCTTCTTCTCTGTAAAGCAAAGTGAGGTGACATCAGAGCAGCTCCAAAAGTACAACTCACCTCTGGCTCCTGGACAAGACTGAACATTCCACGCTTTTCCATGAGGAGGAAGTTTTTCCAGGCCTGATAAAGAACAGGAACATCCAGCGCAGGATGCTGGAGCTGGATGAGTTTGATCCGATGATCTCCAAGGATCCTCCTAGAGAGCAACGGCTGAGACGCCCTTCAGGGGAAATATTTTTGGTTTTAAGCTGTAAATTCAGTCTCTGCTCTTTGACTTCGCTTCGCCGAACACTTGGACTTTGGTTCAGTTTCCTGGGAAAAGCAGAATTCCCACCCACTCCAGCGCACGATCAGGACATGCTGGGTGTTGGGAATGGTCCATCCAACACCCCTCATGCTGAGTAATTCCATAGACAACTTTTCCCCTTGGAATATCAGGCATTCTACAGAATGAAAACATTTTCTCTTCCTTCTCTGGGGCTCAGCATCCCAAAGATCCCAGGACACACCGCAGTGGGATGTAATTCCCACAGTCAGGCCCTTCTGGAAGACTGGGCCACTCCATGGGGAATCAGCAATGGACGGGGAATGGCATGAACTGGTTTGTCAAGGTTTTTGATGTTGTTCCAGTTCCTCTCCACATTCCCAGGGAAAAGCCTTTTCCCAAAATTTAAACTAAACCTACTCCCAGCTTGAACCCATTCTCCCCTTTTCCTGTCACTCCTTGCTCTTGGGAATAGTTTGGCCCCATCTTCCCCATAAATTCCCCTCAGGAGCTGGAAGGCCACAGTTTGGTCACCCCAAAGCTTCGCTTTTCCAAGCTGAGTGATCCCGAATCAGGCTGAGGAAGCTGGGAAATGGGGAAGCACCAGCACTGATTCCCAGTTCCCTGGAGCCATCCCCGCTCTCCACAGCTGGATGAGGCTGGGCTGGGAGCAGGATCACTCCCAGGGTGAGCAGGGAAGAGATTGAGCCAAGCTCTACTCTAAGACCTGGAAAATGGAGACAAGACACCCCCAGCTCGGGTCAGATCCTGGGAGAGCTCTTTGGGACAAAATCTGGAGTTTAGGGAAGGCTGGAAACCATCAGCTGCAGGAACGGAGTCATCCCAGCCCTGCCTCAGCAGGGATTGTCCCAGGGAGGGGAAGAAAGGGGAACAGAGGATCAATTCCTCCAGGCTGGCCCCGGAGATGGGCACTGGGGGAATGTGGGCTTATAAATTCTTCATGGAATCCTGCAGGGACAGGGATTGGTGTCACTTTAAAAAGTAAACATCGGCAGCCTAATGAATGAGTTATATCCCAGGCGCTCCATTCCAGGAGAGGTATTTAACAGGAACTATTGGATTCTCCGCTATCTCTCTATCTGGAACCAGTGCATTATGACCATTAATGGATTTTTGAGGCTGGATTGATTTTTCATTAATTTGGTAAAAATCTTTTCCCTCTCCCATATAATTCTGTCTTAAAACGCCGGCCCTGACAGAGCGATAAGTCACTCACCTCATAATGCAGGGCTGGCTCGTAAATCCTGGGATCTGAGGGCCATGGGGGAGCACATGGAGATAGGGGGAGGAGGGGGAAAGGGGGAACCTCCGTGGGGCTGGGATGGAGCTGCCAGGCAGCTCCCAGGACATGAGGGGCAGGAAAGATCCATCAGCAATGGAGTGAGTGGGGATGTGGATGTGGATGTGGATGTGGATGTGGATGGGGATGGGGATGTGGATGTGGATGGGGATGTGGATGTGATGTTTGTGGGGCTGATGCTCCTCCAGGAGTGGATTCCAGAGGCCACCTCATCTTCCCAAGCCTGGGATTTGTGTGCTGGGATCTGCTCGGTGATCCCTGGTGAGACAGATCCATGTGGTTCCAAAACAGGCAGAGGGTTGGAAATTCCTGGCACTATGTGGTTATTTATCCCAGAGATTCCTGGCATGGATTTTGACTTTTCCCTCTGTGATTTCACCTCTCTGCAAAGGGGCAGCCCTGATCCAAGGATTTTTCCTTTCCAAAGTTGTATCCAATCCCTGTGGAGGGCAGCCAAGCAGAGGAGAAGAGGCAGCCCAGGACCTGTTTTCCTGAGGATGTCTGGGATACTCTGGAACTCTGAGATCTTGGATCCAAATTCCAAGGAGCCCCAAACTGAGATCAGGAGGGGTTTGTCTCTATCGTGGTGCACCCAGAAAGAGATTTTCCCTAAAAATTAATCACACCATCCCTTGAGTGACCCATGGAACGAGTTCCTGAGGGATTTTCAACCCTCCAAGGAGATGATCTGGGTGAGGAGGGAGCTGCCATGGGAAGCCAGAGTGGGAATCCAGGACATCTTGGAAAGAGGTGAAGTGGTTTCTGCATTCTCCAGAATCTGCTGCCCACAAATTCCCGTGGCCGCAGGAAAGAGGGAGGGCCCCACTCTAATTCCCACTATTGGATTTCCTGCCACGTCACTGGTGCATTATCACCCTTAATGGATTTTTGAGGCCAGATTGATTTTCCATTAATTTGGCCCCCAAGAAAAAGAGGAATCTTTCTTTCCCCCCCCCCACCCCTTCATCATTCTGCCTTTAAAATCACCCCCCATGCAGCAAGGCAAGGCAGCGCTTTCCATTGGGAAGGAAAGGGTGGAAACCCCAAATTCCAGAAATCTTTGGCTCCTCCAGGTGGGAAGCCAAGCTCGGCAAGGCTCTGATGAGCGGCCTCAGACACCTCCACACGCACCCTGGCACTCCCTGGCAGCCTCACCGGGGCAAAATCTCATTCCCCAGCCTGATCTCTGCCCTCTGATCCAGACAGAATTCCCTCCAGATCCTACAAAACACCTGGCAGCCTCAGGAGGGTGTCCCAGATTCCACAAAGATGTCCCCCTGATATTTCTGTCCCAAGCCCACACCAGAATCCTGGAGGGAAAAGGAGGAAGATGCGCCTTGGGAAGGAAAATCAGAGGTAGGAGCTGTGTTCACCATCCCAAACCCTACCCAGCATCCTCACTCCATCCATGTCCCATGGATTCAGGGATGCTGGTCCTGTCCCACCATCTGGGGACCAAGAAAGACACAGAAAAACAGCTCCTTTTTCCTCCCAGGGCAGAGATTTTCCTACATCCACAACATTCCTGGGACAAAGGGCATTGGTATTCCCTCAGTTCCTGGAGCAGAGCTTGTGGACACAGGGAATCAGTGATTTCTGGTCATATCCAGCCTGGAAAACCCAGGGATGCTGCTGAAAGTGAGCGGAATTTTCTGAGAGGCTGCAAACTCCACAATTTCAGTGCCATTTTCGGGATATTTTCCTGATTTGGGCACGTTTTGGAGGAAACCACAGAGCAGAAAGAAGCTGGGACCACAAAAACCTCAGGAAATCAAATCCAAGATCCTGCTTTCTCCCTGGAAGACCTTCAAATGAACAACTTTTTATTTTTTTTTTGGGGATCTCCTATCTGGAGGTGAGCAATGTCTCCCAAGAAAAGCTTCTGCTGGCTTCTGGATTATCTTCCAATGGTTGATTAAAACCCATCCTTAATGAAGACTAACGAGCAGGGAATCAATACCCACCAGGTCACCCAGGAACAGATAAGCCTCAATAAGCCCGTGGGGATCAGGATCTTTATTAAGCAGACAATTAAGAGGGTAATGATTATTTGGGCAATTTAAAATTGATAAGATGGGATTGCATCCCATGGAAATGGAAACTGATGAATGGAATCACACGTGGAGCTGGGAAGGAGTTTTGGGAATGGGTTTTAACCCCAGAGATAGGAGAGAAGGGCCAGCGCTCATTAATTAATAATTAATAAATTCCTCATTAATCTCACAGCTAAAAGCCAACTTTGAATTTTCCACAGGTTTTTTTTGCCTAAATCGTGGAATACAAAGATGTTTGGAAGGAACCTCTGGCAACCTCCCATCCAAAGCTCTGCTTAAAGCACTTCCACATTGAAGATAAACTCAGTTTTAAACTTAGGACAGGGAATAAGGGACAGGACACGACAAAACAGCCTCAAACTTCACCAAGAAAGGTTCAGGTTGGACATTGGAGGAATTTCTTCATGGAAGGGGCTGCCCAGGGGATGCCCACCCCTGGAGGAGTCCAAGGAATGACCGGATCTGGCACTTTTGGTCTGGGTGACAAGTTTGGGTCACAGGTTGGGCTCAGTGACCTTGGAGGTGTTTTCCAACCTCAATGATCCTGTGATTTTCCAGCTGAGAGCTGGATGCCTCCAGTGATGAAGATCCCACACCTTCTCCAAGTGTCCCTGGTCTAAGACCTGATCACCTTCACAAGCAAAAGCTCAGGGGGAATTCCAAGTGGCAAATCCTGGAGTTTTTGGGAGTCGTGTCTCTCCTGGATTTCATGGGAGACATGACCTCCACTCCCAAATGTATCTCTATCCTTCTCGGACAGAGATGGAGCAGGGGCTCTGCATCCAGAGCTGGAAAATCTCCATGGATCTGCGCAGGTAGAGGGGGATTCATCATTTGCATGGAATGTTGCCACATCTGGGAAGAGATCTGGGCAGGGAGAATGGGACAAGCAGAGAAGCTCTTTTTTTTTTTGGCAGGTCTGTTTTAATTGGCTGCCATGGATGATATCCCTGTTTTTGGGGCATTCCTGCCTGCTCTGAACGAAGCTGGATGGATCACAAGTCCATCTTGTGGGGGCTTCCTGCTGCACGAATCCTTCTCCAGGGCAGCTTTCCATGATTTCTCTTTCCATAGGGTGGCACCGGTTGCTGTCACTCATCAAACCCTGACAATGATGAGGGACAAAAAGCACAAATCCCAAAAAATCTGAACGTTCCCTGTGGGACATTCCCCAGTGAGAGGCCATCAAAGTGACATCAGTGACAAGTTTGTGTCACCTCAGGATGCCAAAGCACATTCCTGTCTCCCTTTCCTCTTCCCAGACAGCTCATTAGAGTTGGATGCACCGAAGAGGGATCAGTCCTGGAGTTGGGAAGCTCCATCAGCTCTCTGGGCCTGGTTTGGATCTGCAGAAACCAAAGGTGTGGAAAAGATGGGTTTTGGGAGAAACAGCCTGGAAAAATATCCTGGAAAAGAAGGTGGAATAGTCACTAAAGGGTCATGGAGAGGGATGGAATATCTCAGGCTGGGAAAACTGGGAGTGTTCAAACTGGAGAAGGCTCTGGAGACACCTCAGAGCCTCTTCCAGTGCCTGAAGGGATCCAGGAGAGATGGAGAGGGATTTGGGATAAGGGATGGAGGGACAG
>VZTB01010294.1:0-25959 GCA_013397245.1 Thryothorus ludovicianus | reverse complement strand
ATAGGTGCACCGAGGAGGGATCAGTCCTGGAGTTGGGAAGCTCCATCAGCTCTCTGGGCCTGGTTTGGATCTGCAGAAACCAAAGGTGTGGAAAAGATGGGTTTTGGGAGAAACAGCCTGGAAAAATATCCTGGAAAAGAAGGTGGAATAGTCACTAAAGGGTCATGGAGAGGGATGGAATATCTCAGGCTGGGAAAACTGGGAGTGTTCAAACTGGAGAAGGCTCTGGAGACACCTCAGAGCCCCTGAAGGAGAGCTGGAGAGGAATTTGGGAACAAGGATGGAGGGACAGGACACAGGGAATGGCTTCCCACTGCCAGAGGGCAGGAACAGATGGGATATTGGGAGGAAATTCTTCCCTGGGAGGGTGGGGAGGCTCTGGTAGAGGTTGCCCAGAGAAGTTGTGGCTGCCCCATCCCTGGAAGCATTCCAGGACAAGCTGGACAGGATTTGGAGCCACCTGGGGCAACAGAAAAGGTCCCTGTCCTTGGAATTGGATGGTCCAGAAGGTCCTTCCAAACACAAACCATTCCTTGAATCCATGGAGTCATTCCTTCTCCTCAGGATAGGATCAGCAGGATCCATGCTGCCCTTCCAAGGTTTGGCCTGACCTCATCCCAAACTCTCTCAGTGTTTGGAGATCCTTCTCCCTCCCAGACATTCCTTCACTCATTCCATTTGGGAACGCTTGCCTTGAGTCCAACCCAAATCTTTCCTGCTGTGTCAGCTTCTAAACCTTCTAAACCCTTCCCTCCCTCTGGCTGCTTTGTTTGTTGGATTTGAAGGCTGGATTTCTTCTCCCAGCCAGAAACAACCCAAATTCCTGCAGGATTTTCCTGTAGCTCCTGCTCTGTCACTCCCTGAATCCACCTGCTTGGAGTCCATTCCCTGTGCCCCAAACTGGATTCTCCACCAACATTTCTGCTCCCTGGACTTTTTTCACCCCTGATGCTCCATCCAGCAAATTCCATCTGTCCAACAGTACACCCTGATTAGCAACTTTCCTTGGAATATGACATGGATCTGATGGATCTTGGACTCCTGCAGGAAGAGAAAGTTCATTTTCTTCTACCCTGCTGTCCACAGATGGATTCCAACCCTGCTGCATAAAAAAAACAGGGAAAACAAAAGCTTGGAAGAGAGGGAGGAGGTGTTTGTCTCGCTGACTCCCCTGCAGCCGGGAAACCCACCCCATTTCTTGGAGGTGAAGTCACTGGAATTCAAGCATGGAAGAAGAAAGCCAAGAGCTGATCCTTTGGGAAATGAACATTTCTTGAACAACAAGGGGAAAAAAAAAAAAAACAAACGAAAAACCAAACCACATTTGGGAAAACAGCTGTGATCTGAGTCATCTCCTCGTTCCATTTGTGGAGTGAGTGATGCAAATGCTGCTCCAGAACAAATGGAAATCGATAAAAATGTCAGGTCTTATCTCCGAGAGAGATGGGAGAAATTCCTTCCAAAACCACTCCGTGTCCTTCCTTACACCTGCCCACCTCAGCTGGGCTCTGGAATCAGCAGCATTTGCACTGTGAGCCACAGAAACTCTGCTGGGTGTAGTGTCAGGAGTTATCCCGACTCCCAAGCCAAACCTTTGGAGATCCTAAGCCTTGCTAGGCTGGATTTACTGGGATATGGGGGCAAGGGTGACATCCAGACCACTTTTCCAGCTGCTCCAACTGGATTTTGGTGGCTGGAGAGAAAACTAAGAGATTTTAACTTTCAGTAATTAACCTGTAAATTTTCATTTCGTCTCCCTGCTGTTCCTAAATCCCAGCTCTTTATTCCCAGCAGGCAATGGAATACAGCCCTAAAAACCTGACCAGCCTTGCCATGACTTTCCAAGTCCTTTTATCCGACTGTTTGGAGTAAAATCCCGGTAGCCAGATGGAAATAAATATGAAGCCTCTCTCCACACCAAGCTGGGATCAGCAAAACCGTTCCTATCCCTGCTTCAGTCATTAATACTCAACTGCAGACTCTGGGGCGGGAAAAAATAATCATAAAATTAAACTGTTATCCAGTGAAAACGCATTCCCTCTCTCCAGAAACGTCTGGAAGCTCCGGGCTTTCCGCACCCAGTGGTGGGATTATAACTCATGGCTCTCCTGGCAGCTGGAGCTGTGGCTCCCCATTCGTTTTATGGCTGCGAGCATTAACATTTCTGCAGAACATCGGGGTAATTTTCTGCAAAGAATGATCATTTTTTTAGTGACTCGCAACAATTAATTACCTGCCTTGTAACAATTTCCCGGGATGAGTGATCACCAGGGAGAGGCCCTTGGGCACTCTGGGAGGCTCCGAGTGTAACAGCTCGAGTGGCAAGAGGTGAAGGGAGAATATTTGGCAGCTTGGGTGAGAGGCTGCTCTGGAATTGGGGTCGGGATGTGCTTGGAAAATCACGCAGGTCACACATGAATGTGCTTGGAAAACCACCCAGGTCACCCCTAAATGTGCTTGGAAAATCACCCAGGTCACCCCTAAATGTGCTTGGAAAATCACCCAGGTCACCCCTAAATGTGCTTGGAAAATCACCCAGGTCACCCCTAAATGTGCTTGGAAAATCACCCAGGTCACCCCTAAATGTGCTTGGAAAATCACCCAGGTCACCCCTAAATGTGCTTGGAAAATCACCCAGGTCACCCCTAAATGTGCTTGGAAAATCACCCAGGTCACCCCTAAATGTGCTTGGAAAACCACCAGGTCGCACATGAATGTCCTTGGAAAACCACCAGGTCACCCTAAATGAGCTTGGAAAACCACCAGGCTGCCCCTAAATGTCCTTGGAAAACCACCAGGCCACCCCTAAAGGTGCTTGGAAAATCACCCAGGCCACCCTAAATGTCCTTGGAAAACCACCAAGGTCACCCTAAATGTCCTTGGAAAACCACCAGGTCACTCTAAATGTCCTTGTAAAATCACCAGGCTACCCCTAAAGGTGCTTGGAAAACCACCAGGTCATCCTAAATGTCCTTGGAAAATCACCAGATCACACCTAAATGTGCTTGGAAAACCACCAGGTCACCCCTAAAAGTCCTTGGAAAATCACCCAGGCCACCCCTAAATGTGCTTGGAAAATCACCCAGGTCACCCCTAAATGTCCTTGGAAAATCACCCAGGTCACCTTAAATGTCCTTGGAAAATCACCCAGGTCACCCTAAACAGGTGCATGGTCAGGAATCTTCTTGGAGGTGTCAGCCAGGATCCAAGGAGATCCAAGACCTTCTCCCCACTGGTTTGGGAGCAGCTTCCCAGGATGATTTGCAAAAGGATTTGGTTTATTTTTAGCCGGTGCCAGACACCTGAGGGAAAAGCTGGATGGAGGCTTTTCCATCCTGTTTTAGATGCAGGTCACAGAATTCTGGAATGGTTTGGGTTGGGAGGGGTGTTAAAGATCATCCAGTTCCACAGGCAGGGACACCTTCCACTATCCCAGGTTGTTCCAAGCCACATCCAACCTGGCCTGGAACATTTCCAGGGATGGGGCAGCCACAGCTTCTCTGGGAAACCCGTGCCAGGGCCTCTCCACCCTCATAGGGAAGAATTTCTTCCCAATATCCCATCTGTCCCTGCCCTCTGGCACTGGGAAGCTTTTCCCCCATTTTCCACTCACTCCAGGCCCTAGGAAATATTCCCTCTCCATCTTTCCTAAGGGATCCCTTCAGGAACTCCTCAGACTGAAATAAATCATGGATTTCATGGCATTCACATCGTCCCTAAGAAAGGCTGGACTTGGGAGCTCATCTCCCACCAGGATCTCTAAAATATGGGACAATCTTAATGCAAACCCCCCAAAATACCATCCCTGTTTTCCAAACTGTCCAGTTTGCAGCTCTGGAGCCAGAGGCCATCTCGTATTTCACAGCCCTTCACAGATTTTTCCCAGCTTCATCCATCCAGTTTTTCTTTTCCCTGTTTTTTAACCCTTGTGAAGCACCCACAAAATCCCAACATTGACCAAGTGTTTCCTGAAGCTCCACCTCATTTTTCCATTCCTTTCCGACCCTTTTCTCTCCCAATTTCCATTGGAAGAGCCCACGGGCAGTTCTACTTCTAAGGGGGGATTAATCTTGAGCATTCCAAACTGGAGACAGAATTTTCCTCTGATTTTACTTTTCCACGTTTCTGCTGGCTCAGCCCAAACCTCTGCACCCCACCCATGCCAGGAACAGGGAACATCTCCCAGTCTGGCACCACAGAAGGTGACACCAGGATCCCCTCCCTGCCAGGCACTCTCCGAAGGTTATCCCAGCTCTGCAAAGCTCTCCCTTCAAATTCCGAGTGGGATTTGTGTCCCCTAAGTGCCTCCAAAAAAGGGGAACATCCATCCGTGCCATAGACAAGTCCTTGGGGCTCATCATTCATCCGAGTGGGATAAATGTTCTTTGGGATGACAAAAACTCCCCGGAATCGCTGCCCCTGGACTCCTGAGTGCTCCCAGAGTGAGGTCACACATCCATAACTCCATGAGGATGTGCATTAACCCCATCCTTCACCCCCTCGGGGTGGGACCGAGCGCTCACACCCCACACGGGGCCAATCCCGTGGGAAATGCGGCCTTTCCATGATTTCGAGCCCCCGAAAGGAGAGAGCAGGAATTCCCGGGATGGCTGCAGGGGGGAGAGGGAGCCCAGCCCCGCTTGCAGCCTCAATCTGCTGAAGGCAGCACATTCCTGCAGCCTAAGCAAGTTTCCCAATAAAACCCTCTCCTAATCGAGGGGAGAGAGAGGGAGAGAGCGACTGGGCCACGCTGCCCGTGTGGAATAAGCACCGGAGATTTAAGTGGGAGAGAATTACCTTAAAAATGTATCTAAAGAGGGAGAGAATCTATAGGTAAGCTTTAAAAAAAAAAAGTAAAAAAAAAAATTAAAAAGCACCACGGAAGAGGAGTAGAACCAATTTCCCAATTCCAATCTCCGGCACGCCGGGATTCAGCTCCTCAGATGTTTCCTGCTCTGCGAAATTGGTTGGGCTGGTGCTGATTTGGGCTCATTGTGGTGCATTTATGAGGGGCTGTCACACGCCTGGGACACGGTGATGGATTGACCGGGCTCCCCGGAGCTCCGGGAAGGTGGGGAGGGAGGGGGGGAAAGGTGATGGGAGCGAGGAGAGAGGGTGGGAGACGGGGGCAGAGGGAAGAGGAGGAGGAGGAGGGGGAAACCATCCCGAATCGATTCCGCTGGCAATAAACAGCCAAAGCCAGGGGGAGGATCACGGATAGGGAGGGAGCTGGGGGGAGAGGCTGGAGAGAAAACAGCAACTTAAGCAATTTGTTGCACAGTTCCCAGGGGTTTATTACGTGGGATTTACAGGAAAAACAAGACTTGGTGCTGCCAGGGTTGAGAATCCCAGATAAAACCGCACGGACGGATCCCATCTCTGGATCCCAGGATTCGGAGACCTCTCTGACAGGGGAATTTCAGGGCGATTTTGGGAGCGATGGGGAGCAGAGCAAACAGGAGAGGGGGCAAAGATGTAATTTAGGGCTTCTGTGGCGTCAATCTCTCGGGTATCTGATGCTCTCCCTTCCCTCCTCCTGAGCGTGGATCCAGGGAAAACGTTTCCTCCATCCTGCAAAACAGAAAAGATCAAATAAGTCGGGTGGCCATTGATAGCAACCCGATGGGTGTAAAAGAGGTATGGATGTATTGATCCTTATCCGAGACGGATGGGCTCTGTCCAAATCCATCTCCCCGGCATATTTATCCATCCTCAGGTCTCCCTCCAGGCCTTTTCCCATCTCCACTATCGATGCTTATCAATTTCCCTATCAGATTTGATGTCTGTCAGGCTCCCTCCCTCCTACAAAGCATCAGCCAGGCGGCAGTGAGGGGCAGCCCGAGGTATCAATAAATACAATGTGACAATGACAATAAATCCTCTCCTTGTCCCACGAGCTCTGGAAGAAGCTGCCTGGAAAGCCTCGGGTGGTCCCCAAATCCCAATCCTGCCCCCAGGAGTTCTAATTCCAAAAAAGTGGGAGCAAAAGAGGAGGAAGGAGAAGCGGGAATCCCTCAGAGGAGCTCAGATTTTCCTCGTGGCCGTGGAAGAGCAGTGGATGTGTCCTGGCTGGAGGTTCAATATCCCTGGAGGAGTCCAAGGCCAGGTTGGATGGGGATTTGGAGCGACCTGGTCTAGTGGGAGATGTCCCTGCCCATGTCAAATGATCCAACCCAAACTATTCCATGATTCCATGGATGGTTTTTCATGTCCAGGATGAAGGGTGGCTTCCTATCCTAGGGAAAAATTCAGGCTCACCCAAATCCCTGTGTCCAGGTTGTCTCCAGCCTTTTTTTATTTTGCTGTAAATTTCCAGTTTTGCAGGAAGATCTTCCCGATATTCCCATATCCCAACTCATGTCACTTCTCCCTAAAGGAGTGAAACAACAGAGGGAAAAGTGGTTTTCTAAAATCCAATCATAAATTCCAGCAATATTAATATTGACTGTCCAGAGCCATAATGCAGGAAATATATGGATAATATGATCCCTTCTCCACAAAATACACCCTAATAAATAATTATATCGCCCCGTAAATCTTCCCTGTGCACTAATAAGCAAATTTTTCCTACAGAAAATCCTGTGCTTCATCCCATTCCCAGCAGATATATCCCTTTTTATAATTACACATGGTGTCGATTTCAAATCCAGTTAAAAATGTGCAAACGGAGTCAATTTTTACGCCGTAATTTTGGGTGATATAAAGTCCAACATCCAGGCCCCCCCTTCCTCGTGCTCCTCATCCCTGATCCCGACATTAAACTGCTCCACTTAGTCCGGGTACCTGGAGCCAGGCGGGCTGACCTCATTAAAATGGATTAGTGCAGGAGTAAAATCTAAAAGGTAATAAAAATTGCTAATATTTTTTATCAGGGCACACATGGATTTTCCCTTTTTTTTTTTTTTTTTCCCTCAGTGGATAAAGCTCCTCCTCAGGTATCCAAATATCCTGTAAATATCCACATTTTCAGTATTTCCCTCCAGGCGAGATGTCAGGAGTGACCTGGACAAGTGGGGATGCTTTGCCTTTTCCTCCTTTTGCTGTTCCAGGAAATTCCACAGTGATGTGAGATGAGCTAAAGCTTATGAAAAGGTGGAATTCCTATGGAGACTCCATGAAAATATTCCTGGTTTAATTAATAATATCAAGTCCCTATAAAAG
Source organism: Thryothorus ludovicianus (assembly GCA_013397245.1). Taxonomy (NCBI): domain Eukaryota; kingdom Metazoa; phylum Chordata; class Aves; order Passeriformes; family Certhiidae; genus Thryothorus; species Thryothorus ludovicianus. Next base: position 18,798 of record VZTB01010294.1, on the reverse strand, counting down.
CTTCTATTTCTCAGAATGGCCAGATGAAAGACAGGCAGGAATTTTTAATTTTCCTCACTGGTTTTTCCCTTTCTTTCCATCAGAAATGTGTCCTGTGGGTTACTTTCCAGGGATATCTCCAGACTTTTGTTTTTTGGATCGTAACCACAGGTGACTGAGGAGAAAAGGCACAAGGAAATGGGATTTAAGGCCACATCCAGAGGCACTTGAGCCAGGAAAATCCTGGAAACACCAGCAGGAAGGGGATCAGAGTTCCCACAGGGAGAGATGGACAAGCTCCACCTCAACCATTCCAAGCTAATTCAAGCTTGGAACGCCCACGTTCACCAAATTTTGTCCAGCAGGATCAGGCTCTTCCAGTTTTTTTGGGATAAATCCTTCCTGCAGACTCGTGGGGTTAGAAGGGATCTCGAAGCTCATCCAGCTCCAAACTCTGCCATGGGTAAAATTCCACAATCTCAGGTTGCTCCAAACCTCATCCACCCCTGGCCTTGAGCACTTCCAGGGATGTGGAAACTCCTTGGGGACCTCCTGGACAACCTTGGAAGGTGGGAATGCAGCTGGAATGAGGCTCCACCTTTTCTTAAACACCCCAGAGGCCAAATTTTGGGATTTGGTTGATGCCAGTGGCCTGGAGGTGGTAAATTCATGGAGTGGGAAAGCATCCCACCTTAAACCAGAAGTGGGAAGTGGAGGACGAGTGTGCCAAGGATGGGCTCCGGGAGGATCTCCTTGATCCTGGAGAATTTTATTTGGGAAGAAACCCGGGATTGGATCACATCAGGGATGTGGGATGGTTTCTGTCCCTGGGAATGGCTAAAGGGAAGGAACAAAATGCACGATGGGATGGCATTATCCCAGGGAAAATTCCTGAAGGGATCAGGATTTACACCCCAGCTAGAGTCCAGAAAAAGGGGAGAAAACTGGAATTTTCAACCAGAAAAAAACCAAGCAGATTCAGCTGATTTAGTGGGATCAAAACTAGGGCCAGGGAGGGAAGCCTTCAGCCTCTTTTCCCAGCTTTCCAAGCCGGGAAAATGAGGAATGTGGGATTTTGAAGTCCCTCGGAAGGAAGGTGTGGCTGTGGGTGACCTGCACCCCCAGATTCCCCTCATTCCCAGCTCCTCCAGCAGGAATTAAAAATCACATCCTCCCTTGCCCCCAGCGCTCTGGGAAGCCCTGGGAATGATTTACTCGGCGCAGGGGAAGGATTTATCAGTTCTTGGAACCGGTGTTTATGAATATTCCTAAAGAGGAAAATCAATCCCTTCTATCATAACATTGCCATTTTTCTAAATGATAGAACAAGCATTTTTATCCACCTCGTGCTGCCTGCTGGAGAATCGATAGGAATTACGAGCTTCTCCCTGGATTTACTCATGTCCTGGCATCGGCCCCTCCTGGCCCTGGAGCCAAGGCAGGGAAGGTGCTCAGAGACCTGGATTCACTTCTTCTGTCGCTCCCCATTTTTCCTCCCTTTTTATCCCACTTTTGTCTCCTCAATTTTCCAAGCCCAGTCTCCCCAAAGTGAGGAGAAAAGGCTCAGGAGATTCAAACCAAAGGAATTCCCCTCTCATCCACGACAGCTTGGATAAAACACCCGGAGGCACAACTTATCTGTGGAAAAAGTTTTCCCTTTTTCCTTCTCTCACCAATTTAAATGAAATCTGGGATCCCTGGAACCAACCAAACCCCTTGAAATTCCCAAGAAAATGTCACACTTTTGGTAAACTTTGCATAATTCCTTTTAAAATAGATCCCTGGAAGAGATTTTTTTTTTTCCCATATTTTTCTGAACCCTAAGCAAAAACAATTGAAGGGAAAAGCCATAACAGAACCTCTAAAATCTTTTCTCCTCTCAGGCCCAATCCCTGTGCTGCTGGATATCCCCCAGTCCATCCCTGGGAAGATTATTCCCCTCTCCTGTCCATGTTTCCATGTTTAGGAAGTTCACCACCCCTGGAATGACACCCAGTGCCTGGAAGCTCCTTCCTGCTGCTCTGATCCATCCTGCTCTGATTACCTGGCTGTTCCTCCTCCTTCCCCATGGAATTATCCCCTCATGGATAGAATCCCTGAATCCCAGAATGGTTTGGGCTGGGATTTAAGGATGATCTCGTTCCAGTTCCCTGCCATGGGCAGGGACACCTCCCACCATCCCAGGTTGCTCCGAGCCCTGTCCAGTCTAAGCTTGGACATTTCCAAGGATGTGATTCCACAACTTTGTGTGTCTCTTACACATCTCACACCTGGATATAAAAGAAATCCTTGGATTCAAGCAGGGATTAATCCTGAAAGAAACGCTCCTCACCCTCCCCAGTTAATATTCACTTGTTCTGTCCCCACCCTTTTATTTTTATAAACTTTGGAGCACTTTTTTCCCATTCCTGAGCATTCCTGGTTCCCACCTCTGTCTGGAGAGCCTGGCTTTGGGATGTTCCACATCTCCCTTAGGATTTCTGTCCCCATAAACCAGATCCACTCCCTCTCAAACCCAGATATTCCCTTTGGATTCACCCGGGGTCACCTCCACGGGGAGAAGACGAAGAGTTCAGAGCCTCCAGCCCTGACTTGAGCCACTTGGAATTTTTTTTTTTCNGGCCCCCTGGGTTTTTTTTTTTTCCCCTCCTTCTTGGCAGCCATGGATCTTTGCAATAAGGGCCGGCAGGGCAGCCATAAATCCCACTAAAGGTAAAAGTGATTGATTTTAGAAGACACTGTTTAAGAATTTGTTTTTCTAATGGATCCTAAAGTCCTGTCATCAATTTTGCCAAGCTCAGCGGTGCCAGGAGGCTGCTGCATCCCGGCCGGAGAGGAGGAGGGGGATGCAGAGAAGAAGGAAAGATGGAGTGGGTAAAACTGGGATGGAGGAGGAGGGGGACTGCAAAAAAAAAAAAAAGGAGTTCATCATCTGTCCCTTTCCAGCTGCAATATCCTAAAATGTGGATTATACCCGACCATAAATACTAATCCATTAGTTGCTCTTTCACACGCTCCTGGCTGGAATGCTGCTTCCACGAGAATCCATTTGAATATCAATGTGGCTCCATGTAAAACTGCTTCCCTTGGAGTTGCAGATGAAGGGCAGGCGTGGAGGGCCTGTGCTTCAGGGATAGGGCACCGTATCCAGGGCGGAATCAGGAGGTAATTATTGAAATCCCTGCTCGCTCCCAAAGCTTCCTCAGAGCTGACCAAAAAAGCTAAAAAAAAAAATTAAAAAATCAGGGGAAAAAAATCCAGGAGCAAATCAGGCAGTGTTGCCTCGGTCTTTAATGGGACATTAAAAGAAAGCTCTCTGTTATTTTTAATTCCATCCAGGTATTGCATTGATTTGCTTCCTTCCCAATGATGGGAAAGGCAAACACAGCCAGGGCTGCACTGAGGGAAGGGAATTGCTCTAAATAAATAAAATCCATCCCCTTCCCCTCCCAGCTGTGGAAAAGTCTGGAAGGTTCTCCACAAAACTCCTGCAAGCCCGATCCCATCCCTTCCTGGTGTCTCCTTACAGGGATTGGTTTTGTTTTGTGAGGTCTGGGAACACAGAGAGAGGTGACAAAATCCCAGAATCTGAAGGAAAATTGTCCCTGTTTAAAAGGGCACAGAGATCTCGTCTGCCCGAGGCAGCACAAGGATCTGTGAAACCCTTGAAATTATCGATGGAACTGAGATTTGTGGCCAAAATCAGGAGTCTCCGAATTTTATAGAATCATGGGATGGTTTGGGTTGGAATGGACCTTAAGGATCATCTTGGTCCAATCCCCTGCCACAGGCAGGGATGCCCCACACAAGACCAGGTCACTCCAAGCCCCGTCCAACCTGGCCTTGGACAATTCCAGGGATGTCCTGGAATTCACAGCTTCTCTGGGAAACCTGTGCCAGGGCCTCAGCAACCTCACAGGGGTGAATTCCTTCCCAATATCCCATCTAAACTTTAGGATAGACTTTAATGTCCCATCCAACTCAAACTATTCCATGGTAAGAATTAAGCCTCACCTTTCCTTTAAACCTTTGACCCCCACTCCTGAATTTTCCCACCAGCCAGTGGCGGTCACACAATTCTCCTACTTATTTATCCTTTCAAAATCTTCCCAATCTTCTCAAACTCCTTCCCAATTTCCCATCTAACTCTGGCAGTTTGAGGCCATTCCTCCTTTTCTTGTCATTCCATCTCTTATCCAAAGTCTCTCTCCGTTTCTCTTGCAGGATCCCTTCAGGCTCTGGAAGGCCACAGTTAGGTGACCCCAAAGCTTCTCTTTTCCAGGATGAGCAATCCCAATTCTCCCAGCCTTTCCCTCCCAGCAGAGCTGCTCCATCTCTGGGATCTCCTTGGTGTCTCCTCTGGACTCTCTCCAACAGCTCCACATCCTTCCTGTGCTGGGATCCAGAGCTGGATGCAGCATTCCTGGTGGGATCTCACCAGAGAAGGTTGGAGGGGCAGAATCAGCTCATCATCAACCACATTGAAGCAAAGATTGTGTGGAAAAAGCTGAGGAGTTTGAGTGGCTGACAAAAACCCAGGAAGGTTTGTGTAGATCCCTGGAAGTGTCCAAGGCCAGGTTGGATGGGAATTGGAGCATCCTGGTCTCGTGGAAAGTGTCCCTGCCCATGGCTGGAACCAGAGGATCCTTGAGATCCCTCCCAACCCAAACCATTGTGTGATTTTCTGAGCATGGACACAGATCAAAGAGTCCTTTCCTAACTGGCATTGAGGTGACGGGGGAAATCCTCAGGGATTTTCCGAGACAGACCTTTTTGATGCACCCCAAGCCTTTTGTAGAATCACGGAATGCTTTCGTTTGGAAGGAACCTTAAAGACAATTTCATTCCAAGCCTCCTGCCACGGAGGAGGTCAAGAATTCAGGACTTCTACCCACATTTCTTCTTTCCTGTCTTCCTCCATGCCTGGATTTCTGGGGGAATGCTCCTCTTTTCCCAGTTTTAATTCCTTCACCACAGGCCAGAGGCTCATTCCTAGGTCAAGCAGATTTTGCACCTCCAAGGATTTTTGGAGAGCAAGGGCTCCAAGCAGCTCAAAAAGCACGTTGGGAGATTGGGGATTTAAGAATGTTAGGATTCAAAAGGCAGCTGAGCTGAGCTCTGGAAAAGTCTGGATAAGAGGAATATCCACAAAAAGCACAGGGGATTTAAGGACTTTTAGGGATCTGGGCTCTTGTGTTTTCCCAGCAGACAGGAGATTCAATACAGCGTTGTTTGATTTTTTTTTTTTCATGGGAATGTCACAAAATGTATTGGAAAGAAAGGAATTTTAGTGGATAAAGACTTCTGGGATGCAGCAAAGATGCAGGAAAACCCGACAGCATGGCAATCCTGGCTCTGAGCATTCAGAATCCAAGGATTCTCACTCTGCAAGGAATCTCCAGGAATGACAAGGACCTGATTTCCGCTCTGCTGAGCGAGCTGCTCCCTTTTCCATGGAGCTGGTGGAGGCTGGGAAGGAGAAAGGCCGAGCATGGAGCACTCCCCACTGCATCCCTGCATCCCTGCATCCCTGCATCCCTGCATCCCTGCATCCCTGCATCCCTGCATCCCTGCCCTGCTGCCTCCCTCCTCCCCGAGGCCTGGCAGAGGCTCCTTCCCTTTCCACGCCTCATCCATCAAGCCGGATTTGCCCACCCCACATTCCCGGGCCCGTCAGCATCCAGGGAAAACAATGATAAATAAACTGGCACTGGAGGGATCCTCTCCTGCTGCTTGATTTATCTTTTATTTGTGTTGCAAGCTCAGCCCCTTCTTCTCTCCCCATGCACCCCCCCATCCTTAACTCTTCCCCCTCTGCCTCAGGCTGTTTTCCCACCTGTAGCTCCCAGAGCCAGCACGTGGATTTTTCCAGGCTTTTTAGCATCCTGGCTGGATTAGGCTCCTGAAGAAAATCAGATGTACCCACAAAGGTCTGGTGCAAGGTTAAAGAGGGGACCTTGCAGGACCTAGGACCAGCTTTATCCTGGCTCCAAAGTGTCTTTCCAAGGGCAGAGCAGTCTCCAAGAAAGTTTTTGGAGGAATTTTGGTAGGGAAAGAGCAAAAATCCATGTGCCATACAGAAACAGCATTGTGCCAGACTGGATCTGCATCCAGGAGAGGTTTTCCCTAATTCTCACCTTGGCGAATGAATTCTGTCACCTTAGACCTATGATCCTTCATGGTGTGAGAAGATTCCATGGAAATTTCCCCTGCTACTTCTTTTTCCCCTCTTTTTAGGACCATGGAATCATGAAAAGGTTGGAATTGGAAAGGAACTTTCACCAGTTGGATCCACCATCCCAGGCTGGTCCAAGTCCCATCCAACCAGGACTTGGACACTTCCTGAGGAATTCCATTCCAGGACATCACCATCCTACCACAGAATAATTCCTTCCCAGTATCCCATTTATCCCTGCTCTCTGGAAATGGGGTTTTTGAACGCTCCCAGGGATGGTGATTCCACCACTTCCAATGTTTGACCATTTTTCCAGTGAGGAAATCGTTCCCAGTGTCCAACTTGAACCTTCCCTGGTGCAACTTGAGGCCATTTCCCCTTCACCCACCACTGTTTTCCTGGGAAAAGAGGAATGCCAGGAATTACTTTGTTACCTGTGCAGGGCAGTTACAGGTGAGACTTCAGCTCCTCTGCCACCACAACAGGGACCAGAAACCAGACAGGAAAATCCTTTGGACATTCCAGTCCTACGGACAGGCTGGAAGCTGGCTCCGACTGGAATTGCCCATTCCTGTGCGTGGGTTTGGAAGCACTGGAATGTGGGATTGGAATGACACCTTTAGGGCTCCTCTTTTCCATCGTCTCCCACTGGGCCAAGGCTGGATCCTTCTCTCTCCAGGTGTGGATACCGAGGATCTGAGATCTGAGGCAGCAGCACCAGAGTGGAGGGGAATTATTCCCGAAATAATTCATTTTTAAATTTATTCCTAATTTATTTTGGTAGGAAATCCATACAGTCATGGAAACTCACCACAGGATTCACCTGTGGCCTGTTAAAGTCGATTGGAGATTCTCAGGATTGAAAGTTTTGTGTTAGGCTGTGGAGAAATCCCATCTGTGCTCTCCAAACCCTATCCCTTCCCCTGCCTGCTCTAGGAAAAATCCTATTTTCTGGATTCATCTTGATTTCTAGCCTTGGTGTTCTCCAGATTCACGGAATTCTTCTCGACACACCCAGGAACTTTTCAGCCTTAATTAGTCTGCTCTGAAAGAATCCAAGCTTTGCTGTCACGGCCCCTGGAAGTGTCCAAGGCCAGGTTGGATGAGGCTTGGAACAACCTGGGACAGTGGGAGCTGTCCCTGCCCCTGGCAGGGGATGGAATGAAATGATCCCCAAGATCCCTCCCAACCAAAACCATCCCATGATTCCATGATTTACAGTTTCTCATCCATGCAGGCCCACTTTACCCCAAACATTTAAAAGCTCCTTGGTCAGTATTCCACACTCTTTTTGTCCAATATTCCGGAAACCTTGTCCAGGACACTCCACAGGGCATCCAGCTGCCAAATTCTGGGCTGGAGCCACCACTGTTGGGAGCCAGGCTTTGGAATGTTACCTGTGACACGGAATCACATCCTGCTCCAAGCTTCATTTTTCACGGCTTATCTGGGTTAGAAGAGGGATTTAAAATATTCCTCATCACCCCACCCCTGACCACCTTGCTCATGGAAAGCTCCAGGAAAACCTTGGCTGTTATTAAGATGTTTCTTCCTAAGAAAGGCACTTCCATAACACCCAAAGTGATAAAAATCTATGGAATGTTTAATCAAACATTCCCCTCCTTTATTTGCCTCTCGATTGCTGGTTATTACATCATCTCCATCCTTCCCCCTTTTTTTTTTTTTTTAAAGTGCCATAAAATTAAGTCTGGCTCTGGCAGTCTGGGAGTTTATGATTAATCAATTACTTAATCAATTACTTAGAGGAGTTATCTATTAAAAATCCAAATGTGACGCTCACTGCACTTCCAATAAAGCCTCACCCAGCCAGAGATTCCTGAGCTAATCCTTTCCTCCTTATTCCCAGTAATTGTGTTCAGAGGATCACAGGAGTCATTAAATAAACAGGGTGTGTTAAAAGTGTGCGCAGCCTAACGAGGAAAATTACTTAATTAATGATAGATGGGGCTGGAACAGATTAATTGAGGAGCACTTTCCATCAACTTTCCTCAGCCTGATCCTTTTCTTGCTTGGAAAATCAAGGCTGGCTTGGATGGGGAAGCCTGGAAAGGGGTGGAACAGGATGATCTTTAAGGACCCTTCCAATCCAGACCATTCCATGATTCCAGGATGATCTGTGGGTCTGCAGGAGTGGTTTGGACCATAAAGAGCAGGGGATGAGGATGGAGCAGAGCTCTGGGATTTGCACTGGGAGCACGAGAGCTCCGAACCTCGTTTTAGGGGCCGAGTGTGTGGTTGTGCTCACCTGAAAACAGATCCCTCTTCCACATAACCGTGTCCAGGAGGGGATTCCGACTATTCCCACAGCCTGTGGAGTCATCCCCTCCAGGATCCCAAGGAGAGCTCGTGACTGGAGCAGGCTGGATGTCATCCCATCCCAGCCCCTGCCGTCAGCAGCGCAGCAAGGAGCAGACAGGGCCTGGTGCCTTAATTAGCAAAGACAGCCCCAAACGAACCAGAGGGGTTGGAATTCCCCCCTGCCAGACATTCCCCCTTTTCCCCACGTTCTGACAGCCCAGCAGGTGGGGAGGGCTGGGGCCTCTCCCCGGCTCCACGTTCCCGCTCCCCGCTCACGCAGCGGAGTTGTCACTTCGCAGCGCTCCTTCAGAGACACCGAGCAATTAACGATCCCACGGAATTCCTGTCCCCCCTCGGAGGCCTGACACATCGGGAGAGACGGGGAGGGCTGATTCCCTGTCCCCCTCAGTGCCTGACATCTCTGGAGCGACAGGGATGGCACCGCAGCTCCGTCCCCAGCCGGGGAAGCCGCTCGTCCCTGTCTTGGCCCACGCAGGCAGCGCTCAGTGGGGCTCATCTGTTTGCATTTGCCTGGTGCCTTGACATGATGAAGTAAAAAAGTTTTAATATTCCAGCTCCATGAATTTTTAATGCCTGGCTCCTGCTCCCATGTCATTATTTGCCTGCGCTTCAGCACTTTCCGAGGGCGTTTGTTTGGATAATGTTCCCTTAAAGGGAAAAGGGAATGGGGGGGGAGCCTGTACCTCTCTGCCCGTAGTGACCATTAAATTCCATACCTGGGGTTCCACAGGAGCTGGCGATGCAAATTCCCCTCAGCCACCCTGCTTGGAGCAGAAGGAATGGGAGAAATCCGGCCTGGAGGTTGGAAATGAGATTCCAAAGAGATCTGGGGTAGAGAGACATTTCCTGCTTATTCCAGCTCTTTCTCAGCATTCCTCACAGTCCTTCTGCCCTATGGCATGGGAAAGAGAGGATGGGAGTGACAAGGAGGAAGAAAGGGAGGGAAAAGAGGGGTTTGTAGGATTTTGGGATGAGTGGAAGATGGAGCAGCACTGGGAGGGGATGGTTCAGGCCTAAACACTGCACCGGAGTCTCTTCCTGCAGTCCCACTGACAGAGCTTGAGAAGAGGGAAAAATGGGATAGGCAGGAGAAATCAGCTGGAGAAATGGATGGATCCTGCATCGGGCAGGAGAGGAATGGGGTGGGTCCAGGAATTATAAAGTAGTTTGGCTTGGAAAGGATCTTCAAGATCATGGAATTCCAACTCCCTGCCCCCATGAGCAGGAACATCTTCCACTATCCCAGGTCACTCCAACCTGGTCTTGGAAAATTCCAGGGATGGAGCAGCCACAGCTTCTCTGGGAAACCTGTGCCAGGGCCTCACCACCCTCACAGGAAGAATTTCTTCCCAATATCCCATCTAAACTTTAGGATAGACTTTAATGTCCCATCCAACTCAAGCTATTCCATGGTAAGAATTAAGCCTCACCTTTCCTTTAAACATTTGACCCCCACTCCTGAATTTTCCCACCAGCCAGTGGTGGTCACACAATTCTCCTACTTATTTATCCTTTCAAAATCTCTGAGGAAACAGGGATTTTGATTGATGAGAGACCACAGAATCATAAAGGTTGGAAAAGACCACAAGGATCATCAAGTCCAAGGTTCAGGACATGTCACCTCCACTCCCTAAACTTCCAGCTGGAAGCCCTGGCCAAGCTGAGGTAAGAATGAATGGACCTGAAGGAGATCTGGAAAGTGGATTTTTGAGGGAAAAGCAGCTCCCACTTTAATCCCATCTTAATTCATCTTTCCAGCACAGCAGTGGCTGAGAAAAGACTCAAGAAGGTCGAGTCTAAGATGCTAAAAACAGACCTGAGGCTCTTCCACATGGATTTTCAGAGCCTCTTTCTGCATCTGGAGAGTCCAGAATGACTGGGAGTCATCATGGGGGGAAAAATGGGATCAATCCCGTGGTGTGCTTGGAACAGGGAGCAGGGAACTCACCGAGTGCATTTCCTCTTCAGTTCCAGGCTTGGAAAAAGCCAAGTTGCCTTTCCTGATGCTGGATTTCAGCATCAATCAAACATTAAATGTTTTTAATGGATTTTAGCGAGCTGGAGACGAGCTTTTAGAAGGGCTCCAGGTTTTTTGAAAGTAATTCATGGTTGGACAGTGGACTGATCTTTACAATTCTTGTGGGAGCAGGTGGAATCCAAAGTTTCAAAGTTCATGGGACAAATGCCCCCCTTATCACCCCCAAAAATGGGGCATGTGCAAGATAAATGATACACATCAGAGAATCACAAAATCAGGGAATTATGGAATGGTTTGTGTTGGAAATGCTCTTAAAGATCATTCAATTCCCACCCTTTTCCATGGGCAAGGACACCTTCCACTGTCCCAGGCTGCTCCAAGCCCTGTCCAACCTGACCTTGGACACTTCCAGGGCTGGGGCAGCCACAGCTTATCTGGGAATTCCATTCCAGGGCCTCACCACCCTCCCAGGGAGGAATTTCTTCCCAACATCCCATCTAAACTTGCCCTCTGTCAGTTTGAAGTTATTCCCCCTCATCCTCCCACTCCATGCCCTCATCCAAAGTCCTTCTCCATGTTTCTTTTGGGCTCCTTCAAGCACTGGGAGGCCACACTGAGGTCATCTCAGACTTCCCTTCTCCGGGCTGAACAATCCAAATTCTTCCAGCCTTTTCTCTCTTTTCTCTTTCCCTTCTTTTCCAGCTCTCCCAAGCCAACCATTCCTCTCTATTTCCACCCAGCTCTCCCTGCACCAACAGCGGATTATCCCAGCCAGGAGCTGGGTGTCCTCTAGGAGAGCTCCAGGCTTGGAAAACGCGGCTCAGGGACATCGGGTGGCTTCGTTTCCCTGCGACCCGAGCCTGAGGGGGCTGCTGTCGCTTCCTGGTCCTTTAAAAGCTGGAGACAGCTCCAAATCGGGATGCCCTTGGCTCTCCTGCGTGTCAGCAGTTTCCTGCCATCACCAGCCCGGTCCCACGCGGGGTCTGGTCACACTGGCGGCAAACTGGGAATTACATTTCATCCCTCTCCCTCCTTTATCACGGGGAGATAAGGAAAGCACAGGCTCCATTAGGGAGCATTCTTAAGTTACCCCTGTCTGGGCTCTGGATGTGCAATCCAAGGAAAAGCTGGAGAGGAGCACGGCCAGGTGGCTTCTCTTTAAAGGCCAGGGATGAGCTAAGGATAGAGGAGGAAAAATAAGGAGGGGAGTTTTGCCTCCCAGAGGGAATTAGCACCCTCTGAGTGCTGTTAAAGGATCCACAGTCCATGGGCATGTCAGGAACAACCCCAGCTCTGATCCCTTCCCCCTGGACTGGCATCAGCTCCCATTCCTCTCCTTAACCTCTCCTAATCCTGCAGGGAAACGGGGAGGATGGACAAAGAGAGGTTTGAGCCGTGTGATCCAGAAAAAAGAGGGATTTCCTTTGCTGGAGGAAATCTCTTCTCCTTGGATGTTGTTTGGATTTGCTTTTCTTAATTTTCAGGAAGACAAGCACCCACATCCAACCCAGAGTGGTCTGGGTTCCCAGGATAGTCAGGGGAATATGGTCAGGGCTCCTCTGATCCAAGGAGACCCAAGGTCACATCCCAACGCCCACTGAGAACTCAAACCAAGGAGTTTAACTCATGGATTAATCCATTAACCCATGTTGATGGATTGCTGGGCGCCTGAAATTAGGGAAGTTTAACTCCCCACCTCAGAAAGGAGGGAAATGGGAGCTCGGATGAGACCCAGCAAGTTCCTGGAGGAAACTCCCTGCTTTACCAAGAATTTGGAATACAAAGCTTGGCACTTGTGAATAACTGTGAGAATCAAAAATTCTACTGCAGGACATTCCACGTATTAGGAGCTTTTCCCGAGTCTGTTTCTTGGCCTGCTTGCACCCACAGAACTTCATCCCAGAGCTCTGCGAGGAATAAAAAGCTGCTGGGAATCTTTCATCTGGGAATCTGGTTTCTCCACTCTTTACCTTCGCAATTCCCACTTCATTAAAGCCACGGAACCCCCCATAAATACCTTGGGAATGGTTCAGGGGCCCTTCTTTAACAGACAGCGAGCAGCCTGAGACATCTCCACGCAGACATTTCCCACAAATCCGCTGTTCCCGCAGCGTTTGCGCCCTTCGGATACTTCGGGAGCTGTCACATCGCGTCTGGATCCCAGCTGTCCTGATTCAGCTCTTTTCCTCCTGCCCTTGGAAATCAATCCCTGCAGCCTTCAGTCATTTGTTCCGAGATGAACTCGCTGCCGTCTGACAAAATCTGTCTGGGAAGGAAAAGGCCAGGAACGAGCACAACTTTCCATGTGCATTAACGCCGGAGCGGCGTTGTGCCTCCGGGATTTTGGATCTTTTTGCTGTTCGTTATTTCCAGGAGGCTGTGGGAGGCGGCTCGGCCTTGATGTGGGAGCTGACATTGGCAAAAATAAAAAAGCAAACAGGGGCTTTTCCCAGTTTTTTAAGTCTGTTCTTACACAACAAATGTGCCTGGATCGTCCCCTTGTTCCCAAGAAGGGACCAGCACTGAACAACCCCGGCTGCACTTTTGAAATCCCTTCCCAAAAAGTCCATGGCATGGGTTTGGACTTCCATGATTTTTAAGGTTCCTTCCAAACAAAACCATTCCAAAATTCTACATGCTCTGTGGTGGTAATGGCTGGTGCTTGGTCACAATTCCTCATTCCTGGGAAGCATTGGAGAAAGGGCTGATTTATCCTGGGTTTTTAGGATGATGTGTAGGCCACAATGGGTTTGTGTGGGCCTGAATTTGGTTTTATCAGGGAAGCCCTAACAAAGACCTTACAGAATTCCAGATAAAGGAATAAACGTAGCCATTCCCTTGTTCCTTGTGGTCACTCCACCATAAAAATCCACTGGGTTGGTTGATCAACATCTCCCTTTTTCCGGTCATGAGGAATTTCACCTCCTTCCTGTGACTCTTCCAATATCATGGAGCATGGCCTGACAGGAACATCAGCCACTTCTTTCAGGATTTTGGGATGCATCCCATCAGATCCCACAGACTTACGAACATCCAGGCTCCTCAGGGGTTTCGGAACCTGCAGTTCTTTTCTGGTGGGAAGGGTTTTGCTCCTCTTGTCTCCAACTCCTTGTCCATGGAGAGGAGACGAACGAGAGGTTTCCCTAAAAACTGTGGCTAAAAAAGTTGATTGTTTCATCCTTCATCCACTGTTATCAGTTTTCCAGTCTTGCTTTTCAAGGGAAAATGCTTCCTTTGACCTTTTCCTGGCCTGTAGAAATCCTTATTATTATTCCCTGCACCCCTTGCCACGTTCAGCTCCAACTGCCCCTTGGCATTCCCGACCCCATCCCGACAAAACCAGGCAACTCCCCAATATTTCTTCCATCCCCAGGTTGGATCTGAGTTTGTGGCTGATGTCAACCCTGCTCTGCTGACTCCACATCCCGTGTTAACGCCCCAAAAATCTGGGAATTAAGGGGAAAAACTTCCTGCCTCCGTTAGCAAAGCCTCTTTCCCTGGGAGCTGCATCCCTCTCTCCTCCCGGAGACGTGGGGAGGGACAATGAATTCATCAATCTGTCATTTAAGATTGTTCGCTTGACAGCTCCAAAATGCATCTTCAAAAAAAGCCCCGAACATTAAGGGCTTGAATAATTTAAGTTCCTCTTAAATACAAATCCTCGGAGTGGCTTAAACATTGGGAAGGAGTTCAACGTGGACAGCGATTTAAAGGGAAGATGGATGAGCTCAATTTGGCTGCGCGCTGCAGACCTGGAAGGCCGAGGACCTGACATCACTTTGCACTGAGAATCCCCTGGGATGTCGGGATGAAACAGGGATTAAGTGGAGCGGGATGCAAGGATATTGACAGGGATAAGTCCAGACTGGGTAAGCGGAGACTAAGAGGTGTTAGGATTAGTTTTGGTTGCTGCCTGAGCTAAAATCTGACCGTGGACAGGCAAACCTCAGCTTCCTCTGCTGGGAAAAATCGCTTTGTGGTTTCCTAAACCCGAGTGGCTTCAGTGGTTCAGGAACATCTCAGGGATAGTTTGTTAAAATCCGGGGATAATTGAGGTTGGGAAAACCATTCAGATCATTGAGTACAATTGTCACCCCAGCACTGCCAAGGCCACCTCTAAACCTGTCCCCAAGTGCCACATCTGCAGGGATGTTAAATCCCTTCAGGGGTGGGGACTCCACCGCTGCCCCGGGCTGGACAATTCTTCCGGTGAAGGAATTTTTCCTGATATTCAGCTAAACTTCCCCTGGTGCCACTTGAGGCAGTTTCCTCATCCTGTTCCTTGCTCCCTGGAAGCAGAGCCTGACCCTCCTCTGGCTCCTGTCACAAAATTGAGGAGTAAGAAAATTCCCTCTGAGCCTCCTTTTCTCCATGACGAGCCCCTTTCCCAGCTCAGCCCAGCCTGGTGCTCCAGATCCTTCAGGTGGGACAAGACACTCCATCAAAATTCCAGTTTTCTCTCCATTAACTCCAAGAGAAATGAGCTCTTGAATTTTTCCTTTGTCACCAAATCTCTTTTATCAACACTCAAGAACGTGGTTACACCTGTAATGAAATTCCAGAGGGAAGGAGAATTTTGTTCTCTATTGCAGGAGCAGATTTTCCAGCTCTCAGGTTTGGGATCGTGAATAGGGGAAGATGAAGAAATCAAGCCTGTGGTACTCCTACTACAGATACTTTTAAAAAATAAATAAATAAAAATGTGCAAGTCATTTCTGTAGAACAAAAAACACCTGGAAATGCTCACATTGAAAATCCATGTTGGAATCAATTAAAACATGGGATGCATTTGTGTGTGTGGGGAATTTGGGGTTGGGAAAAAAGGATTTCAAGAGTGTTCCTGAAGCCATGAAACCCTGCAGATCCCAGCACTTCCACCCCACGCATCCCAAATGATATCCAGAGATCTAAAACATACTCTTTCTCCATTCCTGCCTGGATTAAGACTGGAAAACTGACAATTTTGGAGCCAAATTGCAAAATAGGATCTCCATCCCAATTCACTGAAAGTCATCGAGGATTCCCCCAAAGCTTTGTGGAGGTGAAGAGCCCAACTCAGAACTGACATCGTGAGCTGCCACCTTCCCCGAAATTTATCCCTGAGGATTGAACCTGATCCTGCCCCTCACACATTCCAGAGTCATCCCCAGCTAACAAGAGGCTGCTCCATCACTGACTGGAGATTAAATTATCAGCACATCCAATTCCTCTCCCCCCATTCCCAGCAGGTTCATTACTCTCCATAAGCAGACACCGACTCCCATTCATCCCGATCTCGCCTCCCATAATTCTCCATCAAAATTGCAGGTGAAGCCACGTCCCTGGGAATTAATTTTGGTAAGACAATGTTTGGATGAACCATTCCTTTATTGACTTCTGTTTGCTGGGTCAGTTTGGAAATTTATGCTCCCGCGGGATGCTCACATTGACCTCAGTTTCATCCCAGGTCAATATTCCCTTCCCAGGTCAATAAATCTCCAAACTGGCTGGAGCAGAAGTCAATAAAATCTGCATATTCGGATATTATCCGAAGGTTGGGAATGCACAATTTTGTGTCGGAGAGGTGAGGAAGTAGCAGAGACACCCAGAATTATTGGATGAGGGATTCAGATGGAATTCTTGCTCAATATTTCTCCTTCCATCCATCTCTGGAGTCCAAGCTGCCAGCAGCAGAGAAAATCATTGGTGAAGTTATTTATTTGGATGTAAACATGGGAATATTCCAGCACGAAGAGACACACTGGGAGCAAAGAGGAACTGGAGGATTGTAGATTCTGGCCCTAAAAAAATTCCAGGTGAGAAAGGTCAAAGCAGCAGCATAAAATCATGGAGTATAAAGACCACAAACAATCAGGGAAGTCTCAAAATATCCCTTCAAAGGAAAAAAAATTGATGCTGGGATGAAAAGAATATGAAGAGGCCACTTTGGAGGAGCTCATGGGAGGTTTAATCCAAGTCTGGGAAAGCATCAATCCGTCTGCATGGAAAACTGCTCCGTGAGCAATAACATCTGACTCATCAGAGATGGGAACTTCTGGCTGTGATTGAGAGATGGAGACAGACAGAGCTCAGACAGACAAAACCAGGAGCTGATGCAGCAAATGGATCCCAAGGAAAGCAGGAAAACTCTGTCCAGAGGCTCCAGGAGAAGGATGCCTTTGTGAAGAGAGTCTCTTATTGATGGACAGTCCCACAATTTCTGTTTTCTGCTGTGTCTTTCCTTCTTCTGGGATTTTTGGGAGCCTGGAATATCCATGTGGCCGTGGGTGTCCCTTTGTTTTCCAACCTCCTCTTCCCCGTCCCTTTCTGTGTAGCCTTTGCTCCATGGAGAACTCCAGATTATTTTACCCTGCTCTGTGCTTTCACAAATTTTTCAGGAATTTAATTATTTAGAGCCCACTTTTCTGTCAGGCCTGACAAAGCCCATGAATTCGGAGCTGACAGGTGCTGGGAATGGCCAACAGGGAAATAAATCCAAACAAACAACCAGTTCCTGTCTGTCTGCTACAAATTCTGCTGGGAATGAAACTCCTCCTTCCTTCTGGGTATGCCAAGAACCATCCTGAGTCTCCCCATAAAGATGGATTTTGTCCCAAAAGACCTGGAGCCCAACTGTAAGGATTGCTCTGCTTCCCAGCTTTTCCTTTAAATCAGTGTTTTGTCTGGAAAAATGTATCTGGAATGGGATTTCCCTCTGACATTCCCCAAGCCCTCATCATGGGCAATATTCACCTCGCCTGTTAAAAAGGGATCATAGCCAAGTTTTTCCAGGACATTTGTAGGAAAAAGCTCCTATCCAAGGAAATATTGTCAGTACATAGATAAAAGAATGGGAATTTTTGTCATTAGAGAGAAATCCTGAAGGATTTTGAACCTAATTCCAAGTCATCCCTTCAAATTATCCAGTTACACCTGATGTGTTGGCTGATGCCACATGGAAAATATTCCTGGAATGAGGATGAGGGAGAGCCAGGAGAGTGTGGATCCATTGGCAGAGGGATCAGAGGGATCCATGGAGCATGGCAGGGTCGGTGTCAGGGTGCTGCAAATCCTGGTTTGGGAATTGTGCCATGCTGGGATCAGCTGTGCAAAGCCGAGGATGGAATTCCCACCAGTGCAGGCAGAGAGGATAAACAGCACATCCATGATCCATTCAAAACCCGGGAACAGACCTTGGAAAACCCCTGAACAATCCTTTTTGATAAACTCCCCGTGTCCTGAAGGTGCCTGGATGTTTTATCCAGGCCTCACAAACCCTCAAGCAATGGAACTCCCTTGGAGCCACACGTTTTTCCCTTCCAGCCAGGAAATCCAGGCTCCCATTCCCAGGTGCTTCCTGGGCTGGAGCTTGTTCCTGATCTGATCCCTGCCTCCCTCATCCCTGGTGCTGCTGGGCTTTCATCCCAAGGACTTTTTTGGGATGCAGCCATCCCCGGATAAGGAATACAAGGGGATTTCATGCAAGTCCTCTTCCAATTCTCTGGCTGAAAAGGGGATATTCCGATTTTATGAAGGAAAAAGGAAAACAAGCAAATGCCCCACGCGTGGCTGCTGTTTCCTGTTGTCTCTTCCTCCACAGCTCCAGAGCAGGATCCCAGATCCATCCACCAATCTTCCCTGCTCCAGAGCTCTCCTGACAGATCCAATGATCCACCAGCCCCAGTTAATGGCATTGTAATTGCCAATTAAAACCTGCCCCGTTAATTGCAGCAGCTTGAAGGTTCGAGTGGCGGTCGGTGAGAGCTCCTGATGTCTTTCCTGATGGAGTGGACGAGCTCCTTCCAAGGAGGTGAATTTGGGAATTCCAGGTGTCTTGTGGCATTTGCTGCTGTTGAAATCCCACACAGAATTCCCCTCTGGATTGTACGAGGTAAGGAGCCAACTAAAAACAGGAGAGGAGGATGGGAAGTGGAGAATTTGGGGGGAAACAAACATTCCATCAATCCAGGGGGGGATCTTGATGGATACTTGGGAAAAACCCTGCAGATTTACTAATGCAAATTACGGATTACCCAGCAAGGTTTGACAATTCGTTTGTCCAGACTTGTCCTGTCAATCCAAGGGACTTTCCAGCTTCAGGGAAAACACCTGAAAAGAGGGAAGAAAATGGAATTTGTTTCTTTGCAAAGGAGAGTAGAAACAGTCCTTTTTTTTTTTTGGAACAAATTGTTTTTGAACTCTGCCGAATTCCAGCCAATCTCCACACTTCCCTTGGAATCCCGATTTCCTGATGCTCCTTGTATTTCTCCCTGTGCCAGGAAGGTTGGGTGTCCAGTTCCACAGGGAATTTCCCCTCTCCCATTGTTCCCTGGGTAAAACCAAACCC
>VZTB01010293.1:150156-188534 GCA_013397245.1 Thryothorus ludovicianus | reverse complement strand
CAGGAATTTTTCAATAGACTAAGGAGTGTGTTTAACCCTCAACACATCAAAAAAGTTAAAAATTTTTAACATTTCTTGTTTTGACACATAGATGATGTTTGCACTAACTAAAAGTATATATACTCCAATATACTATAAGGTTAAAAACCAGCCACTCTGGGAGGAAGTTCACAGATAAACCTGCTTGAAAGGAGCTCCATCAGTGACAATATGTGACTCTGACCCTTGTGGTCCCTTCCAGCTCAGACCATTCTGTGACTGTGATTCTGCAGCACCTGGCTGCCAAGCACAGAGATGTTTACATTGGAGCTGAGCCTTTTAAACCTGACCTGCAGCACTTGCCCCTTAAGGATGTGTTAATGGAGTTTTCCAGGTTATTTAATTAACAGACAGAGTGAAAGGAATGTCTAAGAAATTAAACAGTCAAAGAGTTCCCCATCACAGTGCTTTAAAAAAGGGCAGAAGCTGCACATGCTGCCTGCCAGTGACCCTTGCTGGGTGGCTGCAGTGGCACAGGTGAGGTGGGCACATGCAGTGTAAACACTGAAAGCAGGTGCAGAGCCAGGAAGCAGCTTCACAGAGGGCAACAGTGGAAGCTTTGGGTCCCTCGGTCACCCACATGTTTTATCTCTGCTTGCTAAAGTTTCAGAAGGGAGCAGGTCATTGTTCCCTAGACATGACCCCACAGACAGACAGTGTCCCCTCCCAGCCCTGGCTGCGGGGTGCAGAGCTGGAGATGGGCAGTGCTCCAGGGGCAACTTTCATCACTCATGGAGGGGAGGCTCAGGCTGGGCAACTCCTGTATATTTTTCCTAGAGAAGGATCTGGAAATTAGATCCTGTCCCGTTTATAGTGTACCTTACCCTGACCTTGGCAGAGGGAGCAAAGGCTGGAGGGGGCCATGGGAGAGGCCTTTGCTGCAGACACAATGCTGTGCTGCTCCCATGCTGTGGACAGGGCTTGTGGGCACCTGCAGATCCCCCAGGATCTACGGTGCTGCTGGCAGGACACCTCTGCCTGCACAACAAATCAACTGTAAGGCTCTCAGAAGGAGAAAAGCAAAACCCTTGGGCCAATATTAACAAAACTCATCACCCATAATGGAATTTTCCAGAGAGCAAAAGACTAAAGAAGGCCGCAAATGGAACAGAAAAATTAATGAAGACTGGGTTCACTGATGACTAACAGGTGTGATGACACAGATGCTAACCCTGGTTCAGTACAGCACTGCATTACCACCTGCCAGAAGCTCGGAAGTTAAAGCAGGAGAAGGCTCTTTGACATCTTGATCTCTTTCTGACCATCTCCAATGGGATCAGACCTTTGTTCTGGCTCTGTATGATTATATTTGTAGAGCACTATTTACAAAAGCTCCATGTTGAACCGATCTGTGACTGCAGCAGTCGCCTGTAAAGCTCAGGGAAAACTGCAGCAGGCAACTATGAAAAACAAATGTATTTTTAGTGCATTTAAATTCATGATATGGGGATCCAAAGCTGAAAACTGTGTGGGAGAAGATACACATATAGAAGATGGATATAAATTTAGTTCTTGTTGCAGATTTAATCATCCCACCTCTGTCAAAAATAGTATTAAACCACTGATAAAATCACAGAAATAGACCTGCATGGTGCCCAAAAGAAAACATAAATAGCACCTAAATGTCTTCTCATCTGCCTCCTCAACCCAGAACTAACAACACGCTTTTTTTTCCTACAGAGTATTTTCCTAGAACAAGTGATGGAGAGCTCTTGTCAAAGTTAATAGCTGTCTGTTCCCCTGGTTGCATCCCCTGGGGATCTGAATCTCTAGGGCCTGCATCTCCAAGGAAGCAAAAGCCTCCCTCCTGAATTTCAATGAGTTTGAGCTCTTAATCCCCTTACAGTTTGAAAACCTAGCTAATATGTATCTATGCACAGTTAGATCCATACCTAACACAGCAACATTCAACAGAGTCGTTTTTCTGTCAGAAAATATACTTTGATCAAAACCAACACAGCTCATGGATCCAGGCTTATTTTGATGAATTTTCTCCTTTAGAAGAAAAGGGGGAGGAGGGGGTTTCAGGAAAGCAGTGCCTTCTGTCCCAACATTTTTTGGGAATGGAAGGATCCCCTCTCTATGTAGAAGAAACCTTCTATTTCATATATTTTTAGCATATTGAGTAGCAAGAAACATAAAAGAAGAATTAAATATACCCATCTGATCTCAAATATACCCACCTGATTTGGACCAACTGTTTTCCCAGGGTTTTGTTTACTATTCAGTATGAAAAACATCCAGGAAAGATTCAATATCTTCAGAACAGAAGTTTGGGTCACTGATTAGCAATATCTACTGGAGCTTCTTAGATAACCTGAATTTTTATACAATAAAAAATGTTGAAATGTTATACAATAGAAGTATAAAAGATGCCACAATAATGCAATGAATATTTTTCAGACTTCCCTGCCTCTGACTGCTGCTGGGCCAGGGCAGCATGGCTGTAAAACTGCTGAATCATACACTGAGAAGCCCCCTGGAATGCCCTGAGCCATGGAGTCTTTTCTTCTCTCAAGACAAAGCTACTTCCCAGCATGAAACTAGACCATTGCTGGGCACAGGGGCCAGACACAAAACCAGCCACACACAAGGCAGGCTCCTGCCCTGTTATCTCTCATCTCTTTGAGCTTTTGAGAACCTTGGAAAATCCTGGTCCCCACCATGTTCACTTTTTAGCCCTAAACCTTAAGCCTAAGACTAGTAATCCTCAAAAAATATGGCTGACAAGAAAGGGGCTTTCACCACTACCATGAGCCTCACTTTCTCTGTTTACACAACCCTGAATGGGGGAATTATGGGTCCCACAAAGACAGCTGCTCTTTAATCCAGTCCCAAAGCACAGCCTAAAACGTTGGCCAGACTAGAACTGGCAGCAGATGCCAACATAAAAGGGCACCTAAACTTTCCCAGGAGCACAGCCCCTTGCACTGCACAGCAATGGCACCAGGAGCTTGGGGCAGTGTGGGGTCTGTTCACAGCTGAGGGAGGGAGTGCCCTGGGGTGCCACTGGAATCCACACTGCCACCTGCTGCCACCTGCTCTGGCAGGCTGAGCAGAGGGCACTGAATGAGCTGCCACAGAGAGAAATTGCTCCTTCCACACTGTGGGTGGCCCGTGCACCTCAGGGCGATTACATTAGAGCTGCCCACCTGGGGAATGCCTGCTTGGAATATAAATGGGAGGTTTTCATGAGTTGCATTTTGATCAGTTTTTGGATGCTTTTGCAATTTAAAAATCGTGAGAAAAATAAAATGAAAGAAATAACAGATATCATATTCCACTGTCCTGCTTTGCTTTTTAATACCTATGTACTGTCTTCAGATTTTATGTTTCCATTTTCCTCTGTTCTAGGCTCTGGACAAGTATTGATAAGTAATAAAGTTCACACTCATATAACAGTTCAAGCTACTTTTTTTTATATGCTTGTCATTGAATCCAGGGTGTATATGACATTAGACATTACCCTGGAGAGGAGTATTCAGCATTTTTTGTGTGCACGTTTGTGCATGTAAATAAATTCAACATAAAAAGTGCTGCATACTTTATATAAACCTCAGCATGTGCAGAAAGACACTGAATCACATTGTGGCCTTCTCTTTGTAAATCCCATGCTAAAAGGGGCTATGGGACTTACCATTAATACCTGGAGGCATTATGCACAGCACAGTTCACTCAGAATTCCTCATGCAATTCTGCAAACAAGAGAAGTGGAGTCTCAGTCAAATTTTCTCAAAACTCTCCCTATTCTCACATATTAGAAAGTGATTGGGAAATTCTTTTTTAGCTTGGAAACAAAGGAAGGGGCCATGACATAAAGCACAGGTAAGACAGACAGCCTAACAACTCTGGTCCCAGCTGGGCTCTCCCTTGCACACCGTAGGGTCAGTTCATAGCAGCATGGTGTGAGCAAGAACTGTCTCAGCTGAGCTCCAAACACCTTAGGAGTAGCAGGACATGCTGAGGAAAGGTAAATGTAATGATCATTGTTGCCTGGCTTGCACCTGGAGGAGTCAGAGCACTCTTGTTTCACCAGAGCTGAGACACAGTTAAACACACAGCTCCCACCACAAACCAAACAAAACACTCTTGCCTGCCCAAATGACATCATTCCTCCTCCTGGAAATCTCCCTGCAAAGGACTGAGAGATGACTTGTACTGGGGCATATCATCACTCTCCACCAATTTCTACTAATACAGAATACAGATGATGCTGGAAATCCAGGTACAGCTGTTGATGACATTTCAGGTGACTGCTTTTGGTGGTGAAGAATTTTACGCGACCCACATTTTACATTTTAATAGCACAATACCATACCTTCTGTCTGATTGCTGGGAGAAACTATAGGAACTGGGAAATCTGCAAGAACCCGGGCCAGTTGCTTAGCAGGAGAGAAAAGACTGAAGTCCCTTGGAAGTCTTCAGTGTTCCTCTCTATGTTTTGAATTACCAGTGGTGAGAGAGAAACAGACTTGCAATAGGTCAAACACTGCTCAGCAGGAACTACAAAAGAGAACCAGTCCTGTGTTTTGGTGGTTAAATTTAATCAGAGATGTGTTCTTGAGTCCTTGGCCATTATCACTAAACACTGATCCTCCTTGTTGCCAGAACAAATATGCCACCTCTCTCCACAGCCTACTCTCATCACTTAGGATTTGCAAATTTGTTAAAATGACATGGAATTTCTGGTAGCCGTGACACATTAAAATGCAAACAAATAAACACCTCTCTTCCTCTCGCTGTTATTTTCTTGCTATTAATTGAATGAATTTAACATTCTAAAAGGAAAATGAGCTCATTGTTACAGTTCTGACATATGAGGGTCTAAGTTCAGTTTTCATATCTAGCACAGACAGTCTATAAATAATCAGCCCAAGATCATTAAATACACATAAAATAATCAAAAGATACTGATGAGATCATGAGTGATCTTGGTTAAATTTATAAACCTCTCTTAGCTCAGTAATTCCAGGCTGAAAGTGACACTGTACTGTTTGGTTTAAGGAATTTAACAAACAACATGAGTTGTAACTCAGCTATCTACACATCTTTTTTATACATTGCAGCTCCCCTAAGCAGCTATGCTAAGCCTCAGCAGCGTGCAGGAGAATCCTGGGTAGGATCACAGGATGGTTTGTGTTGGAAGGGACCTTTAAAGCTCATCTAGTCCAAACCTCTGCAATGAGCAAGGACTTCTTCAACTAGATCAGCTTGCTCCTGAATGTTTCCAGGGACAGGGCATCTGCAGCTTCTCAGGGCAGCCTGTGCCAGTATTTCATCACCCCCATCAGAAAAAATTCAGTCTGATAAAACATATAAAAAGAAAAAGACTTTGAAACTCAACTGATTCAGGAAGATACACCCACAGAGCAGAAGGAAAACATTTCCAATTCATGGAAAGAAGACCAAGATTTAGAGATGTGACTACAAGCATTATATCAAGTTGAACCCTTTGGGTTTGAACCCCCCTATTTTGGATAACAAGAAGAGAAACACTCAGCTGATGTTCTTATCTTCACAGGAATTAAGAAATTACAATATCAGGAAAACAGAGGGAGAGCAAACACCAAATACCTACCAGTTTTAGCATTTCCACAGTGGCTGTAAAACAGACAACAAACTGCTCTCTTAACAAAATGTGGTGGGAATTTTTTCCCACACAGGTAAAGAGATGGTACTTTGATCCCATCAGAAAAAAATGCTAGCCTACACACCAAAAATCTCAGAGCATTTGCCTGCATGATTTATCATGAGTTATTGTCATTTACTGTGGGTGGCAGCAGAGCTTTGGGGAATTCCTGGGAAAAAGAAGTAACTTCATCTCAGATACAGCTTCTCCTGATTTTAGCCTGCCAAAAAGGCTATATTTTATAGCATTTGCAAGAAAGGTGCTGCAGGTAACTGAGGAAAGGGGAACATTTTCTGCAGCTGCTAAGTAATTAAAGTTCCTGCTATCCATTTTACTAGCTTAGAGGCTTTTAACGACCACTGCAAAATCCATTTACAATTCAGTAACTTTGCTTCTTTGGAGCTACGAATCACTCTTCTCGTTTTCTTCTGACAGGGATGGAAAATGAACAAATAGTCCCTAGAATATCCAGGTATATTTAGATAGCCTACATTTACTTCAGCAGCATGATCTGTGATGGATGTGGTGCTGTGGAGCATGACACAGATCTGTGTGAAGGATGTCATTTAGCAGTAGACAGGCAGTCCAAGTTATTTATGAAAGAACTAGTATTGTTCATTGTTTCGCCTGTAAAAATTATACATATAACTCAGAGTTGGGGTGTGAATAATGAATAAATCAAGATTTTATAGTTCACTCAGTGTGGCTGAGAAAAATAACGAGACTTGTTTAGGCAGAGCAAAGAAACACTTGTGTTCTCCCCATAAATCTCCTGGCTGGTCTGTGTGCCATGGACTGGACATCGCTGTGTGGATGTCCTGCTTACAAGACTGTAACATGACTTGTTGAACCAGGGGATGTATGAAAATGAAACGTGCTCCTTACACTGCCATGTCTGACCAAGCTCAGCTGTTCAGGCATGGCACGAATGCAAAGACTACAGGTGAACCAAAGCCCTCACTGGAGATCAGCTCTGCACCACACCAGCACTTTGGCCACAGGGACTGATGCAGCCCCTGGACTTTACTCAGGTAAATGCATGACACTGTGGCTGCAGGTGGCTCTCCCTATGATCTCTCTTGGCAATGCAGGGGTGTGCCTCAAACCATTCTCAAAAGGGAATCCCACAACTCAGCAACTCTCACACTGGACTAAGTGATGAGGTGCTTACCTTGTTAGGGTATGGAGATCCAGCTGGCCAGGGCCTTTCCCTCGGATTGCTGTGTCCAGAGGAAACCTGAGTATCCAGGCAGCCTTATAGCAAAGCAGTGCTTGTCCTTAACCTAGAAAACAAGATGTGTGAGCACAGATTTTCTATTACAAGGATGTTAAATGCTCAGCTTTGAAGTAATTTACCTCCAAAACACATGGGACTATCGCTCTATTCCCTCTCACATTTTCCATCAACTATCTACTCCTTGCCTGGAGAGATTTCTACAGTCAGTGTGTATATATGATGGTTCACAAATCAAGTAGTTTAACCTGGTGAGAGCCCAAAGATTGTCTCTTCATTCCTGCTGGCTCTACCTATGAGCACTGTGCTCTCACCATCCCCTCCCACACTTTCTAGTACTTTATCTCAAAATGCTGTACTTGGCTTTTTTTTTAAACAATCTGTAAATAAGATAAATCAAAAGAACTACATAGCAAGAATCTCAACAATAGATGTTAAATTGAAGAATAAATAAAATATCTAAGAAAAGACTTTTACATCTGCTAACTAAGATTACACAGTCCAAAGTTATTGCAGTGAATGCTGAAATACAAATTAAATGACAGAAAAATCCCTTCTCATACTGTGGCTTTAAGATGATATGGGGCCTTTAAACAGAGATGTTCAAATCCTGTAATTGTCCTTGGTACAAAATTAATGTATGAAAATAAAAAAGGCAATGCAGCACCATTGCACAATGTATTTTCTTAAAATATACACTCCAGTCAGTCTCATGGACAGAAATTCACGGAGACAAATTAATGTAGTTCAGCGCTTGAGGAATTTCAGACAGTAGAATTTCTTTGAGATCCCACATAGACAAAGAAGGGGTGAGGGACCATCATGCCAAGAGGTGAAATATTAATCTTTTTTTTCAATGAAAACTGATAAGGAGGAAGACTTGATATGTTTAGGAACAAAAGAAAGCATGGAAAGAATGTTGAGGAAGGAAATAGAAAGTTCTGTTCAAAAGACAGGAAAAAGTGCAAAGCACATTTTAAAATAAAATTATGAAGAGCAGGTTGACTTTACTGCTCAGACTCAAGGATTCCTTTAAAAACTGCTGAGTCTTGACTTAATGGAAATTTAAGAAGAGTTCCTTTCAAAGACTATCAAAGGTGGAGCTTATGAGGTTAAGGTCAAGACACACATAGTGCTTTCTCTCCTTTCATCAACCACACTCTAGAAGATGTGTGCAGAATAAAGCAGCAGTATTGGTATATATTTAACTAAGTAAAAGGAAAATGCTGAATTGTTTAACCTTGGTACACTCAAACAACATCAAGGTAAGAGTTCAGTGACAATTGCCATCATTTACTGTTTCCCAAGTAATGGAAGTTAACAACTGGAAAGCCACTGAGTCAAAAAGAACACTTCAAAGAAGGACTTGAAGACACTGCTGCATTATTTCAGCTCATGCAGAATCTTGCTATTAAACACCTCACTGTTCCTCTGATAGCATTCATTAACAGATGGACTTCTTCACACTTTTTATTTTTCTGATGAAAACATCTTCCTATACAGTCATATTGATCCCTTGGGGAGAAATCTGTGATGCAAATAGCTTTTAGCATTGCTCAGTGAACAGGCCATACAACTGGCACTGACTGGGACACAGGACTTTGGGACAATGCAAACAGGAAGATTCATGTGGAGAACTTACCTGGCAAAATCAGCATTTTCCAGTGCACTTGTTTTGGGAGACAATTTGGAGCACATGCCACAGAGATTTGATTTTCAGAGACTAGGCAAGCACCAAAGGGTGTCTTGGGAATATGTCTTTTTTCCCCCCTGAGGTTGGCATCCATGCTGAAGACCAAACAACGTGACAAAACCCAGCAGAAAAGCACTCTTCTTCACTGATCTGAGCAGTCAGGTGCTTGAGAGAAACCCTGCTGCTGTTTGGCTTTTGCACTCAGAGCTCCTTTAGCCAGGATGCACCCATTGCTGTGACTGCCCCACACATCACAAATGGAGTGCACAGCAATGGAGTTAAGTGATTGCACAGGTGCCTGGTGGGCAGTTAGCAAACTGTGTGGTGGTACCTTGGAGTGCTCGGGCTCCAGTGCCTCCTAGCCCAGGTGTGAATGGTCAGGCCTGAGTGCCTGTGCTGTGCAAGCAGCTGGGAGCAATCAGCCCTTAAGGGAACACCCAGATGCAGCCTGAGTGTCTGGCAGAAACTGAGCCTGGTGCAAGAGCTCCTTGGGAGAGCTGAGGTTGTTGTGGCTGTGGGGCTGCAGAAGGCAGACCAGTCACGTTCATCTGAGGATGGCTCACGGGCACATAGTGACCTGATTTCTCTGGTAACGTGTTCAGAGCCTGACCAGATGGCATTGTGAGTCTAAGGTGCTTATCCTATAGGAAATCTGTCCTTAGCTCCCTTGTGGAGCATCAGCCTGAAAATATGGGATTAAATCCCTCACACTTAAAGATATTCACAGTCAGTACATGTGAAACACAGAAGCAGATGTTGGCACAAAAGTTGAATGACAACGTGAACAAATCCATATCCATATCCATATCCTGAGCTTTTCTGGTAGAGATCCTACCACTGAGGCACTGAAAACAGAAGTAATCTCTGGGAATTCCTTCTGTGCTGACAGCATTGCTCTAAAATCAGAAGACAAAGCATGATGGAACAGTTGTGTTCAAAACCAAGGCAGATTATCCAGTGAGTGCTGTAAGTCTTATAATACTGAAGGCTACTGGGAACCACAGACACACGTGGATTGGAACCAACACCCTTGCTCCTGCCATTAGAGAGCTCTCTTTGCTCCCCAACAGCAATTAAAAAGTTGAGTTCTGCAGAGCAATTAGCTATGGTAAAGATAACTGCTTACATCTAATGACAACTGAGGTAAAAAAGACTGTTGATGGGTTTTCACCTCAATCTACAAGAGAGACAAGAGATGAGATTTGGATAAATTCTTCTCAGAACCAGCTTCAGTAAAAATTGCATATGCCTCCACAATGTGACAATATTTTCCTAAAGCTATTCATGAGGCAATAGTTGGCAAAAACTTTGGTCAAACCACAGCCAGGCAACAGGGCCTCAGACTTGATCCAATACTGAAGCCACCATGAGTCTTCTACTCAGTTTTGGCAAGAGTTAGCTGTGTATTTACACAGGAAATATTTATCCTTCTGCTTTTATATTTCAGACAAGTTTATTGTTTGAGATGACATTGTTCATGGAGGACTGTAATTTTCCTTGGCAAACGGTATCACAAGAAGTAGCCCCTGTAGTCCACACTTTGGATAAACAGAACTTCTCCAGAGACAAAATCCTGAATTCCTTGAGACCTAGGCCCTTGCATCAGTTGTGAGCTAGTCTAGAGAGCTGAAAAGACAACATCAAGAGCCTCCATTACACCTTTTGGGATAATAATTTGTATAAAGAATACGTATTTTTATTTTTCCTACTACGCATTTAGAAAGAGATCCCAAAACTTCACCAACAGTCCCTGTCAGCAGGGATCACTTTCCTGTGCTCCTGACAATTCACAGTCATAGTGCCAAATAAAACAGACTGATTTGGTGTTAGCTGGTGGTATTAAGCTGTAAACAAAGTGAGGAGCCACCTGGCTCACTTAATTGACAGGGTCAGACCAGTATTCAACATGTGTTCTGTCAGGCATAGAGACAATTCAGAAACATCTTCATTGCAACTTAAGGGCTGTGCAATTTTCTTGCTTGACAGCCGAATGCACACAAAAACACAAGATACAAGAAATGCATTTGTCAGCTTGGACAAGACAAATTTACTATTTTATATAAGCATACAGCTTGTGTATTTTGAAAAGGCACTGAGCAAATATGTTTCTCTTCCAGTAATGCCAGACAAATACAAGTAGAAGTGAAAGGAAAACAAAAGGAAAACAGATGCCTGGAAGTGAAACCATGATCAGATGGTAGGTCTATCACATGAGGAAATGGCCTGGCACATAAGAGTCAAACTCTGTTGAGGAATTACTTTCAAGAGGACACACAACATTCTGATACCTCTATATGAAGCAACAAAGCATTTGGACAGCAGTCACAATCCATGCTGAAATAATTTGGAAGTTCCTGCTTTAGTCTTCTCAACCAAGGCTAGGACTTTAGACAAGTAGCACCTTTAACTGGAATAGCCCTCAACCAATGATTGGGGCCAGCCTGGGAAACTCAGTGAGTAAAAATACTTAAGTGCATTAAATTATGTCCTGGGATCTCTCCAGACATCCAGAGTATTTCTGCAATAATTGTGTTAATAGTCTCTAGGGCTTATGCTTTTGTTATCAGAGGGAACATTTTGCTTGAAGGAGGGTTGGAGAGTTTGGAGCATGCTGTTTGGAGGGTGTAAGGCAAAGAGGAAAATCATAGAGCTTTTTTCAGATATAAAAGAAAAGGGCTTAAACTCACATTAGAGAACAGAATCTTCAAACCTGTTAGTGATGCTTCCTATAGAGCTGTAAACACATGGCCATATTTTACAGAGAAAAACCCTGCTTCAGACAATACCAAAAATGCTTTTTACATTTACTTGTCATTTGTATTCTGCAGATTTGTTCTGTGAGCTCCACAAAACAACAGAAATAAAATATGCTGGACCTTTGACCACAAGGGAACAATGAAACACAGCTCCTTCACCAATCTCCTGATTCAGGAGGACTGGCAGTTCCTTTAGCCTTGATACAAAAAATACTATGCGCAGTCAGGCCTTCAAAAATTGGAAGCTGAGTGTCAGATCTACCTAATCTCAAAACCAATATGAAAAAGAAGTAATAGCAAGCATACAGAAGACCCAGAAATAGGTTTAATAGCTCAGTACAATAGACAGTCCCAATAAGAGCAGGACTCTGAGTAAGTGCCCATAAACTTGACCTTTTGGAATTGCATTTGCCTGTGTGTGTTACAATAGACCTCTGACTGTTCCCATTGAACTCCCCCAAATTGGGAAGGGCACTGAAACCATTTCTATCATACTGACAATTATGTTAAGAGAAAGAGTAGTACTATGAGTACTGACAGAAAAATTACTATTTGCAATCTGCAATTTGCCCAGCAGCAGAAAAGGTTTCTACTCCTCCTCATATTCACTAGAAGGAAAACTGAATTTATGAACAACCAAGTAATTCAGTTTCAAGGACTCTCCCCCAGGCAGAGAAGTAGCAGCAATGCAGAGGACAGTTAGGAAAGGACAGAAGATACATGACTAAAGTATCAGTGGGTGCTTCAGTTTCTCTGTTATTCAGCCCTTTGGTATTATTCTTAGCATTTATTTCATGCTTCAGTAAGCTTTGTTTATTGAGGTGATCACACAACTCTGTTGTCTTGAAAGAACAGCTGCCTTCTGGCTTCAGAGGAACAGATGAAATCTGATTAGGTTGTATCTTTTCCAGTATACTCTAATAACCACCTGATGACACTCCTAATGAAGTTAAAGACCAGGCCACTTTGAATTTAAAGTCAGATTAAGCCCTCCTGGAGGACATATTGAAAAGCTTACTTGAATATGGACCATCACCACTATTTTAACAATCTGCTTATCCAGTTTTTCAGCCCTTTCTAAATGATGAGATTTTTATTATTTGTAGAAATCTACTTCAAAGTGGATTGCAAGCACCAAGCACCACAAGGCTTGCAGGAAAAATCATCAATGATTGATGATCATACAAACAAACACTTTTGTTAATATAAAATAAATGATTCAAAGAAAAGGTCAAATATCCATGTTTACTGATAATTAGAAACAAAAGAATCAGCCCTTCACCACTTTTTAGGCAATTTAGAAATGCAAACCAGTGCAATTCAGCTACCTCTTCAACTAGGAGCTAAATCTCTGCTTGGTGCAGAGGAATATTCAACTGACACAAAGTCTGGTGGCAGCCAGACAACTTTGCCTGATTCCCAGATTAATACTAACAAAGGTGCCTGAGTGAAGCACTGTCAGTTGTGCAGGTTGTTGCTGTGGGACACGCAAGGACACACACGGACACACTTTCTCGTGAGAAGGCTGGCTAAAACCTATTTAATAAAACATCTGACTATAAATTTATGGTATTTCCACACAGACCAGGGATTGGAGAAGAAGGCTGACACCTCTCCCATCCCGTTGGTCAAGACAACTGCCCATCAGTTGTTTTTCACACCAAGAGAAAGTATGTAAACAACTTAGTCGTAACAAAAATATACTTCTGATATTAATACCCATGTGTGAGAAAAAACTAAGAACTATGAAAAACATCAAGTTAGAAAGTGCCTCAGAAAACTTGAAAAACGAGGGCAACAGCATGTAGGCAGATTCTTTTCACCCTCCTCTCAGTCTGCTCATTTTAGCTGTGGAAGTGGTCCAGGAATCACCAGATGGACTCGCTGAGGACAGGGCTTGCAGTATTTCCTTTTTTCCACTGGAGTAATTTTAAAACCTGTACCTGTAAAACAAACATGAAAAAGAGAGAAAACAGGGAGATTTGTTTAATTGGGAGTGTGGAGAATGGCACAAAACTTTAATATCTGAAGTTGAGACACATTTGTATGGGCAGGCTTAGATATGAAAATAAACAGGGATATGATGGCAATTTTTTTTCTTTTCATTAGGTTGCTGGAGGTCACTGACTCCCAGCAGCCTATTTTCCCTTTAGTGAGGGTACTCAGTCATGGAAAGTTTGCTGCTGCTGGAAGTTTCCATAGTCAGGTGAAGGTCTTTATAGACACAGGATGGTGCCACTGTCTCTCCAGAGCTTGAGTTCTGCAACTGACACATTAAACAGTATCTTCCCCTTACTATCATCACGTTCTCCCTGTTTCCTGGTCAGAAGCCATAGACTGACATTGGCTTGAAGCATTTCCTTTCTGAAACAGCAATTGTTTCTGATGGAATGACAACATTCTAGGAAATCAGTGGTCTTGCTTCAAAAGAAATGGCCAGTGTGATTATATATGGTTATACACAACCCTCTCCTCAATTCACACTGAGCTGTCTCCAAGTGGCTTTGCAGGTTGCCCATGGCACATGCCCAGCACAAAGAACAGTGCAGAGCAATGCTGAAAAACAGTCCCTGTGCTTTGCCTGCACACTATAATGCAAGTAATTACTCCCTAAAAAAGACAGCACAAGTCACCCAGAAATCTCACAGCAACAATACAAAACAAACCCAACACTGTACAATTCCAGTCAAGAACTGCACATTAAACAGAAGAATTCAGCTTTGGGCAGTTGCTGCATTAGGCCCAAGCTTTTTCAGCTGCCTCTCAGTAAGAGTAGAAACCAATTCACATCAAGCATTTTGATAAAAGCTTATCTGAGGAAGTAATTTGCAGCAGAAAGATGCACCCTACACGGAAGCAAATAAACACCAATCCCTTACCTAAAAAAGGCTTGGCTGCAGGTAAGGACAGGAGATGATTACAGTAAGCATACTGGAATGCTCAGAGAACCAGGGCACAGTGTAATGAGACCAGCAAAGATCATAAAGTATGACTGTGTTTGCAGCAGAGGAGAGCATTTCAGGTTTCCTCTGTAGGAGATCTTTGTGGTGAAATTTACAGGTTTTAATGGAATGCTTCCTTTGTATTCCTCTCTCCCCCACAGCACGGTACCTTCCATTGCTCCACGAGACCAGCACCACTGGACTTCATCCAGGAAACAGCAGGCTGCTTTCAAAGGAACATTCTCTTTGCAAGCACTTTTATCAGGGAGTTTTCATGCCTGTTGCATGTAAAAAAGCCTGAAACACCCCCTATTTTGTCAGACAGTAGAAAGTACTCGGGGTACAGGATAAGGCAGGCAGAGCATGTGTGATCCAGCTTAGGCCAGGAGTGACAGAAGCCACCTCTGTGCCTCTGGCATTGCATTGCACTCCCCAGGCCTTGTGGAACCTGCTATTGCTCAAGCCCTCAGTTGCTAATATACCTGCTGATTAAAGGAGGAGCCCCAGACAACTATAAACTCCTGACCCATAATAATTCTCCAATTGCTTCACTGCCCCTGCTATCAATGGGGCTCTGCCTATAAAACAGAGGCCATGATTCAGCACTGGGAGAGTGAACTGGAAGGAAAGGCTCCAGTTGAAGGAGAACTGTAGAGTAACACGAAGATTTCCACCTAAGTTATCTAAATATAAAAAGTAATAAAGTGTTTAAGATATTTTATCAGCAAGAATGAATTTGCTTGGAACTTCAAATTAGTAATTTTATGATTAAAAGATTAGAAATAGGAAATAAAGTATTTTAGATCAAATTCTTTATCTTTAAAGTTTAACAAAAGTTATCAGCTAGACATTTTATTGAATTTAGAAACATTAAGATTTAAGATGCTAAGATTCTAAAAAGCATACTAATAATTTTATCCTAGACTTGCTCATGGTTTAGCTTTTGTTCCACTGAGATCTCACTGAAACCAGGGATATTATGTACTTTTTCTTGCACAATTTCTGAGATGCACATATTTAGGAAAAATTCAATCTCAGTTAATTCTTGTTCCTGGTAGAGCTGTGGGTTCAAAAATTGGATTTTTGGGAATTTACAGAATCACACTTCGGCTGCTCTTTCAAAACATGAAGATAAATGCAGCCACAGATGAATGGTGATGGAATACAGTAGGGAAAAGCCAGGATAATATTTCACTTTTGCAACTGTTCTTATCAATGATACATTGATACTCCTTTAATCAGGCTTGATCATATTTATCTTGACTGTTTTATACTATGGACATTAATTGGATTCTAATCTCTTCTAATCTTATTTCTTCCTGATCCAAATAGTAAGTTATCTAAGAAAAAGAGAACAAGTTCTCAGTGATCTAATGAAGATAATATTTACCTGCATGGAAAAATCTGTGAAGTTTGCAGATGGAAAAAAACAAGAGTTCTGTGATTTCTCTCTAATGATTACCTAATTCATCTAATGAAACTGTAAACCTTTTTACCTTTATGTGTTTTTTTCTTGAGTTTGGATATTTTTGAGCAGCAGAGTCTTTTAGCCTTCTGACCTAAGGGTGAAAAATAATATATTATCAGTGGAGACAGGTAATACAAATAACTGTACATATACAGTAAATGTGTCAGACTTCACAGATATTTTGCTTACTGTATTTACCACTGACATCCTCGTATGGAGAGATCTGTAAAACAAAGGATTATCATGACTGATTTTTAGATCTCTGCACAACTTTGTCCCTAGTGTGGAACTTATCTGCTCTTTTCCATCATTACTCATAGATACATCAGATACATGTTGTGAAGATTTCTGTATCCTTCAAAATGTCACACTGGCAGGCAATACAATTACAGTTACACTACTTTAAGAAAATATAAAAAATTACTAACAGGAAAAAAGACCATCTCTGGGTCCAGAGGGACAGGAGTGTAGAATAAATTGCTTTGGATGAGCAAAGCCACTGAAATATTCCTTCCCCTTCACACCTAAATAAGTGAGCTGTTGACTGCTGTTGACAGAGTTTGTGCTGGCCGCAATAAAGGGGGGGAAAAAAAAGTTTACTCTGGAGCTGAGGTGGAGAAGAAAGGACAGAGACAGATGATTTCTCATCTACAAAATCTAACATATGGTCAATGTTTCTGGAAATCACTGAGGCACAGTTTGCAGCCAAGGCTGGCGATGGAGGCTGAGCTATCTTATCACCATAATTCAGTTGTGATGTAACAGGTTTAACATTCAAAGTACATTTATCTTGCACACCCAAACACTTCTCTTTCACATCGGTGCTTACAGATAAGGAACAGTGTCCTTTGCACGTTTCCTCCCCACTTTGTGACTAACAGAAGTACCATGCACCTCAACAAAAAGGGAACACTGTTAGGGGAACTTGCAGGTATTAATTTGTATTTTATTTGTATGGCCATCTCCTGTCCTTCCTGGACAGGCTGTCTTTATGCTCCTGAAGACACATCTCGAAATTCTCCAACTCCCTTTGCACTGTTTTCCTCAAGGGTCATGGAAAAACCTGAATAAAAAGAAGTAGAAAAGGCAAAGGGAGTAAAAGGGCTTCAGGTACCACTGCTCTGGTAAATAGCTCTACCATTCAGCACAGACTCCAGCAGATGAGAAAACTGGGCACCTGACATAGCCAATTAGAAAAACAGCTTCCACGTGTTTCTCCATGCTTGTATTTACACATAAAGCAATTCTTAGGTTTCTAGAAAATATCAAGCAGGGCAAGTCCATTGTTCCTCACCTTTGGACACTTAGCTTGCTTCTCTTTATCTCATATTTACACTCTATATCTTGTATAAAATACACATTGTGAAAAACCATGGTGAATCTCAGAGATTTACAGTATCAAATCTCAAATCTGCACAGATAACTCTAGATTGCACCCTTCAATTTAAAAACATTACTGAACTGTCCTTCTGCAAATGCACAATGACATCTGCAGAGATGTGGCTATAGACATGTAAAATCCTCTGTTTTCAAGATTTTAACTGCTCTGTGAACTTGGAATACTGCAAAATGGTAACTAAGTGCCTCAAGGTACTACAGCTGAAGTGTGGAGTATCTGGTAAAAGACCCCAACCAACCAACAAAAAAAACAAAGAAAAAAAGTTTAGACTGATTGTAGGTCAGAAGAGTTACTCTCACTTGTTTCACTGTTCTATAAAGAACTTCTCATATACTCTGTTAACCTGACTGATTCATGTTCCCTTATTTCATAAGGGATTAACACACTTCCCACTACTGAGAAAATTAAACTATTTTTACATTGGTTGATGGTTGGTTATCTAGTGGGAAAATTCTGAAGAGCAGATTTCAGAACATAGATTAAGGTAAAAGTTAATCATGCTGTGCAACAGGCAACAACAGAGGAAGCACTACTGTACAAACCAAAGCACTGATATGCTACCACATTTTGCAGTCTAAGTCCTTTTCTAAGTTCAATCCTCCTTTTCATTGTCAAGCTCTGTTTGTTTCCTTTAATTAAAATCATCATAGTGAATAAGCATTTTATATCAAAAAAGGAAAAGAGAAAGCAGTTTTAGAAGACTGTATATACTGTACCTTCTGCAGAAAAGACATTGAGGCACAGAAGACAGAGAAACAAGAGGCCACAAAGTGCCAGGAGCTTCATCCTTCCAACCAGTCACAAGATGTTTCTGAGGAGGCTGAACGAGTGTCTTGGTCTTCTCCAGCACAACCTCAGCTTTTTATGAGATAGAGCCAAAGGAATGTTACGCTCAGAATGGGTGGAGATTTGGCCTTTGTATTGCACCTCAACAGATGAAATGAAACAGCACTTCCTATTTCAAGAAGCAATTTACTCAGAATCAGGCAGCATAGAGAACTCCCTACCAGTTACACGGGAGCTTGGAGCATTAAAGTACACAGGGATGCTCTGAGGCAGAGTCCTTGTCCTGTGCTTCACAGCAGCCTTTCCAGGGGAGTGGTGTGCTCCTCTGCATGCTTGGAAAGGCAGAGAGCACAGCAGAGCTGAATCTCTATGGACAGTGATCAGGGCTTGAAAAGGCAAACCAAAGCCAGGGTTTTAATCAAAGCAATTGCCAGTGTGTTACCATAATTAACAAGACAGCTGGTTAAGCAGCAGATTTCTGAGTTTATTATTACCTTTTCAGTTTCTATTGTATCTGAATAATGAAATTATGGAGATTCCAGCAGTTTGAATAAAGAACAGCAGCTCAGATAAAGTCATCAAATACAACATAATTATCAAAGTTCACAGAGTGTACTTTAAAGAAAAGAAGTCCTTCAAGGAGGGATCAGCTATAGAGCTGTGTCTCTTAAAAAAGGCAAAAAATTCAGGTTTGGTAGCATCCAATTCTCCCAGCTTAATCTGGTAAGATTTGGGTCTCTAACAACAGAATATGGTATCAGCTATGTGGCCTACAAAGGTAAAAGCAGTATGTGCAAGTCATCACCCAGACTGGGAATTACAGCAGGATAGAAGGCTTCACTTTGGTGCACATATATAGCCCCCAAGGCCAATTTCAAAGGTTTCCTGTATCAGATTTGGGATTTGGCCTGTTTCTTGCACAGCATCAGCAGCCTTCCAAATTGGGTCACCCTTTTATCTACAAAATTTAGCCCCAAAAGCTTATTTCTGCAATCCTACCTAGCAATATTCACATATGGTGAAGACTGTTAATGCCTGACAGCTTCTTTGTTTGCAAAGGCTGGCATTACCAAGGTTCAAGAATCAAATCACTAACAAAACTTGCTACAAGATAATGTTATCTTAAAGTGCTTTATGAAAGCCCTGCCTCATATGGCACACCTTGTTCAGCCTGTACTAAGGCTGTTAGTTCATATCTCTGCTGAGCATGTCAAGGAGGCACTTTTACTGTTCAGCTGGTGCAGAGAAAGATAAATGACAACAGAGCAGCAATGTTATTATGATCTCAGGCTTTTGAATATTGAAACATATGGGTGTGAGGACTCATTTTGTACTTTTAAAGTCAACACTTTTGCTGGTTAAGACTGAATTAAATAACATAAATCCCAACATAAACTAAGCATGTAAAATAGAGCCAGTCATCCTGCTCACAAAGGTTTGCAGAAGATCTGGAATGTAAATAAGGCACATGAAAGGTTTGGTAGGAGAGTAACTTTTCTGCAGCATTCAATCAGGTTGTCAGTGATAGCACTGAAGCAAGGATTTCACTTGATGACGACAGTATTTTATCTCCATTATACTTTCTGGGAAGGTTCCAGGCAAGCTCATGTACTGGGGGAAGTAAGGGAATGGCTTGTGGGGCTTTGTTGCCTGTTGGGGTTAAACCACAACGATACCCAAATAATTTTTCATGTATTTTTAGCCTTAACTAGAAGCATCACCTTCTCTTTCTGTGTGCATGATAAGAATTAAAAAATGAACACAGAAAAGTAACCAGGTAAGATGGGAGATGACTTGTAAAGCAGAACCTCATCACATGATACCTACTGACATTTCCAACTATGCTCATTTGAACAAGAAGTGCTGCCAACAGCTGCCTCAAATCCCCCACATCTTTCTTCTGAAGTATTTACAACATAATATTGGCAATGGAAGTGTTCACAAAGACTTGTTTTTCTAAATATACGTCACTGCACAGTAACTTCACCAATCACCCCAAGCAAGAAAACAGCATGTCCTACCTGAATGTCCCACTTGTTTTCGGCGTGGAAGAGGCAGGTTGCTACTTGGTCTCCTCTGTTACAACAATCCAAGCCTTCCAGCTACTATGATGGGAAATGAGGCAAACCTGTACAGTCATCACTGCACACTCAAAATCCCCAGAGAGGGGTTTGATAGGAACAAGAAGAAGCACCCATTTTTTCGAGGACAGCATCTCAGGGAGGAGTTTGTGCTGTCTTACTGTCAGATTGCTCTTGGAACACAAACAGAAAACCCAAAAACTTCCTAAAACTAAAATACTGCATGAATTTATCAATATAAGTTATTGAGATGAAAATATTGTAAGCAATGTATTTGTTTATTTTCACCAATTGAGAGGTCTGGTTGCAAACCTTGAGATTCTGTTCAGTAGGTATTGGGGTCCATGCACTGTATCTTGCTTAGCAGTTTTGAGAACAAACATAGCTGAGGAAGATTTCTACTTTCAGAAGAAATTTTAGTGCTTTTTATCTTAACTTTCAGGCTGTAAAAGCTGATCATTGTTGTGGTTAAACACTGTAATTCTTAATGCCCTGTTTCATATGTGTTTATAAATGCTAATGTTACAGGAAGTGTTAAGCCAACTATAAATAGAAGACTAGAAGCAATGACCTAGCATAATCTTTAGACTTGTCCTGAGATAAAAATCTTTACCAAATAAGGTTGCAGAATATACAAAATAATAAGACACAGCTGTGTCAAGGGAGTGGCTGGAGCCAGAAGATGGAATAAAAATGCAGATTACTAAGTAGCCTGCTAAGCTGTGTCCTTAGAGTCTGTCCACTGGAAGTTTGGCACCTGTATGAGCAGCAGCTGCTGTACATTTTTCCAGCTGAAAAAAAGGCTGAGAAAGAAATTGAGTGCAGAGGTATTTCTGAATAATCTAGGGAAACAAGGGATGCATGAGATCTGCATCATGTTCACATTAATAGCTGGTGTTCAAAAGCCACATAGAATGTCTCTCAAATTCTTAAAGCAAGTAGTTCAATTCCTTAAAGTTAAATTAAGGCATCAGCCAGAGTCTCCTTTTGTGCTCGCCAAAACTCTTGAATTTGTAATCTTCATAGAGTCATTATTTCTGGAGGTGGTATGTTAATATAAGATTCATTAATTTTTTTAAAGGTCATGTCATTCTAAGAAGAATCTGCATTTTGTATATGAAAATTTCTTCTAACCAGGTGGAAGCAGCTGTTTGTGACATAAGGAAAATAACACCGTTGGAGCAAATGGTCTTGTTAAATTTAGAGCTAAATGAAACTAACTTTTGAGCTGTGAGAAGGCAGGAAACATTAAGAACTTTCAGGATACAAACTTAATTCACCAGAATTTAGACAAGTTATGATGAACCAAGATAGTTATCCAGGAGCATGTGCTGGCCTGTTTTTGAAGAAGGGAACACAAGAGTAGAAACTGAAGGCTGTAGCAGCAATCAGTATATGAGAGGCAGAATGACAACATCTGGGATATGTAACTAACAAAGATCACAATGAATAATGACTGAGGCTACAAATTTCTCCAAGCAGTTTATAGTGAGCTGATAAACACTTTGAAGCCTGCTCTGGAACAGGGTTTAAAGCATCTTTGACACAGCTTTTCTAATGAGTGTCCTGCCACTCCTCAGGTTGTGCCTGCAAGTAGAGCCTTGGCAGAGCTGCCCAATGGAGTGTCTGTGAGTCTCATGTGTGCTGTTCAGGAAATCTAAGCTCTGCATGTTCACTTCCATTCTCTTCACAGGTCACTGTCCCAGATAGTTCTATTAAAATGGAACTTGCAGCTGTTTTTACTTTGCTTGGTTTTAACTTTCTTCCTGCTGGCAATGCGGCAAACATGAAAAAACAGATGCTTTCCCTTTTCTCCTGCTTAGTTAACATGTTCTCTCTCTGGTGTTCCAAGGCCTTAGATGTTGTTTATCTGGTTGCTGTAGGCTTCTAAACAGCATAATGAAATGAGGCAAGGATTCAGGTCAGAAACATTTACACACTGGGTGCAGAATGTATGTGTGATGGAAACATTTCTTTCTTGTGGTAGCCCAGGCTTCTAGTTCAGGCAAGGTGTGATTTAAGAGACTGTTTTTGACAGTTAATCTGCCAGAGCTCACACTTCCATGATGGGAGCTGTGTAACCTTCTCATTATGGAGGCACATCTGTTCCCACTGCATGTTACTTCCCCCAAAGTAGGGAAAAAACAGGCACCTAAGCAAGGAAGGTTATCCCTCTTGCCACTTCCCATGGCTCTAAAGGATTCATCCTTGTTTCACTCAGCTCTTTGTTTTGCTTTTTTTTGCCAGAAAGATGATAGAAGAATATGAAGTCTATCTGGTCTAGTTTACAAAGCAACTAGTCTGGCTGCCCAATGCTTAGCACCAGAAAACCAGGCTAAGAGGAAGTGAAGTGGTACAAGGACAGATGTCTGGGCAGGCATCTCACTCTTCTTTGTCCTTAATAGATAAGATGTTTACTTCAGTTGGCAAGCCTCCAAAAAAGAAAATATTGCGCAGATGTCAGCCCCTAGGCATTTTGAAAGATTTT
The DNA here is from genome assembly GCA_013397245.1 of Thryothorus ludovicianus. Lineage (NCBI taxonomy): Eukaryota > Metazoa > Chordata > Aves > Passeriformes > Certhiidae > Thryothorus > Thryothorus ludovicianus. The sequence goes on along the minus strand of VZTB01010293.1, from coordinate 166,019 downwards.
GAGATTATTCTGTATATTCATCTCTTTCTTAAGATCATGAATAAGGCCTGTCTCTGCTATCTGATGGGAAGTGATTGCAGAGATAAGAGAATGTTTTGTCCTGAGGCTGTTACTTGGCCCCTGCCACCTTTTTCTGGTTATTCTGTACATTGCTAATCATTTCATACAAACAAAATTAGTTGGTAATAAAGTCCAGAACTTGAACTAAGGAATTAAGAGGCTAAAAATCTTTCCATTTCTATAATGGTATGAATTTCAACTTTTCTTCCTGCCACCTACTACAGAGACACATTTGAGGAGAATTTACTATCAGCTTGATAAAATCCCATAATCCAGTTTACTGGGCACCATTTCAATGCACTGAACACAGTCTGTCCACCAAACATTTATGGTCACATCAGTCATACTTAACGTAACTAGGAAGGAGTAAAAGAAAAAAGACTTCAGCAGTAATGGCTTCACTTTTAGGCAAAAGTTTGATGGGACAGGAAAATGCTGCTGAAGCTTTTAGGAGCCCAAGTTTTGTATGAATCCATCTGGATCATGACGGAAGAGTGAGATTTTTGCATTTCAGTTTAGCTGGTAGTTCTCATCCCCTCAGGACTCAAACATCATTTGCAAACACATGTGGAATTTTGTTTTTTATACTGTCTTGGGCAGGAGGAGAAACCTGATCAGTGTCTCTTGCTCCTACAAGTCCTTCAGTAGTCCTTAAGGAATGTAGTGCTACAACATATGCAATTTGTTTGGCTTTGCAGTCTGTTTGTGTTTCTTTACTTGTGGCATCATTTTTCTTAGAAAAGATGGCGACGGAAGAAAAAAAGAGATCTCCATCTCTGAATTGGCATCACAACAGTCAGGAATAAGGTGAGTTGGGAGGGTTAGTTAATGTGCAACATCTTGGGTCCAGTCTAGGCAGGAAGATGGAGTGATTTTACACTTGCACACAGTAAAGGAAGACCTGTAACTCCAAGGCCATTACCTTGACAAAAGTACATTTTCATGCCTCTGCTATCTCACCATTGGTAACTCAGCAGTGGTGCTGAGTTAGTGTCCAGGAAGAAGTCTGGTACTTCATAGGTACCCAGACCAACATGCAATTTATAAAAATGTAGTTAAGTCTTTTTCATGGGAGTAATATTTAATCTTGGACTTTGCAGTTAAAATTTAGATTAAATTTTTTCTCTGATAATGGTTTGTTTTCCTTCCTTCCCTATCCCACTTAAATTTTTTGTTGACCAACATCACAAGAACATGATGTTATGCTTTTTTCTTTAAAGGAAACTATGATCATTAAAAAAACAGTATCAATCGTTCTTTTTGGTGTTCTTCACTATCAAGAATACAATCTGTAATTATGTAATACAGAATGTAATACAAGGTTGCTCATTCATACAGAAAACCAAACAATACTATATAGGAGTAAAGGTTTAGCTCCTCTGCACAAGCTCATAGAAAAAATGCCTTCCAGCAGTACTAAAGATTTGTACAGAAGCTTAATGATGTCTGCAGGAACACACCAAATGGTGCCAAAACTGAGTGAAGGAATTAGTAAAGATGGATTTTTCTGGACCTATTCCTATTCTTCACTGGCAGAGGAGAGGTGGTAAGAGATCTAAAAGCCATCACTCTTAGTCATGTCAGTTCTGTGAGGTATTTGGTAAAATGGAGTGGGAGAATGCTGGGCTAGTACCCAGTGTCACACCTCGTGCCATTGCAGCAGCTGCCCCTCCAGTGCCAGGTGACATGTCTGAACAGCCACCCCCACCCATGGCTGCCACAGACTGATGGTTTTTTTCCTGTGTTGCAAGAGCCTGTTTTGCTTTCCCCATCTCTTTCTTATGATGACTAAAGGCCACTGAGAGGGTTGAATATTGAAATAAAAATCCAGTTCTTACTTAAATACTCTGGTGAGGTTATTTAAATGAATTCCCCTTTTTTATTTCCAGATGGCGAACTTATGGCTACAACTTCTAAATTCCAAGTTTGCTATAAACTGAAGTTCAAGGAAAATTATGCTGTATTCCTAAATTACTTTCAAATATTGAAGAGTTTAAAAAAAATAATTCTATTTTTTAATGACAGTGGAAAGAAATAATCTTTGTCTAGGGACCAATTCAAGTTAAATAAAGACACCAGGCACGCCCTGTTACTGTGTTACAGGTGAATATTATAAATGTTTCATGAAAATTAGTGTGCATTACCTGAAAGCTTTCAGCAGCATTAGAGGCAGGGCAAACTGGATGAAAACTGCAAAGCTAATTACCTTCAACCATTTCATTAGATGAGATATAAGTTTCATGCTGCTATGCAAACTTAATTCTGCTATGCAAACTTAAAATACGCATGTCAATTAGATCTGGCCTTCTTCATTACAGTAGGTGATGGTGAAGAACACTTTCTTAGGAAATAAGTGGTTTATATTCTTGATAAAATTGAAGTAAATTATTAAGCATTTTGTAGCTGCTTATTTAGATCATGATTTAAAAGGAGAATTACTTGAAACGTCATGAAAATCCATAGAAACTAGCTATAATCAGTAGCAAAAATGAGAATTTGATTAAATTGTGGACTAAACACAATGCTTATGTCATTAATGTCCTTTAAAACACCTATTAAGGAAATTACTGAAAAAGGTGGGATAATTTTAGCCAAATTCAATTCATATATCAATGAGTTATGCCTGGACCTGCAAAAAATTCCAGTTTTATGATCATAAGTAAGTCTCCCAGGTGTCACTGACAGTGGGGCTGGCTCCCACATATCAGAAGTATCTCGATTACGATTTACCTTAATTTTTGACTTAAGACTTCAAATGTAAAGGAACAATTCATTTTTTAAATCTTTTTTTTGGAAGACCAACACTAGGAAAATACTGCTAGTGCTGTAATCTCTCTCACAGAAGCCAAGTCACACCTTTCTGCAAGATTGAGCACAAGTGATGCTCATGTCTCTTCAGGCACCATTTCTCAAAAGGTTATTAGAGCTGCTGGTCTCACTTTCCATACAAACACCTCCCATAAGCAGTGTGTTGGTTTCTGCACCTCACTATTCCAAACAGTCTGGAATCCCTCCCCTGGTTCATAGTCAACCTCTAAAACTTCAGCCTCTGAATCTAGACAAAAGGTCTTTTGCCTGAGTTTTCGTCTGTAACAAGCATGAATGACAGAATTTTAAGACAGTTCCCTGTACATTTCGGATTTTGAGGACAAGCACACTGCTGTGTTCAGCTACAGTAAAAGTATGAAGAAATTAAGGGTATCAAATTGCTTAAAAGGTAACTCTGAACAGGCTACTTACAACTGACATGGTCCAAAGATTTCTTCCTCCTAAGAACTACAGATATCCCTCCAGTTGTAAAAGTGCCAGGAACTAGATCGTGCCTTATACTTTGGGCACAAAGGAGCTGCAACAAGCTGCTTCTTCACAATCCACTTTCTTCCCTCTGTTTGAAGAGTCAAAAAATACTGCAGTGTGTGACAGACATACAAGCACTGGCTGCAATAAGCAGCCAACAGGTTACACCAACAGAACCACTTCAAGTGTAGCCAGTATTTTCCAGCTGGGAAACAACCCCAAAAACGTGCTAGCCAGGGAAACTGAGAATCACCTTTGTAGATTTTTTTACAGAGGGATATGTACTCTCTTGCAAAGGAAATTGTAACCATAACCAACAAAATATTTATACTACTCTTCAACAAGCTGTTAGTGCAGAGGTACTAAAATATTTCTGTTACCATGGGGAAAAGTGAGGGCAGTCAACTTGGGAGGCTAGAATTTTATTGTTCATAGGTCAATACATAAACATAATATATTTGCAAGAAACTGAAAATGTGAGCTGCTGACATTAGGTCAAAATTTTCACGGCCCAAGAATTTCCCTTTTATTCCAACATATAGCAGTGAAGTCTGGAAAGTATAAATTTCTTACCGTTAAATCAATTTCACTGTTAGGGAACATTTCTTTTATACCAAGTTGAACATATCAATCTGGAGAAGAGTTAAACAGACTAAAGCACCCAAGAGTATGACAAATTCATGATCCTGGGGTTTACAGCATACCATTCTCAATTCCCAGTTTCTGTGCCAATTGTACAAGCTTCCAAGAGATGACTATGAGGAAATCTTCTGGACAGAAGAGCTCTTCTACTTCATCCACAGTACAGGAATTTAGCCACCAGAAGAAAGACACAGCTAAATTGCCATTCAAGTTTCTTAAATCTAGTATCAAAATAAGCTAGCTACTATAGCCAGTCAACTTTAAAGCAAGGAATTCTTATGTGTACTGCAGAAGGAGACTGAAGTTCACATGGGACAAATGCTGCATAGTTCCCACATCTGATTGTCTCCTTCATACTTTTTGGTCAGCTAACCTGTCAAATTCTGCTAAAGAACTGAATAAACTTTTCTGAAATTTCTGTCCAGGTCAAAGTCATGATTGCATTTAGGGACATGTGCAGTTTATTCAATTCTTCTGAAGAGGTCACTAAAATAAAATTTATGAAACTTAACTGAAAATTGATGCATCTAAGCAGCATTTCATGAAGTAGCTTGTACCTCTATATGCCTATGGGATACCAGTTCAAAAATTACTTCCCTTACTATGCAACAATAGTAAAAAAAATAAAAGAAAGTAAGAGTTGAACTGCCATCAAATTCCTTAAAAAGCAGGTAGAACTATTTTATTCATATATTAAAAATAATTTACTTTCCCAAAATAATGTACAATTAGAAGCAGTTCAGACTATTTTAAACACAGAGCTGGAAAGTGTTTGAAGAAAAACTAAGACTGAATCACATTGCACTGAACCAGTATGCTGAAATGCTTTATAATTCCCACTTGGAACATTACTGCTTTAACCATGAATGTTTATTTAATATGTGCACTAGGTAGGTTGCCAGACAGTTGCCAAGGTGAGTCTGTTTACTTTTTCCTGCTGCCTCCACCACCTGCAAGCATGGTGGCCACCCGAATGAAGATGTTCAGTGTATCAGTGTAGATACCCATGCATCTAGGAAACAAGAAATCACAGTTATTACTGTTGAACACACAATTATTTAGTGTTTCACACCATTATACTTTAAGAGCCTGCATGAACTATCTTTACAAAACCCAGCTATGACTGTCCTCAGTGCTTGGTATGTCAAAGAATACCTGTGTTTTGTTCCACCACCTCTGCCAGCAAGATCTATTGACAGAAATCCTAACAGACACTATACTGCTCTCATACAAGAGCCTCTGTTTTTATACTGAACTTTGATCAGTATTACTCTACTTTAATTAGAATAAAAGAGAACCAAGGAGGCAAAAAGTCACCTAGGATCAGACAGACATTTACAAGGAAGTTACTTGTTAGTCAGACTTGGTCATTAGTGAAGAGTCAATCCTTCCTTCCCGATCACACAATTGCAGCTTTTTTATTTAGTGAAAAATACTAATAAATATTAAATAACTATGGGAAGATTAACTTTTTTGTCTCAACTGATATTGACAGTTATTTTCAGAAAGCAGCTGTAAGTTCTGCCAGCAACGCTTTAGAAAACAAAAATATGTTTAAGAATGCATTGCTTGGAGGCATGTGACACCACACGCTCATTTCTATTTCTCACAATGATTTCAGTTTTAACTTCTGTAGCTATTTTCTCACTGTTGTTTTCAAACCCTGTGATTCTTCACATTTAACAGCAATACACTTTGGAACAAAGGGCTATTTTTATAACGCACTTCAAAGGCAAATCCTCAGCCAGACACTGAGATCAGCTGTGGTAAGAGAACACTTACGCATTGATGGGGTCGTATTTAGCCACTCCGTAGAGGGGCAGAGTCTCAGCCCGTTTGACCACCAGCTGTGTGTCATAGAGCAGGAACATGCCAAAGAGCACCAGCCCACCATAGACCGCTACTGAATACAGGCCAGCGCCAAAAGCAGAGGTGGGAGGCAAGAACATGGATCCTGCAGAGGAACATACAACAGGTTCAAGGTACCTGCTGCTCTGAGTTAGGTCAAACCAGTCGCTGGAGCACATGTTTGTCAGTAAGTGGTCAGTTCTGATACCAAGAGCTTTAGCATGCACACTGAAAATGTCACATTTGCAACCTGATCCATTCATTTTGAACACCCTAGGGAATTTTTGTGCATTTTTCTTCAGGTGAAAGTACCTATGAGTACAACAATGACTAAAACACATAAAGGAAAACAAGTGGATCAAGAACTAAGATTGCATTTACTGTTTTCCCTACTCACTAACAGTTATCATATAAGGCACCCCGACTGACTGTCAGAAGAACATCTGCCAGAACCATAGGTTCACATTTGTTTTCAAGAACAAGTATGACAGAATATTTTCTGCTGTGCTGGAGTTGCAAGAGCTATATTTAAGGCAAATCTTCACTGGGCAGACCAGCCTGCAACTAACTGTGAGCTGCAACTTAGTAGCTTAAGTTCATAACCTACTTTTATATGACAGTATTGAAACAGCATCTCACCGATTGAAGAAGCAATAACAAAGCCTAAGCCTATGCCAAGTGGTGCTCCCATGTTCAGGAATTTTTCACTTGGAGCACACATGGCCACTGTGGAGAGCCCCCCGACGATCCCAGCAGTGTACCAGGCAGCTCTGATCAGCAGAGGGCCACCAAGGAAGGCCAGAGGAGCCACCACTGCACCCAGGACACCTAGGCAAGGCAAAACAGAACACATGTAAGACTTGGAACACCACATGCCAAACCCACTTGATTTTTTTCATCTCCAGTCAGATGGCAGGGCTCAAACTAATCCATGCATGACAAAACACCAATGCACTTGATTATGCTCTTATCTAGAAGGAAGCACAATAAATTAGCAACCTTAAATTCCATGACATACTTTTATTTAGCACTAGAATACTTCAGGGAGCTCATCCTGGGAAAAAAAGACTAACAAAAGTCTACATACTGATTGGTCCATAACAGAACTGGTAAGAGGAGATATTTAGCATGGACTCATCAACTGCCTAATAGCATTAGGAGCATGCAACACTGAAAAGCAGGATAGATTTCTGATACAACAATTAGTTGGGCAAGTAAGCCAGATTTTTTTGCTAGAGGCTTGTAGGAAAATGTGTATCTAGCCCATTAATACCTCTATGGTTGTTTCACTTAATAACAATCACTACAATAAAAATAATTTCTTCTTGGAAGACGTGTTAGCTCTGGAGAGGCAAATAAGATTTCAGACCCCAACATCCATGTCTTTTCTGAATTACAAAATATTTCTAGCAAAACAGTTTTGAAAAATGAGAGCCATTGTTATTTGAAGTAGGCATCATTTGTGAGAAATTGACCTGTACTCAAAGCTTAAATATCTGATGGACACATGTCTCAGAAATAAACTAATACTAACATCTCTTTTCTTCTAGTCAGGTTTTCAAATACCTCCTATCCTGCACAGCTGAAGAATGGTGAGCACAGGAAAGAGCACTTACAGAAGTGGCAGCGTTAGAAAGCAGCCACAAACCCATCTAGCTCTATTCAACGTGGAGTATACATACCTCATGTTTAACTTGAGCATGACTTTTTTAGAAGATTATGAAAAACACTAGTGTTCTGTTAAGGACATTAAAGACATCTTTTCCCTGACATTCAGGTGCTCTCACTCATCTCTGAAAAATCTTAACTTCCCTACAGCAGTATATAAAATTTTACTTTAAAGCTGGAGTTTTGTTAAAGTAAGCATCTGGTCACACTGAAGCACAGACATCTCTACAACAAACACTAAAACCACATACCTGAATGCATCATCCATGCTGCATGTTTAGCTACTGGATTCTTTTCATAGGATATGGCCCTGACCAACATTCCAGCACCAATCATGGCTGCGAAAGTTGCACCAATTGCCTGAAGAAACAGCATTACAGAGCTCAAGTTAGCATATGGACATATGGTGTGTGTTCTAATCTCCTAGTCTAAAACTCAACTGATTCCGAGAACAGCAACCTAATTTACAGCTGGTGCATTTATTGAATTTTACTCCTGCAAGGTTACAGTTGAATCTTTGCAGATCTTAGCTTGAAGTAGATTTCATTTACTTTCACTTAGTTTTATAGAAATTCAGATTTAATGGTTAAGTTAGCAACTCTCTTGGCTATGTAAAGTAAGAAAAGGAAAACCAATGGTTCTGCCCCTCACTCTCATTAAGGCACCTGATATGTGCTAGCCTTCCTTCTTTTCCTGTACATTTCTCCACCCAAACCAACATCTAGTTTACACACTTTTGCTACCAATAATTTTTTAACCTCAGTGCCTCTTCTTACTCATAGTTCCGAGCAGAATCATTCAACATCTACCAAACTGGTCAGAAGTGTACAACTTTTATCACCAATGATGCTTTATCAAATTCATCTCCCTAAGTTCTCTAAGTGTTAGCATTTAACTGTTGCTGTTTCACTCCACTCAACGTACTGAAGCTTATCAGTATTGTTTCAGCCTGCAAACCCATCTAGCAGTTTTCAAAGTCCTACATGGGAGAGCACAGGGAGGAGTAAGAATGCACAGGGACCTTTCTTTACAGACAGCAATAGAAATGGTGCCATTAGCTTTAGGTAGCTATTCCTAAGAGGTTCTTACTTGCATACATACAGCTGGTAAGCATAGCATAGCATTTTTTTGCTCATGTAGTCTGCCTCTGACAAACCACCAGAGCAGTATAGAAAAACATGTTAAAATGTGACTAGAATAACCAAATCTTACATCACAAAGTATTATCAGGATACCTGGGTAGTCTTTATGGATGAGGACACTAATGTAGGTTAAGTTTTGCCTTATTTTCCACCAAGTAGTTTACATTTCTCAGTTTTTTTTAATATCAACCACCATTTGGGGGCATTTCTCAGAAAATACTTTTATTTTTATAACGAAGCTTACCAGCCAGGAGCCCTTTGTCATGAGGTTCATGAGTGCAGGAGATTTGCTCACTGCTGCAGCAGACAGAGCTGTCATGCCAATGCTGCCAGCAAAGTACATGTACGTAGACTGAATTCTGTCCTTCACATACTGGGGCCAAATACTGAAAAATAAGCAGTCATACAGAGCTGTGAAGTTACCAGGTTCAGAATGGAGAGCAGCTAAAAACACAATCAAGATGTTAAGTGCATTCATAGCCACAGATATAAGGGAGGTTTCAGAATAGTGATGTGGTTTGGCAACTTCTGCTGTGAGTTTACAATGGGGTCTGAACTTACCAATCTTGCTGATTTAATCTAATGCTAACAGAGTACAAAGACTGAAAATTACAAGTAATGCTAACTATAATTCAATTCTAAGCAAGAAGTATGCACGGAAAACAGAGTAATGAATGTTTTTAACTACTGAAAAAAATAAGAAAATGGTTTCAGGTAAAAGATTTACAGAATGTGTACTGGCTCTAAGCAGCCAGCTAGCTGAGCAGCTCACAAACTGCTGAGTCACAGTGCACGTGGTTATCTGACACCACAGGACACAAACGTCATTCTGAGAGCTCTAACAATAGCAACAGACCTAGACATAAGTGAGCTTCTGCAGTATCATTTGCTCACACTACAGACAGAAAACTTTCCCTTCATACATATTTTTTCCCTCCCACTTCACTCTTCTAACCTGTTATTCAAGGCTTGTGCAGAAAATAATTAGACACAGCTCTAGGACAAGCTTCTCATAGACACAGACAGCACAAGGTCAGTATTTAAGGCAGACTGCCATGTCCAAATACAAATGCAAAATAAATCAAAATGTCCCCAGCACACATTTCTCCCAAGCTCATGCTTATTACTTCCCATCTTTTAAGTCTAACTATATAGTTCTGCCATCAATCAGGGGTTTTTTTGACCAAGAAGCAATTGACCCAAGTTTTAAGAACACATTTATTAGATCAAAGCTTATGCCAAGACACAGTGTTTAATGGAGACTTTTTTAACAGCTGTATTAAAGTTTAATGAACAGTCTCATAAGAACACCAGGGAAACTAGTCTTAGCAATGCTTTTCAGAAGACCATACTTGCTATGTTACCTGGAGCACACATCATAAGACAAGTTTATACACTCTCTGTACTAGAGTTAGCAAAAGGAATTCACTCAGGTTACTATCCATTTAAGGCTGAATAATTCTAATTTTGCTGTAAAAACCTGCGGAGATACAGGTGGGGTTTACTCTTCAGAGCTTAGACAAGCATCAGCTGAGTGCACTGGGTGACAGCAGCTAAAGAAGAGACAGATGAAGAGGAGGTTTGCTCCATTAAAGAAGTAAACCACGCTACTTACGCAGCCCTTTCGATAGCTCCAATCTCACTGGACATGCCCATTCCATAGTAGCACAGGGCTCCCAGGCCAACAGCAGCCCCCCCAGCAACAATGAACTTCCCCAGGCGGTCAGCTGTGTAAAGAAATAAAAAACACACACTCATTAAAGCTTTTTCTTGGATAGTTAACAAAATCCTCACGAGAATTTTGATGTATCTGCAATAGCTGCACCACTTTACCCCTCCTTTTTAAAGCTTCACTTAATTTCAAGTCAGTTCACTATCAGTTTCAGTACTGACAAACACATTCCTTTGAGGAAGTTTTAAGTTAAGGTTCAAAGATCTTCAGTATTTAAAACAGAGCTTCTCTACCTTTAAGTGCAGTTTCTGCAGATGGCTCAAATGCTGCTTCTTTCACTTCCTGGCCAAGCTTTCCACGCCTTGAACCCATCCTTGCTCTGGTGGCATAATTCTGTTAGATTCAGAAATAACGTAAAAATATTAAATGAAAGAAAATAGAAGATAGTCATATCAACTTACTCACTACACTTAAAATTCCTAACTCATCTCTTATTAATCTGTGCTTACCTTCACACATATGAAGCAACTGTGCTCAAGGAAAACAAACGAACATTAAAGTTTAGGAACCTTCATGAGAAACATTCACATATTCTAGTGAATTCCAGAATTTTCAGACTGCATTTCTTCTACTCTAATCCCACTATACTAAACACTGCCACAAGTGTCTTGTTAAATATAAAAACAAAATCGTTACTTTTGTGTTTTGTAAAAAAGTGTTTTGCTTTCTGAGCTAAAATACTCTTCGTGCAAAATGTAAAAAAAAAATTCTTGCACTATGCTTACATTTTACAGACACTAAAGCTGGAACAGCAGCACTCATTTTATGCTTTCAAGTCTAACCTTGATTTACAGACCAAACCTCATATGAAGGCCTAGAAACTCAAGATTTTTAAGGTTGACAAGCTCCAAGTAATTATAGTATGCTGCTCAAAGTCTTAGTAAGTTGCAAGAGCAACACAGAATACACTCATATTTAAGTTCAAAAACAACTTTTGTTGAAGTTTTCTGATCATTTTTACAGGAATTTTTAAATTAAAACTGCATCTGAGTAGTCAAGGACTCACATCAAGCTGTGAGTTTGTTTCAGCACTAAATACAAAACCTACAAGCATTACTGTCATCAGCCATTAGAGCACTACAGTTCAAGGGGTTTATCAGAGCCCTTCAGATTGGATGTGTTTGGCAGCTAATGAAATCCAGCCCAATGCTAGAAAACTTACACACACAAAAACCCCGCCACGTACCTACAAACTTAGAATGGTAAAAATACAGGGAAGGTGAAGAATTTGTCACTAGCACTTTTATCAAGGTGACAGAAGAGCAACAATAGCCCCTAACAGTTGTGAGCTGCAGGTCTGCAACATCCTCTCTCAATGAAGAATAAGCAGTGCCCTGGGACAATGACAGTCTGGTTTTTAAAAATGCTGGTTAGATCTGTGATTGTCCTGCCATAGCTCAGAAATTGCTCTAACCTAAACTACAGCTCTAAACACATATTGAGACTAAAAAAATTGAAAAGAAAAGTGTTTATTTTAATATTATATTTAGAAATAACTTGGGAACAGGGAGGCAGGACAAGCATTTCTGTTCCTCCCACCTTACCCAGAAACTACTTCTTTTGAGCTCTTTTGCCCATTAATTTCAAGACACAAGTCAGTCATTGAAACAGAAGATTTCACTCCAACTGCCCCAAAACCCCTATGTTTTGACTGAACAACATTCCTCCTTCAGTACATTAGAGCAGGTACCTCAAACAAGCAGAAGGCTCATGCCCATTCACATCAGGTACTTCATGCAAAGTAATTCTTTTGGCAATACATTCAACCCTTTAAAATATGTGCAGTCAGGGCCACCAGAGAGAAATTACCTTACCTGGCTAGGCTGCCACAGCCTGTATGCTTTTATACTGGAGGTCCTCAAGGCTGGGGAAGCCTGAGTGATGGTGGGGCGGATGGTCTGGCATGGCAGTGCCCTCAGGCACACCAGCCTGGCAGCCAGCATGGTTGCTGAGATGACTCAACACACTATGTTCCTGCAAATGCACAAGAAAATGAATTGTTGCTGTTTTTTGTTACATGCTTTTCAAACAAGGTACACTTACCACTTATTCTCAGCTACAACAGAAGTAATAAAAAACCCCAAATCAACCAACCAAAGAAAACCTGTAGTAAAAACAGTATTATCACTGAAGTACTGTAATGGGAGACAAAATCTCAAATACAGTTTAACTTTGCTTTACCTGTATTTGTCTCCCTGTTCCATCACAAAATTCTCTCTCACAGTTTACTCAAAAACAAGAGCACATGACACTATTTATATACATAAATTAAATAAGCACCCTTTATGTACTTATGTTTAAGTTACTTTGGCAACTAACCTTCATTTAGAGACACAACACTGCATGAGTACTCTGCTCTCCAAACTGACTTAGAACTCCATGTAAGTATAAACCCAAATGAGCAAACAGCACATTATGTATGGCAGAAAATACTTGGAGAGAGACTTTAAGCCAGGCTTTAGAGAACTGGTTAGCTTCATGGGCACAGCATTCAGTCAAGGTCACAGCCTTGACTGAATCACACAGGTTCGGGTGCAATTCTGACCAGAAAACAGTGACACCACTCACGGGTAAATCGACAGCATCAGCAGAACCAGCCTGTGGGTTCCACTGGCAGCTCACTGCCACACATGGAGCACATCGTACAGAAAACCCCAAGGCCTTGGAGGCACTTTATGTACTTTAATTACAATCACACATAACCTGTGATATCACGGAACACTCCAGGTACCAGTGCCTTTTTTCAAATAACCGATCATACCCTACGTGTGCAATGACCAATATAAGCTAAGAGTATTCTAAAGAAAGGCAGGTTTAAACACGAGGGAGAAACAAGCACGCACAGCAATGGGCTGCTGGCATAAATGACAGAGGAGCGACAGAATACAATAATCCTGCCGCTAGAAAGTCACTTTGCTCTGCAGGGCAGTTATGAAACGCTGCTTTAGTAACGGGAAGCTCCTCACGAGTTACGTCCTGCTGGTGCCACTAAAGGCAGCTCTCCCACGGGGACGACACGGACTGCAGGAACGGACAGGGCCAACTCGGTGACTTTAACTTTGTTTTGGGGAACCGATATTTACAGCAAGGTAAATCCAAGCGCTTTATCAACAGCAAGAAGGGCAGAGAGCCGACAGCTAAAAACAGAACATTCCCCCATATTAACTGGCAGTAGGATAACGTAGCGCTGGGAAGTCACTGCCGCAGCACAGCGCGCACAAACCAGTCCCAGCCCGGAAAGGGCGGCAGCCGGCGTCCGACTCAGCCCGGCTCGGGTCTGGCCCTCTCCCGCTCTCGGCCCATGCCCTGCCCGGCCCAACCCCGCACCTACCTCACACCTGGCCTGGCCCGGCCCGCGCGGTCCCCGCCGCCTCCTGCGCTCGGCCCCGCTCCGCCACCGCCACAGGCCCGGCCCCGGCAGCGGAAGTGACGCCAGCGCCCCGCGCGCCCCTCGCGATTGGCTCGCTCCCGCCACGTGACCCCGGGCCCCCAGGCGCCATTGGCCGGCGCGGCGGTGACGCGCGCGCGGCCGCCATCTTTGGCCGGGGCAGCGATGGTTCTGGAAGCGCGCGGGGCGGGGCCGGGCCGGAGGGGGCGGAGCCGGGTCGGAGGGGGCCGGGCTAGATGCGGAGCCGCCGCTGGGCGCTGCGGGAGCAGGCGGGGCATTACCGTGACGAGAGTTACAGCCGCGTATCGGTACGGTGTCGTCGGTGCTATAAATGATCAACAATTAAATTGGTCAATCAATAAGGCAGTTTCCTAATTCGATGATAAGGAACGAGCAAGGCAGCGCTGGGGACGCGGGGAGTCTCTGCTCTGCTAATACGTCCGTCCACGCCTCGTTTACTGCCCCTTTTTTAGTGGATTTCTCGTTATGCCGTGCCATGTTTGCTGTGCTGGGTACAAGCCCCAGCCTGTTGGTTAGCTCAGTGTCTCGGAGGCAAGCAGCAGCCGTCACAAGCCCCACCAGGTCCGGGCAAGGCTCGGACACATCCTAAGGCTGCACTCCCAGCGCAGGCAGCAGCAGCAATCGAGTCTCTACAAGTTCATTCAAACCCACAGCAATAACATAGAGTAGGAACAATTCATAATTATTTGGTACATAGTGACAAAAATACATAATAGCAAAGTCAGTAATTTACAACAAATAGGTTTAAAACAAAACAATGAAGCTATTATATTTTTCCTTTGCCTTTTGTCCATGTTTTAAGCTCAGTATGCTTGTTGATATAAGCCCCGTGGTTTGTTTCCATAATGACACGAATCAGCCCCTAACACCTCACGCAGGGGAGTGTTTGGGAGTACAGCTTTACTACAGCCTGTGCTCACGTCCTCTGCTGTCTCTGCTGCTCCCTACCCCTCAATTTCAGCCTTGTCCTCCCCAGTGTGTCTGAAAGCTCAAGGCCTCTCCTTCCCTCACAGCACAGCAAATCTCCCCCTCTGTAACCTCTTCGCAGTTACATCTCTCTTCCTTGTGGATTTAGTACATGCTTTAAGGCTGGTGCTTATATGCTAGATAAGTACAAGAAACAGGTTTGTGTTTATACATTCCAAAAATGGATGCTGCTGGCTCTAATCCAGCCTTGCAAGGGTGCTCCACAGCCCTTCCCGGGGCTAAACATTCTGTTTTGGCCTAAACTATTTCTCTACTGGCAGCTTCCTTCCAGCCTCACTTGAAATGGAGCTCTGAGATTTTTTCCAAGTTTAACTCCAATCCTAAACTGAGCCTTAGGAGGGACAGAGCAGCACTTCCTGGGATTATCAAATCCTCAAATTGGTATCAGATTTTGATTTGGGGGCCCTTTTCCAGCCCCCCTCCAGCCACAGCCCTGTAGTTGCTTTCAGCCTTAATGCTACACATGGCCATGGTTCTTCACTGCCAAGTAAAACAGACTGTGAAGAGTCTTGAGCAGGATCAAAGACAAATATAATAAAAAAGATGTGCTGAACAGAGAATTAAATCCACAAATAGAGGGAGAGTTACAGACATGCTTTTGAGAATTGTGAGATTAGCCTTTCTGTATCTCAGAGCCTCCTTGTTTAAACTATAAGAAAAGAAACACAGTGACCTGCTAGTTCATAAAATGAAAGTCAAGATAAGAGAGATCAGGTATGGAAGAGGTCTGAAAGTGCACCAGCATGTAAGATCTTGAGGAAGAATTTGAATTTAGAAGAATGAAGCAGAAGAATACATGACAGAAGGGTGGAAATTCCATCAGAGAAGGCCAGACCTACTGGGGTTTGAGATCTGATTCTTACTTACTCTGACACTTGTTCGCTTTCTGTTGGAGTCAGTGAAAATCCAGAGCTTTGGTGTCTATTGTATTGAGGTCTCCTACAATGCAAGGAAAAAATTCAGGCCATGAATATGTTGTTTATTTAGAGACTTGTAGTGCTTATTTCAAAGTTTGTAACACTCTATAATTGTTAGGTACTAAAGGATTCATTATAATAATTAATATTTAAATTTCTAA
>VZTB01010293.1:5359-149517 GCA_013397245.1 Thryothorus ludovicianus | reverse complement strand
TTAATATTTAAATTTCTAATTAAGTTATTAATAGTAATAATTTATGCAAGGAATCAAACGTATCTCTTTTACTACAGCATATAATCATGTAAAGAACTCTCCTGAGATTTTCAAATAAGATACTTATCCCAGCTTTTCCCCAAACTGTTTCTTAAATAGATAATTTTGTCAGAAGGAACCCAAATCTACACAGGGCCCACCCTGCAGCAAACCCAGCTGTAGAAGCCTTCTCACAGAAATTTGCTTGCTAAGAGAGTCTCCTTTCCTCCTCGATGGTGCACACCTAGGAGTGCTCTAGCTGGCCAAATCCGTGTGTGAGCGGGGCAGCAGCGGCCTCTGATCCCTGAGGAGTTTCTCGGCTGGAAACAGCAGGTTGGATCCTGTCTGCGGCTGCCCCAGCAGCTCTCTGGGGCGGGAAGGCGATGGCTTCACTCCCTGTGCCACCCGGCAATGCTGCAGAGCTGTGCTTTGGCAGCGCCTGGAGCTCCTGCCCACAAGAGCAGCAGGGCGGAGAGGCCTGGCAGGGAGGTGGCAGCCAAATGCCCTCACAAAAGCCGGCTTTTTAACCCCAGAGCACTGCTCCTTTGTGGGACCGTGTTCGAGCGCTCTGTGCATCCACCACCTGATGCAGGGCTGCTTAGTGCCCGGGTTACCCACATGGATGGTGGCACAGAGCTGCCCTCAGGTTTGCAGTGTGGATGGTGGCACAGAGCTGCCCTCAGGTTTGCAGTGTGGATGGTGGCACAGGGCTGCCCTCAGGATTACAGAGCTGCCCTCAGGTTTGCAGTGTGGATGGTGGCACAGGGCTCCCCTCAGGTTTACAGAGCTGCCCTCAGGTTTGCAGTGTGGATGGTGGCACAGGGCTGCCCTCAGGTTTGCAGTGTGGATGGTGGCACAGGGCTGCCCTCAGGTTTGCAGTGTGGATGGTGGCACAGAGCTGCCCTCAGGTTTGCAGGTGCAGGCACAGAACTCGAAGGGGTGGCTGCTGCACCTGGTGTTTGTGCTGCCATCCAGGTGGAAGTCGACTGGCCGGAGAATTGGGCAAACAGGAATGTTGTGCAATTCAGCACAGGGAAGTGCAAAGCCCTGCTCCCGGGGAGGAGCAGCACAGGCTGGGGTTCTCCAGCTGGAGAGGAGAAAGATGCAGGCACGCTGGGGAGTCCACAGGGGCTGCCAAGGACAGGCTGAGAAAGGTGGGGATGGTCCCTCAAAAGAGAGGGCTTAGGGCACTTTATCAGAGTGTATAAATAGCTGATGGCAGGGAGCAAAGGAGACAGACTTCTCAGGGATTTCTGGTGACAGCACAATAGGCAATGGGCCTAAACTGAAATATAAGACCTTTTTTGTAAAAGTAAGAATTTTTTAGTGATTTTTTTTCTTTTTTACACATAAGGGTGTTTGAACAATGGGACAAGTTGCTCAGAACATAGTCCTAAGCAGCCTGCTTATGCAGGAGGTTTGGCCTAGATCATCTCCAGAGGTCCCTGTCAACTTTAGCTAGTCTATGAGTCTACGAAGTTTTGGTGATTCCTGAAGGGTCTGAAGCACTTTTAGCTTTTTTAGGACTGATATGCACTAATAAGAGGTGTTTGGAAAACAGTAAACAGTTGTAAAAAAACCCTTATTTTCAAAGCAACAAAAATAATAGTAATAAAAAAGAAACCTCTTGAAGATACTGTTTTTTGAAAATAGGTGAACAATTCCTCAGTAATCAAAAGTATAAGCAGGAAAACTTGTACTGAAAATTTTACTTGTACGTAAAAATTTCTTATCATTTCTTTCAATAGACTATGTTTTCAACATATTTTGAATGTGTTGGAAATCTTATATTTCTCTAGAGAAGGTCAAATATAGTTTGATATAAAAGGGTTAACTTCTAATTAGAAATTCTGCAAGATCAGAAGATAACATTTTGAGGGGACATGAGTTTCCTGAGGGAAGTGTGAAGTCAGGCTCCAAACCCTGCCTCTCTTCCAGGCAGGCACCAGGTGAGGAACAGCCCTTCTTCGCCTGCTTCCCAGCCCTGCTAGTTCCCAGCAGTGACATTCCCATAAATGGCTGATGCCAGGGCTTAGGGGATGGTGGTCTCCAGCTGCCATGCCCAAGGGGAAAGCTGATCTGACTGCCTGACTTCAAAAGAGACTCGTCCAAGCTCTGCTCCCCAAGTCCTGTAGGAGAAACACTGTATATTTTCAAAAAATGAAGTCAGCTTGCTCTTAGAGATAAGTAGTTTCTGAAGGGATTTTTCTGCCTTGTCCTGAAAGTATCATGAGCAATGCAGTCATCTTCCAGGAGACACCACGGGGTCTATTTTCAACCATACACCCTGCCTTGCCTGCATGGGGACAGCAAAACCACACTTAGGTATAGCCCTCTGCAATCCTGGAAAGCCACGGGAGCCACAACAAACCCATTATTGTGCTAATAAATAGGGTCAATGTCAATTTGGAAGCTTAAGCTTTTAACTCAGCAGCTCTGGCACCCTCCTGCAAGAAAAAAACATCTTAGTCATTCACATGGCTGTGTTCATCAGCAGGAAATAAATAAATCTGTGCTTAGCACCATTTCTCCTTAGGGTAAACTTTGCCATTGAAGTTTTCAAATTAGAGCTGAAGAAAAATATTTTGAAGGTTTTCTGGCTGTGCTGACTCCAGCACTCCAAATATGTCTCCCAGCAGATTACAGGGGACTTTTGGATTTAATGTGTTCCTGGTATTCATGTGACAAATGCATATTCATTAGGCACCATGTTCTTACTTTAGATTAGATATCATTAAACACTGCAGTCTGGAGGGAATTTGGGGAGACAGTACCGATGACTTTCTTAAGGCCTGGTAAGAAAAGAATGCCATTACATAGAGTATTACTTTATCATGGAAGAATAAGTTCTTCCATGCAGGAATTTGTGCAGCAAGAGCAGTACCAGGAATGAAGCAGTGTCTGTATTTTCTAAAGGTGTGATAATTTTCAGCATCTTGGATTATTTGGCCAGATCTCAACACATCTCAAATAGACAGCAGCCTCATTTCAGTGGTACTGAACAGTGCTGACTCTGAGATGTCTTCCCTCCTTTCTGTTATGAAGTCCTTGCTTGTTTTAAAAAGCATTGCACTGAAATTTTTACTGCAGCTTGTATATTTTGAGGACTTTCATATACATTTACATTAAGCAAAAGTAATTCCATTCTGGAATTGGAGAGAAGTTGTTTTCTGTAAAGAATTTCACATGTTTTATCTGTTGCTAAAATAAATGAATCTATCATGGCGGACACTTTTGGTGTCAAACAGTGTCTTCTGAGCTGTTTAAGGGATAAGTTTTTTTTGTGTAAAATGCTGTTTTGAGCACAGGAAAAATAGCTTTTAATTACCAAGAAATTTAAGAAATTAATTTGTATAAAAAAACATTTAAGAATGGAAAACAAACAATATTCCTGTTTGCAATCTCTGCCTCCAAAAATCAAACAGTACATCTCAAAGAATAAAAACTGCAACTGTTTTAAATGTGTATTTTCATAGTGCTAGAGGTGTTCTGCTGCTGTCAGTACTTTTCATGACAAACAGTGCTCTGAGCACATCTACAAGTTTGCTCTGCAAGCACTCTGCAAACTTCAAACTTACAACAGAAAAACTCTCTCAGGTAGAATGTGTGGAAACCTGTGTGCCTGGTAGCTTTGTGGGAGAAACAGGTTCTATTGGGGTTCTATTCTTCAGTCAATACAATGTTTTCCTTCTTGGGCATGCTAAAGACAGGAGCATCGTATCAGGCTATGTTGATAAAGAAGCTTATGTTCTTTAAAGCCCTCAGTGGGATAAAAAGTCTAAATGTCCAGATCTGCTGAAAAATTCCTGCATACAGTTTTTTGATCGTTCACATTTAGGCCATATTTTTAGAAATTACTTTGATTTTCTGTTTTCAGAGAGGAAACATCACCCAGGTTGCAGTGAACATTTTTTTGTAGGTTTTATTCTTTATGGCCATAGCAATAATCCTGATGAATTTGTGCCTCTAATCTGCATCTGCTCCCTCAGGGAAGAGGCACAGCTCCCTTTGCCTTGTCAGCAGTGCCCCTTTTTTGGCCTGGCACCCCCATTTCCTCCTACTCTGGGTCTTTCCCCAGCACGTGCCCACCTGGCCTTTTCTCACCTTTTATGATGTTCCCTCGGCCTCCCCTTGGTCACATTTCCAACATCTTCTGCCTGCTCCCAAAGCTGCCATCCCTGCTTTCACTCTGTCCTTCAGCTGAGCCTTCCCCCTTCTGCACTGTCCCTTGTTTCCCATACCAGCTGGGATTCATTCTGGCCCTGACAGTTTGTAGCCATTTAAACAAATGGGGTTTTTGGCCTGTCAGATGTTAATGCTTAACTTCATCAACTACTAAAATAAACTTCCAAAATCAGAAGCTTGATATCAAGACCTCTCTTTTCCATTAATTATATATTTTTTGTCTCATGTGGCAGATGGGGCCTAGAGTATGCATTTCTATTCCCAGATTTAACCAAGGCTACAGCACGTGAATGCAAATAAACTTGGATGTCAAACCACCAGTTCAGTAAATCACTTAAGCTACTATGTGAATTAACGTATTAAACTTAGAGGAGAGGATCAGAACTTGTTTCTTTAGTTTCTCGGGAGAAGAGCTTTGGTTTCTCAAGTCCTCAGAGATAAATGAAGATGTGTGCTTTGGTGAAGAAGGACCTGACATTGTTTGGTTATAAATGAATACATGAGATTGAACATTTTGTTCACTCAAGATTCTATTTAAATAAATTGTACATAAAAGGACATTTCTTTTTCTTGAACCCTGTTTTAGAGGCTATACCATGAATTATTTATTTACATCAGACAATAAAAAACAGTTTAAAAATATTTTTAAATGAAAGGGTGACATCTACATTTACAGCCTGAGACCTCTCAACCTCCAAGAAATTGCTATTCATTTTGTTTAAAATACAACAAATACTCATTTTCCTAAGTGCCTGTGAACCCTATGCTGCAGCAAAAAAAATTACCCAGGGCTTTGTCTGAAACGGCTGTTTTTGCTTTCTAATTACTTTTAACATGCAGAGCACTCTTCTTCAACTTCTTGAAAAAAAACCTATTTGAAATTCAGTAAGCTTTGATTTAAAGTGATTGGTTTCCACCTGGATGGAGTGAAATTTTCTACTTGCAAAGTTTATTAGTACATTAAAAGATGCAAATGAATTCATAATTCTTTCAGTTCATTCTCTTGGGAACAATTATACAAGGAAATTATTAATGTACAAGAAAACAAGAGTTAAAAATCTCAAAGGGCGACAGAGGTGTGGAATATATGAAAACATTTAGACCTAGCTAATAGCAGAACTCGGTTATAATAATAACAGTTCATAAACCAATTTTAATTTTTCTTTATTTGTAAACTGATAGCAGCCCCATGGTGCAGACAGGGAATCAAAGGCTGGCAAAAGGCGTTTGCAGTCAAAGGCCCTGTTCTCAGTGAAGGGCTGAGGAAACACAGTGGGAAGTTTTGAACTTGTGCTAGCAGAGTTTGCAAGGATCCCAGCCAAAGGTGAGGTGTCAGTGAGCTCCCTTCTGCCCATGGCTCTGCCCACACCATCCCTGGGCACTGCAGACCAGGCTGTCAGTTCAGAGTAAGCCTCAGAACTCTGATAAACAACCCCTGTGCTTTCCAGCTGGATAATGAAATCCCCCAGGATCCAAGCAACATCTGATGCAAAAAGAGCAAACAGACTTGCTTTTTAGGCTTCTTTGATCCACCTATTTTTTCTCCTTTTATTTAAGGTGTTAAACAACTCAGCTACTTTCCATTTTTCTTTCCATAATTTATCCAGTATGGTTTTAATATTACATATCTGATGAAAATTTCAAATCTTTTTGCAGAGTCCTACCACAGTCTTATCACCATGACACTCTGGGCTATCTGCTTGCAGCACTCGTTGACATATGGCTGTCAATGAAAGGTCTGAGAGGGAAACACATGCTCTCAAAATACTGCAAAACAAGCACCACTACTGAGAGAAGTTTGTCTTAAAGAACTTGCCCTTTTGTAACTTCAAGAAGAGCCCCATAAACACAGTACACACAGATCAAACCTCTGCTGACATAGTTTAGTACACTGGGACAAGACAAACAGGGGCATCACATGAATTGAGAACAAAGTCACCTTATGGAGATGCAGGAATAAAAGAACTTGTATTAGACTTGCTCACACATGCCTTTCTCTACAGATTCTAAGGAGTACTGTTTACAAATGAAAAATGTTTACGTTTGAAAAAATACAGTACTCCACAAATATTTCTCTCCATTTTCAGAATAGCTTAAGAACTGAAATAATGAAAGTCTAAGTAACGTGGATTGACAAAATAAAATCCTTAAGAAGAGTGGACACAGTACTGTTGTACGTACAAATTGCCCAGAGAGGAATCCAGGTTCAAAATGCAGCAATATTTATGGAATTTTCTAGTGACAGTGGACTACTTCCAAAAAAATTCTCTCAAAAAAATTCCCAGATACCAAAAGAGAGACTTTGTTTTGATGATGCATATAAAGGAAAAGATAAGTTTATACATGTTATAAAACAGAAGTGTTGGAAATGCTGGATGAATTCCTGTTCTGTTTTGCTTTTGCAGTTGTGTGATTAGATGAATGTATTTCCTTTTGCCAAGTGAAAATACACTTCCAGGGAACAATTCTATTTCACAATTCAGCTAAAACTACTGAAAGAAATCACTGATTATTATCCATCTAATGCCATCATTCTGTGCACTTAGAACATATGGATTCAGCGGTAAAATAATGTAATTAATGTGCAACTCAAATTCCACTAGTCTCTTTTAGCTCTTTTGTTCTCTGCTAGTTTTTGCTAGAGACCAAAATCCCCATGAACTGAGAAGGAGGTGTCAAAGAATCAGAACATTTCTGAGTGAGAATACTGACAAGAGGCCATTATGGTTAAACTGTTTTCAAATGAATATTAAATTATTTTAAAATGTAGACCCATTTTTTTCCTCAGGTTGAACACTAGTCTCGTTTTTTTTTTTTTTAAGGTCATGTTTATTTTTGCCCTTAAAAAAAAAAAACAACAAAAACCCCCCCAAAACACCCAAAGTCACAATCTGGAAAACTCCAGAGAAAGGATAATGTCCTATGAAGAGATCTGAGATATGTAGGGGGCAATAAGAGAGTGAGGATAAAGCAGGATTTTTATAAGCAAAATTTTCATCCTCTAAGACTTTGCTTCAGGCTGTGAAATGTGAAACAAGCTGATGGCATCAGTTTGATTCTGAAGGGTCATGTACCTATATAAGTAACCTGTGATTTAACTTAACTTGGGATGGCATTTCTGTGACTTTAAGGACAAAATGGACAGAGATATTCCATGTCACCATTGAAGTGATTTCTTGTAAGGCTAGCACCAAGGTTCAGTGGCTGAGATCCCTCAGCTGGTGCCTCTGTGATATTCCTCTTTGGCAGCAAACCAACAGTGTCAACCTAGCAGAAATGTAAGTGCCAGATCCATTTTTTTTCCCTTTGAAGTGCACAATCCTCAAGGATCAGGGCAAAGCCCCAGAGAAAACAATATTAAGGTTAAATATCATCATTGTTCTCAGGAAATTACTTTAGTAGCTATTCTAATTAATCATGGTCATTCCCTATCTGTATAGGAACAGGGAGAAGAAGTGTCATATAAGGACAGTCTTTCAGAAGGAGTTTTTTCCCCTCAAGACACAAGCATAGAGGCTTGACTTAACCTAAAAACTCAGAAGGCTGCAGATAAAAAAGGTGAGAGCTCCTCTAAATATCAGGCTCTGGTTTGGTTATTGTGTTTTTGGGATTTGGCCCTTAGCATTGTAGTCATTCAGAAACTTGCTGCTGATCACTACCAAAGCAAAATCTGTGATACAAATGTGTGAAACTGTGAGACACTGAAAGAAATTACTGTGGAAATGCAGCAATGCCTCATTGATCCAGCAAATTCACTTAGGCCACTGAAGTGTTCCCATCCCTGTTACCGAGGCATTGCTCATCTGCCAGAGGTGGCCAAGTGAGACATACCTCAGGTGGTGCTGCAGTTTCCTTCCCAGTAACCAGAAAGCAAATGAACTGAAATTTTGAACTTTGGCATGAAAAATAATCTTTTTTTTGAAATGGATATGTTTAAGGTCTGATGAGAAATAAGAATGAGTGGTGAGCAAATGCCATAAAAATACCTTGGTTTAGTTTTAAAGATATTTATGGGGAGATTTACTTATTGCTAAATGATGGAGAACAGTTACAATCTGTTATAGTTAATTTACTACTACATAAGTGAAAATGTGCTAAGAACAGCACACTTGTTAAATTAAAGCTTACTTAATGATTACACAGCACTTGGGAATAACATCTAGTTATAGAGTAAGCAGTAATGGATGTTTTCTATAGAATCATTCCTTTTGGGAAAATAAGACAGCCAAAGCCCTTTACATTTTTGCTCATAACTAAAAGATACAAAATACCAGAAAGAAGACAAGGAGGGATTTCCTCTTCTAGTGAATACTGGAGTACTTACTGGAGCTACCATGAGAAGGTTCCTGGCTCTCACTCTCCACCCTATTGCAGTGGGTTGCACTGAAGTCAGTACAATTCTCTTGCTGCATCACTGCAACTTTTATCTGAAAGAAATCAGATAAAATCCTGGACTGGATACCACCCATTATCTACCCCCTTTGTCATTTTTTTCTTGTCACCACTTATCTGAAAGGTGATTATTAAATCAATAGTAATAACAAAATCCCAAGACTCAGAGGAAAGCTAGCATTTTCCTCTTTATGGGAGGGACAGTTTTAGCTGAATCAGGGCTCTTCTCTGGCTAGGGAGTAACCTTGTCCTGGTTTAACACCACACAGCCACTTGCTCACTGCCACAATGGCAGGATTGGGAAAATAGATGGGTAAAAGCTGGGAAACTCATGGATTGAGATATAGGCAATTTAATAGGGAAAGTAAAAGCCACACAAGCAAGGAAAGAAAAACCAGAGAATTAGTTTAACAGTTCCCATGGGCAAGCAGGTAATCAGCTATCCCAAGGGTAGCAGGGCTTCATCACACCCAGCAGTTATTTATATACATGTATTAGGGAAGACAAACACTATCATTCCAAATATCCCTCCATTCCTCCTTCTTCTCTCTACTTTAAATGCTGAGCATGATGCCAACCCAATCATTCAGAACTGTTAATGTGGCTGTACCCTCATCTATCTCCTTTTCCAAGATGGTATCTCTTCAAAAAAATGTGACCTTTTTGCATCAAGTACTTCTGCAAAAGAACTTAATTAAAATAAAAAAATTGTTGAAGAAGCCTTTACAGAAATCACGATATATGAACGTTGGGTATTATTTTTGTCAGTATCTTCTTACATGGGAGCTTTATAAAAGCATTGTTTCTGTAGTTCAGGAGCCATGTAGCAGCTGGAGTGGCTGGCTGTGGTTCAAAGCTCAGTCCCCTGTGGATGGCTTTGCTACAACCTGCTGGAAGATAGCTTGGTGCTAAGATGAGGAATTGTATAGTTTTGGGACTATCAACCTTCCATGTGCTGACATGGGATGAAAGGTGCTGATAGCTGGGGTGCTTCCTCAGTCTCTGGGTGTGGCAGAACAGCTCCACAGCAGAGGCACTGTGGAGGGCTGGATGAGTCTCCACTGTGGATCAAACTCAGCTAACTATATCCCAATTCAGAGCTATGAACTGATGCTTGCTTTTTGTCTCTGGCTGTCAGAAACCCCTGCACATCCAAGCTCCAAAAAGATCAGTGACATGTAAAATGGATCTTGACTCACTGTGTACATCCATATCTCTGGAACTGATGGTGATGCTACAGCATCAGATCATTATTTTTCTTTTTATACACATGCAGTAATTGTGTGCTACTGGCCAAGAAGGTTACAAACATATTCACTCATTTTTTAATGATCTTTCATCATAATGGAGAGCACCTGGGATCTTAATGAAGACCACATAAAGTATTCTCTTTGTCTCACAAGAAATCTAAAATACGTATTTTTGTGGTTTCTAGTATGGGCACTAAGAAGGCTGGAATTAGTGAAATTACTGTATGATTAAAAGAAAAGCATTCTATCCTTTTCTACTCATTAACAAAGGAAGACTCTGTATGTATAGAAGGTTGATTGAAAGTTTGTGTTTCTTTTCATGCAGACACCACAGGTAAGGAATCTGAAAAGTGCTCAGCTGTAATCAAAAGTCAAGAAATTGTCTTGTGGAGAGAAACACCTTTCATCCCTGATAAATCATAAATATTGAAAACACGCAGTGGTTTTTCAAACAAGAGTTCATAAGGCAATTTAGGACCTGCTCATGCAGAACCCATGGAAATCTGTGCTTGCAAAAAATACTTTTAATTTCAGAATTTTCTCCTGAGATATTGTGGTATTTTTTGGCTGTATTTGTTATATTCTGAAATTCTTTTGACTCAATGTAGACTTCTGCATTTAAGATAAGGCTCAAGAAGGACAGAGCCTCTTATTCTCCTGTCCTGTGTCCTATGACTTTTTACTTCCTTGAAGTGGATAGAGCTTTTCTGATTATATAAAGGTAAGCTGTGGGTTTTGGGTTTACAGTGGAAAGTCATTCTCAGCTGTAACTGTGGAGCAAATGCAACCTGCACATAATAATACTGCTATGTAATTTATTAATCTAAAATGTTCCAGCTTACTACAGATACCCATAAAATCATACTGGTAAATGCACAGGCTCTGAAGGGCATATTATATAGAAAAGCTAAACAATAGAAGTTGCTGCCTGTGAAGACTTAGCATAACTAGATAATGTGCTTAATACTATTTATTCATAAAAGGCATGCTCTGCTCTGCAGTTTCAATCTTATTTAGCACCCAGGGAAGTTGAAATATCCTGGTAGCAAAAAACCCCAAACCAAACACGCAAGGAATTGAGATAAATAGTGCCCATACTTTTGAACATGAAATAAATGCCAATGTGCAACTTTTACATAGGCTGTCTATACCTTCTGTGTCTGCCTAAAACTCCAGATCTACCCATTCAACAAAATAACACAATGGACTGGTGAAGGTCAAAAATGTATTTGAGTATGATCTTACACAAGTTTACTGAATTTTAGCCTGAAAAGGACTTCTGCACAACACAGACCCCTAAAATCTCAAATGATTTCACAATCAACTGTGGAACTTCTGGATTTTCCTTTGGGAAGACACCCAGTCTGTAAAGGGTAAATGGCTACATGCAGACTGACTCTGAGTCCATGGCTGAAATCATAACTGTGGGAAATGTACTGGTCACTTGCAGTCTGTGTGTCTCTAGTTTGTACAGGGATTACAAAACTCTGCTCCCATCACAGCACCTCTGCCTTCAACTCATTTTCTCCCTTTCCCCGTTCCCATATGCCCTTGGAACCTTGCAAGTACTTGATGATGTATCTTCAGGACCACATGGTGTAATTTGGAGGACTTCTGCAGAACACTGCTAGGCAGCAATAAAGAAACTGATGTCTGTTGCAATATTCTGGAATAACACTGAGAAAATCACTGGAAGGTGGGAGTTACTAAAGGAATGCAAAGGGGCTGGAAGCCCTGAACATCAAGGACAACTGGTTATATTAGTTTCCTTTGGCTGCCTCTGTCTCACTGTCTACCACAGTAAAAATGGGATTTAGTGATAACTCCTTTTAACATGAGCAGAAATAGATGATTGTAAAAACAAACCAAATGAAATATTTAGTAATAGAATGGTCAAGTCACTAAATAATGCATCCAGCTAGATCTAGTGCTTGACCTTTGCAAAATTCCTTGGAGGGCAAGTGCAAATGATTTTTTTATCCCTGACGGTGTATTCCTGGGGAAAGACTGCTATGAGAACTCTGTATTTCACAGAGAAAGCAGCTCATTTTTTAGCTTTAATTATGCATGTTCTTCAGTGGGTGGCCTTCTTCTTTCTTAGTAGGTACTGAATCAATACCCTGGCATAGTGCTAACGGCCACTGCTACTTGAGGTGCCATCTTTCAGAAAAGAGACTGAAAGTAAGGTCTTATCTCTTTTTGATTTTCCTGGCTCTCATGGCATTTTTTCTTTTTTTTAATAATAAAGGTGTTAGCATCAGTGCGTTGGCCAGGGTCCAGGTTAGGTAATTACATTCTGTCTCCCTAAATTTTGCTTTGTGCAGTTTTAATTTAATATGGTGCCTTCTCTTCCTGCCCTAAGTTGTTATGTGTCGTTGCTGGGCACTATTAAATAACCTCCATATTTCCCTTGAGACAGCTGCATTTAAGCTGTGGGTAAGGCAAAGCCTGTACATGAATTTCGTGAACCGTTCCCAGAGAAGCAAACACAAGCTCACTTGCAATTATTACATGCCAATATTTACCTGGACAAACTCCAGCTTCTCTGCTCCTCTCCAGTAGTTTACATTCATTTGGAATTTAACTACCCAAACGAAAACAGCAGCTGCAGGGAACACTGTCCCTTCTCAAGAGGTCACAAGGCTCGTGCTTGGGAGGACAGTTTCAGCAGGCAAAGTAGTTTTATCCTCTGTATGAGAACACAAGCTGCTACAAGCAGCCTTCCTCCTGTCTCAGTTGTGTGGCTGCCCTCCCATTTTATCCCTCTTGGAGAATCAGTTTGTCATTCAAGAGCAACTGAATGACAGGAACTCCAGGGCAGATGCTCCATGTGCTACTGCCCACGCTGCTCTCAAATACTGCATATTGAGTACTTCCACAAAACACTGTATCAGTATCTAGATGTAAAAGCATCCAGGAGACATCCACACCAGGCACAACTAACCCAGAGCAGAAAAAGGCATCGTTATCACATGGTTTTTCATTGCCTTAAAGCTCTTTGTGTGTAGACACTGCTGCTCAGGACTGAAGTCAGTCAGGGAGGCAACACTGTCATGAGTTTTTTCACTTGTGTGTGCTTTTAGAAGCTGTAAGAGCTGGGACAGGATCATGTTACAACAGCAGGCAGGAGTGATCTTATGGCACAAATCCTTCTGGAGGGTGTAAATCAAGACAGGCAGGTTTCCATCAGCTTGATTGAAAAATAGGTTAAAAACAAATATTACTTACAGAAAACTTCAGGTGCAAGCTGTGTAACCAGAGCCATCCAAAACAGGCTTATGGGTAGAGCTTATTAAATATTTTTAAATGGATGTATCTGAAGTCTTAACTTGAAAATAAAATCATAAGAGCATAAGAGCAAAACTCTATTAGTATAAATCAGCAAGACTCCACTGATTTTTCAATTTACTGCATTTGAGTAATCTTAACTATGTATTATCTCACTCAGATTTAAAACACTGCCAGAGCTGCAGGCTTTGAGCTTTTCCTACTGACAGTATTGTTGCTCTTGCTTCCAACTTTTTTTTTTTTAATATAGTACGCTTTTATTGTTTAATTTAATGCTATTCAACCTTATTCCTGCTATCCAAAGACATTTTGTATGTAAATCCAACAATTTGGACCCAAAGTCACCACCATCTGCTTATTTATAGCATGATCCAGCAGTAAAGGGAATCTCTATTAAGCCCTTAATGGGAGTCATGTGACTCTGCAATGAACTTGGTTTTCATTTTCCTGATGGAAGTGATACTGTTTCTTTGCTGGTTCCTATTAATATTTTGTGATGTTCTGCAACAACAAGAACATTAAAAGAACCTTCATTTCAAGACTCATTCCCTTCACCCAATTGTGGCTGATGCTTTATCAGGTATGTGGTGTGTGTCTGGTCCTGGCATGCCATTAGGTGTCAGAATTAAATGTCTCCCTAGATTTGTTTTTATTCATTCAGTGTCTGAGGGGGAAGGTAAGCTGCTAAGTACGTTGCTTTTCAATATGCTGAGCTATCCTTGATGTGACCCTCAAAAAAAAATAAATTTAAAAAATCCCTAAAACAACAAACTCCAAACCAAAACTCTGCAATAGGATTTCAGTGGTGCAACAAAACCAAATGGCTGAAGAAAAAAAATGAAGAATTGCTGGTAGAAAGTAGAAATTAAATAATTGAAGAAACCTGCCTTCTTTAAGTACTAGCATCAAGAAAAGTCTTAAGTAGGTTTTGAATTTGCATGAAATTTCTCATAAACTATGATCCTGAGGGACCTTGACAATAAAAAAACCCTTAGTTCAAAGAAAGTGTGTAGGAAAGAGCAAAGTTGTCAACATCCTACTGTGGGTGAATCACTTTCCCTCTAATCACAAGACATATCAATGGCAGTGCAGGACAGAGACAGAATTCTGCTCTCAGAGTTCACTCCTGGCCCTTAACATGCAGTGTGTGGTGCTGAGAAGTTTTTACTTTCGAAAGGTTTTTATAATCTCATTGTTGCAGACAAAACTATCCCAACGTTCTTTTGCTGGCAGAGCTCACTGTGCTACAGAGATAGATACTTTTTTCCTACCTTAGATACAAAAGATACTTTATTAGTTTTCATTGAGATGTATGGCAAGTGCTCCAAGTTCATAGCACAAAACTGATATATGCCATATTAAAGCCACAGATAAAATTCTTAGAATTTACTGTTTCACTTTTATATACACAGTTATGCTGGAGGGTAAATGAAGAAAAACTGGGTCATTAACATGTGTGGTGATGACTTTTTAACGCAGTTATGTGCTGATGTGCCTCACAGACAGGTGTTCTGTCCACAAGCTTGTTCTAGTCTGTAGGGTTATGAGACTTTGCAGTGCTTATCCCACTTGCCACTAGGGCTTTGTTCCTGCTCAGCACACATGAGCAGGGAATTGTGCATGCAGCTTACAGGTCTGAAAAGCAAGAATCTGTATCTGAACTCTCTCATTTCAGCCACGGAGAGAAATAGCCATTTCCAGATTTATCTGCTCCCTAGGGAGAAATTGAACCAGCCCAGATGGGTTATGCTGTAGCTACAGCTGCTTCTATCCCTTGACTATGGGAGTGTGCACACGGTGTGTCCTCAGTGTGCCCTGAGACACGTCCAACCCTCAGCCTCTGGCTGAGTTCTGTGTGCCTTTGAGAAGGGTGGAACCCATTGGTGGTGTTCTTTGCTGGGCATGTTAAACACACCTTCTCTTTGGCTCTTTATAGAATGACTGGGTATGAAGGCAAACAGCAGTGTCTCAGCAGGAATGAGGAGGAAACCAGGCAAATCTTACAAAATGTGGCACATGCTCCTGGAAGAACACATACCTTACATTGCTCAGGTGGTGGACACTTTACAAAGAGATCACATCTAGACCAGTTTGGGTGAAATCCTGATTCAATTGGGATCAAATGCACAACATGCAATCCTGGACAAGCTCAGGGTTTCAGCATTTTTCTGAAGAAATGGCACATTTCTAAAAAAACTACCTCAAAGGAAACTCTGGGGTGCTCTCTCAAGGAATGTCAAGAACCTGAAGCCTGTCTTGATAGCTCACTGACTGTGATGTTCAGCCCACAGAATATAACAGGGATCAGAGACTGAGGCAAATGAGAGCCCCAGTCTAGGGCTCTCAGAGGGCTGATGAGTTTGAATCCTCCAGTGAGAAAAGAGCTGCAACCAGCTCTCCCTTCCATCTCTGTAATGCACGGAGAGAAAATAAATCATTATTTTTGCACTACCTTCCAAGGAAAGCAGCAGATCCTTTTTTTATTTAGATGACATTTTTCAAGCCTATCCATAGTGTTCCTGCTCTGACCACAAGTCCACATATGAGGCTTCTTACGAGTATTTTGACAATTCTGCCACATCTAATAATAGCCAGTTGTGGTGGGCAGCACAAAAGAAAAATCAGGTTGTGTGAATTTAGCCAGCCAGCTAATTCTGAGCTCCGTAATAGTTGGCAGGAAGAACTTTTAAGTGGTGTGTGTGAATACAAATGTCAAAGATACCTGATCTGTGTGCAAACTGTAGCCTGACACACAAAAAAATGTATGGCCTTTAACTCCATGAAATACCTGTCAGCTGGCTGTGCTGGGGAGGAATCTACATGCAGTGCCTCTGATATGTTGATTCTCTTTTCAGGTCATCCAGGGTTTGTATCTTTTATTCTAAATGTTAGAAAATGAATTGACTACAACCACAGCACTCATGTAAAAGCAACATATCTGATCTGAGTGATACAGATAACAACACCTTTCATCAAAACATCCCAGGGGTAATATGCATCTTATTCACAATAGTTCTAGCTCTGCAACATAGTCTTGTTTAAATTTATACACAAGCTGCTCCACTGAAATCTAATCATATGAGTAAGCTCTCTCAGAATCAGGGACTAGCACTGAACAAGAATTGTGTTTGTCTCTGCTGATAACAAGACTCTGTAGGGGGAAATACAAAATAAACCCTGTTAACTCCTTGAATTCTTTGAAAAATTTTGCATGTCAGACCCATGTTTTGTCAAACCAAAAGGACCATCATCCTGCACTGTCTGAAAATGATCAGAGATATTTAATGACACAAGATATGCAGGATTTTCTGCATCTGAGAAGAAGAATATTCTTCTGGGGAAGATTGAGTTTATAAGTGAACTCAACTGGATTACCAATGCTTTAGCAAAGCCAGAAAAAAACCCATTATACAAATGAAGCATAAGAATGGGAGAAAGAGTGCCTGATGTCCTGAGAGACTCCAATTTTATACATCATACCCAGTGACCTCAGAGACAGAAAACTATGTAACACAATAAAATTCAATAACCCCATCTTCCTTCAGACTGTTCTACTAAACTGCTGGGTTTCAATGCCAGTACAGGTGAATACAGAAGCAAAAGAAAACATTTTATTTTATTAAAGAAGAGTAGCTGCTCTTGTAAACATATACAAAATGAAAAAGCTTTCAATCTCATTCTCATATAGCCTGTCAGATAGCACTGGTTGCCAAGTCATGATTCCATCAAAAATACGTGTGTGAAACATGCCACAAATGTGAGAGCAATCTAAACCTGACTGCATAGCCTGTCTTATCACACAATTGAGATGTGGAGAGTTTCACCAGTCTAGAATTTTGGTTTTGGTCAACATCTCCTATCATGGACATGACAAATTTCAAGAGCTGATTTTAAATATTAATACTCTTTACGTTCAGATCTAGAAAATGCCACGTGGAGTCAGACTCACGATCCGTCCTTCCTCTGTGCTGGCAATTGTCTCTTGGTAGTGTTACTCCAACAGAAATAGTGAGGAATGATGAAAAGCAAATTTCACATCTCATTTTCCCTGAAGTTTAGGGAAGCTCCGAACCTGTATTAATATCTGTAATATCTTAATATCTGTATTAAGATGTGACCCTATGCCGACATCACACCAAAGTAAAACTTGAAGTGGGATTTGTGTTGATTGCTTTGAAAAACTATCAACATGGACTCTGCTTGCAATTTCTTTGGCAAAAGCTGCCTTCATTAAACTTCTAAAAACCCATACTTCTAAATATACTAAACAATAAACACATGATAAAAACATTACTAATGTGCATCCTTTTCCCCTTCCCAAGCGTACCCCTTCCAGCAGTTTGCAAGCAGCATGGAAATATTTGTATGATGGTTCTATCATGCTACAGTCCCACACAGCAAGCCTGAGATGCAGTTTGCCCTTCTGTTCCACTCACACAGAAGGAGGGGCATTCTTACCCACCTTATAATTCAGTTGAGGTAATGCCTCTTAAATACACACTCCCTCCAAGGCAGTCATTTATCAGTGTTATTAGATAACTGCTTATTTTGTGCTGTTAATGACAATACAGTTGTCTGCCAAGAGTACTAAAGCTCCTTCCTTCTGTATGAGTGGAATTCAGCAAATTAAATCCAGAGGAAGAGATCTAACCTCTAACGGTCTTCAGGGGAAACTTTTTCCTGTCTTTCCTAAACCAGTAAAAGAGCCCAAGCTGTGCTATTTGGCAGCTTAACCTCAGAGCAAGTGGAAAGTAAAGAAATCTCTGAAAAACAAGTAAGTTCAAACACATACTGCTGCCAAATCCTCTTCACTTGGAATAAGTCTTAGGTAACAAATCCAACCTCTACTTCAGGCTGCATACACTATAAAAAAACAACCCAACCTGTGAAAATCTTGAAACATTGTGAAATAAAAAACTGTATCAATATTTTCCTGGAAGTCTAGACCTATTTTAATGTCACTTAAGTGATATTTTTTAAATACAGGGATTTAGGTGGTAAGAGAATAAATGGACCAAAATCTAATCTCCCCACCTACCTGGTTGCATTTCAGAAAATTAAACTGTACCATTTTACACTGATGGCTTTATAATCTTGTGTTGCCATGAACTCAAAACTCTCCTGTGTCCTTGGAACAGATAAGACTTGTTCTTCACTCAGCCAGTGACGTGGACACCCTGAGGAAGCCCTCAAACCCTGCCAGGCTGCTGCCCTGTCCATGCAGGTACAGTGCAGACACCCACCAGCCTCTCAGGACAGAGCTGCTCAGCTCAGCCCCAGCCTGGCACACAGGGAAAGCCAGAGCTGCCCCCACACCTCTGGCCCATTCAGGCAGCCCCCTCAGCAGTCAGCAACCAGGCATAGCAAGGCCACTCTGGCTCTCCAGTCCTCTTTTCCAGCCTGATACCTTCCCTACAAAGTGTGCCTAATGTTCCAATTACCAAGGAAAGTTATCTGCTAGATGGGCCCCAAATATTCTAGGTGCCCAGAAGGCCCAAGGTTGATGGCCAGCATGCTGGCTCTATCTTCTGCAGCTCTAGCCTCTGCCAGCACAATGCAGAACCATGGAATCTCTGTTCTCCCAGCACTTCTACTCTCAGGATTATCAGCTTCCTTCCCTTTCATCTTTCTAGGGAAGATGGGAGAAGCCAAAAGCTGGCAGCATCCCATCAGAAAGATCCCAGTGTTCATGGAGGCAGTACTGAACAAATAAAATAGGTCCATGGAAGCAGAAGTAGATCCTTCCACGTCCACCTCGATGCTGGGAGATCCATTCCTCCCTCTGCTTTACCCTTGGAAGCATTTACCCCAGTCCACTTTGCCCAGCAGAGCCTGGTCCTCCCACTACCCTGTTATAGCTCTTCCCAATCAACCATGAGTGCCTTCAGAAGCCTCAGTGCCACAGAGGATCAGGCCTGTCACATTTTGGTTTTCCATCCTGCAAAGTCTTATACATTTTTCTGCATTTAATAGTCCATGTACCATGTCCCACTTTCAGAATTAAATCCTTCTAATTCCTTCCATCCAATTGACAAGATGAGGGGTTCTTTTACTTAAATATAAAGTTAACAAAACCTATATGATCACTTGTTTCAGTGATCTGGAAAATGTGCTTTGTCTTTTTTCCAGAGAATGTGCACATTTCAGATTTCCCTTAAGCTTTCATAATTATTTCCAATCTTGATGGTTTTACTTTGTCAGCCCAGCTGATACCAACCAGATGAGAGAAACTATTTGAGGGTGGCTTTTGTCCAGGAGGTAGCAGAGAAGAAAACCAGCAATAAAATTCTGGTAATTTCTCATTTAATTGTAAAGACATGTTGTGGGGATTTGCATATTCTGTCTGTGAAGCAGACAGAGCTATAATCAGATGATATGGCAAGAAAGGCTTGAAATGCCCTTCAAGACTTAGGATGTAATGATTATTAAACAAACCTTTCGTATGAAGAATGCTCAAAGGTAAAGCATCATTTCAGGCATCTTGCATTCCCAGAAATACCATAAAGACTGACATGCTGAGCAGGAGTTTATGTGTGAGGTGTGTGTGCACTGCAGAGAACGTGCACGTGGCCTGTCAGTTTAGCCCACAATCCTGGTAGATAAAGGCTAGCTCCTGCAGGGCTCATGGCATGCTGAGAGCTGCTTTGGGCATTTCACCCAACCCCATCTCTGCATCCATCAGCTGGCCTCAGAGTGGGAGGGAAGATGAGAAATGAATTAGAAAGATGCAGCTTGTAATGGCTGAGTCACAGAACTTAATGCCTCTAACTCAAGCTAACAGCGTCATTTAGAAGGGATGACTTGCTGTGCATCAGCTGAAGAAGAGAGGAAATTCTGGGTACTTAACATTTTAGAATAATACTCAGACTTCCCTTCAGCTGCATTTAGTGTCTGAACAAACTCCAGGGCACAAACTCCAGTGCCAATTTAATACAGGCTTCTATTTGCAGAGACTCATTAACGTTGTGCACAACTGCTTTAAAAAAAGGTTAAAGTCTTGGCAGAAAGCAGCAATAGCAACTATGGATTCAACTCTAGAAACTCTCAGCACTTACACTGAGTCTTACCAGCTGGGGAAACACTGAGGCCCTGAGCAGAGTTTTAAGCAGACACCAAAGCACAGAGGCACAGCCAGTGGCACAGAAGGGCTGCAGACATGGGCAGGTCAGCACCATGTCCCTGCAGTCACCACAGTGTCCCTTGCTGTGCCAGCTGATGCAGCCTGCAGGGACAAAGCTGCTGGCATCCCAGCTAACTGCTCTCCAGCAAATCAAATCTGCTTACATACTTTCCTTAACTGCATGCTTCAGCTCTTTAGAGAAAACCAGAGCTTCAAAAATAAGACACCACCATTCTGTACTAGAATAGGCTTATACTAGGCCTTATTCTATACTAGAATACTATAGATTTCTTCTCCTGTAATTCCTTTGGATGTGGGGTTTTGACTGTTTCTTCTTTTGTAGATAACTTGGGCTTGTTTAAAAAAAATTTCTAAAATATACAGAAAAGTAAATACTGAAAATGTGTTCTGTTCATTCAGAAATAGGTTGGAAGAAACTTAGGAAAAGCCTTCAATTCAATTAGAAATTATCCAGAAACAATGAAAAACCAATTTTGTGGACCTGGAAAGGCACTGGCATTATGCAAGTTTTGATCAGTTGCTGGGCTTGATGGCCCAGGCTCACCTTTTATTACCTGCATCTTGCCTTGCTTCAGACCTACAGTGTGTATTACAGACCTCCATGTTATTCCACCAAGATTAAGAGCAGATGTTATTTTGTTAATGAAACACTTTTGGGGATGAGATTTGGTATGAAATGCTTTTTACCTCCCAAAGTTCTCAAAGCACTTCACCATTCAAATGTGGTGATACAGATGGCTCACACTCTCACTGCTCAGCTGTAACCAGATGAGGAATGGACAGCAAGAAACATTTCATTTTCCCCCTTAAGTCTACATAAATATTTAGAAAAAGAATTGAAGTATACTCCTCTCCCTTGAAATGGGAAGGGGAATGTAGGTGGAAGGAATTTAATTACCAGAGATGAAAATTGACAGGGGAGTACATCACATTTTCTGGTGATATGATAACATTCTTCTGCTCTGAGTGGTGCTCTGCATACGGCACATACAGCCAGCAGTCTGAAATCACTGCCTCTCCTGAAGAGATTCCTGCAGCAGGAAGACTGGTTGGTAATTAACACAACTTAGCATGCTTGAAATCCTTAATTACCTGAGGGGCATGGGAGGAGCACTATGCTCAATGCTTTGCCTGCAGGGCAGTGAGATGCTAGAGCTGAGTGCCCTGCCTGCCATTGCAAAGCCCCAGTGAAACAGCTCCCTAACAGGAGCCATCAAAGCTCACACCTGGAGTACACTGATGGCTGAAGGGCTCTCAGAGATGCAGAACCATGTTCCCAAGCTAAGGTACAGCTTAGTACCTCGTCTCGTGCCTGGAGGTACCTGCAAGTGTCACTAAAAATTTCACCAGCTCTATTAATTACTCCTATATTAATATCAACAAAGTATACCCAACCCCAAAAGGCTCTTAACTGTAAACAGTGTCAGGCAGTGAGTTGAATCTGTGCTAGAATAATTGAAGAATAATGATGATGCAATAATGGAATTTTGAATGATCACTGCATTTAAGTTCCTGCCCCCAAACAGACTCAACTACACCTTTCAGCACTTCTGCTGAAAAATAATCTAAACTGTTCTTAAAGCCTTTTCATCCTGATGAGACTACCTACCCAAAAAAAGTCTATTTCATCATCCTCACTGTCAGAAAGCATTTCTTCCTCTCAAATGAGATCTTGTTCTCCTGTCCACTGCAAAAATGCAAATGCAAGTACATTAGTTTGAACTAATGCTTTCTTTAGAGGAGTGGAAGAAATAAGTATTGTCTGGCATTACATTTATGGAGGGGGCAAGAAAAGATGGTATGGGGAAGAGAAAGGCAGACAGCTGAAGCATCAGGAAAAAATAAAAGTTATATGTGAACGATGTTTTGTTGAGTGAATGAATGCAGATTTGATGAGGTTCATAAGTAACATCCTGCAGGGTCAGCAGGGAAACCCTAATTAGGCAGGATGGCCTTCCTCATTATTAATTAGAGTTATGTGCTTGATTAAAGAGGTACAATTCTTCCTTGTACTGCAGGAGGCCAACAGGAAGCCTGCAGCATACATTCAACCCGTTTGTACCTCTCTCCTGCTCGCACAGGCACATACCAAGGGATGCTGTGCAGCCTCTCTTACCCTGTGTACCCTCATGCACACAGGCCGTGGTGTGGGACACCTCCACCTCCCTCCTCTCCCTTCCCACCACGTGCTGCTTATTGTGTGCCTGGCTGCAGGAGGAAGCAGGGATAATTCCTCCTCTGGACGAGGAAGAATGTGCCGTGGTCAGCTGGCAAACAGGGGAAAACCAGAGTAATAGCTGTATGCAAATTAACAGCTCCCACCGTTTCAGAACACACATCTCCCAGCAGATGCCACAGGTAATTATGCAACTGAGGGTCCTGCTTCTGGGAGCACTCATAAAATACAGCTTTTATCTTGCTGCTTCCAGCCCATGTCTGGTAATGTATAAATAATGTTAACAGCATCCACACAGACAGTCAAAGATTGGACGTGCACTGCGTGTATGCATGCCTGGTGAAGTGCAGATTTTGCTGCAAACTTGAGATATGT
The DNA here is from genome assembly GCA_013397245.1 of Thryothorus ludovicianus. NCBI lineage: Eukaryota > Metazoa > Chordata > Aves > Passeriformes > Certhiidae > Thryothorus > Thryothorus ludovicianus. The sequence goes on along the minus strand of VZTB01010293.1, from coordinate 126,671 downwards.
TAGAAGAAGGGGGGAAAAAAAGAGACTTAAATACACACCTACCAAGGTGATACCTAGAAGTTACAAGAATTCCTTTTTAGATAAGAAAAGCTGGGTATTTAAGGACTTTCTGAGTGTCCCTTTAGGCAAGCAGCCTTCAGACTGATTCAAGATAGGTTATGAATATGGGGTGGCAGCTGCTTGACATGGCTCTGGCTCCACACAGCAAGCTGACAGCTTCATATCCCAGGACACTTCAGCAATGCGACAGCTGGGATAAGCAGGAAAATCACTGTACAGCAGTACAGTTAGCAGGAGAGTCCTCTGTCAGTGGGGCCAACATTACTGTGAAGAGGATGCCAGTGTGCTTAGGAAAATAAACAAGAGATCAAAATTAATTTTTGCTGCATTTGGTTTCCCATACACACTTCTCATTCTTTCACCTGTGCTTTGTACATGTTGCAGCCATACCAAGTTGCTCCAGAGATGTTCATAAGCATAAGCTTATCCTGTTTTATTGCCTACAGATCATAGACACAGTCTTACAACTGAGAATGCACCAAGTGTATTGCAAATACCATCCAAAAATATGGTGACAAAATGGAGAAACGAAGGAGTTTTGAGGAATGCATTAGAAGAGCATGTCTGTGGAGGAGCTAAAACACTACTCTAAAAGCATGAACCACTGGTATTTCCCAAGGGTAGTCACAATGGAGGGGCTGCTACAGCTTCTTTGTTAGTAGTACAACTTGGGTGGCATTGTTCAAGCTTGTCAAAATGAGAACAGTACCCTGAGAGGAACAATTCTGCAAAGCAGGTGAACATCTTTTTGTATGTGAATTCCATTTGTGAAGATGGCTTTTGGTGCATTGAAATAAATCACATTGTAGTTTATTGACAAATGTATGCAACGTAGCAGGCTCACAGTGGCCACAAAACTGAGAGAGATTAGATTATCTATAAATAATTCCTCATTATGTGTCAACGTGAGGAAGTACAGACAGAAACGTGAGCTGAATAGAGGAAGGAGATCAAAGGAGCTGAGCTAAATATTCAAATGCAACAATTTGATAGAGTAAGGAACAGAAAATCAAAAACTACCTACAGTGATTGCTGATCCTGAGAATTCATGATGGTCATACATTTTTACTGTTATTTTCCTAATGATAAAAATGCTGGGTTTTAATCTGAAGTTGAAACATTGCTTTTCACCACTTTTTCTAAATTTTCCATGGAAAGCTTTTTTGTGATGCAGCTTGTATCACTTTATGCAAAACTATTGAAAAATTTTTGCTGTTCTATTTTATGAAAAATAAAACTGTTTTACCACTAAACAAAGAAAAATATTATCTTAGAATGGGAAGTATTTTACCAATACTTTGTAAATAAAAACGTGCCATTTGGCATATCACCAGTTTGTGTTAGTACAGTATTACAAACCAGAAAAAATAATCTAACTGGGGAAAAAGCCCTTCCCAAACCTCAAAATAAGGAAGAATGTTCATTCTGAAGTAAAATTTACTAAAAAACCCTCATCCTTTTGAAGTTTCTCTTTCACATGTGTTTCTCTATAATAGAAGAAAAATACACAGTTTAACTGCCAGCATTTCATGTCTCAGCAATTCTTAACTTTGGTTGGCTTTCAGAGACAAAGCCATGAGAATTGTAGGAAGAACAGGCTTTAATTTTTGTTTTAATTTCTAAAAAAAAGTAATCTATTGTATCTCTTAGTGTCAAATTCCTAAAAACAATCACCTTATCACATGGCTTTCTATAAAATTAGTCAAAGAATTACATAGGGACAAATATCAATATACTGAGGAACTTCATTTTATGTTGTGTGTGGCACAAACATTTTCTAAAATAACTTTCTGAAGTATGTTTGTACAGTTTCATACCCATGACCAATACTCAGGCCATTCTATGGTTCTATTTTTTAGCAGAAATGATCCACTAATTGAATATTCTAAAACATATTTGGAATAGTAAGCTTTTAAGGGTGGACTAAACCGAGGGACAGTTTGTATTCATTTTAGCAAGAACTAGTAAGTGCATCATAATTTCAGATTACTTAAACACAAGAAAACTCAAGAAAACCCAGGAAAACCCAAGATGTCATCCATCTTCTGTGATTCAGCAGATCAGAGGAAATATTAAGGACCTCACTCTGGGACTTGTAAAGTGAGAGTGTCCCAGTTAATGATTTCTCACTACCAACAGTTTTGGCCCACAGTCTGGTTTTTGGCTTGGCAGAAATCAGTAGGAACCTGTTGTTTCTTTAAAACCCCTCGCCATGGAGTGTTGGGAATTGAAAGGTTCCTGATGTAGGTCCTAAGAGCCCTCAGTGTCCAGACCTGCCCTTAGGGGTGATCATCATCATCATCATCATCATCAGAGACCTTTAGCACCAAGGTTCTCTGGGATGTAGCAAGTTGGTGAATCCCCAGGAGTGCCCGAGGAGCAGCAGCTCTGAGCCTCACTGGGAGTACAGTCAAGGGAGAGGCTTTGCTCTTTACCTGCAGGATTTGAATTTCCAGGGCTGCTTCGGCTCCTCCACAGCCCCTAAATCCCTGCAGGAAGCAGTTGCCTGTGTAGCACTGCTCTCCAGGACCTTGGATAGCAGCTTCTCTCGGGCTGTGTTGAAATTAAATAGTACTAGAAAAGTAATCTCTGACAGTGGATACCAGTTAGAAAAGCCCTTGCCAAAATATGCTTTCAGAGCAGGCACAGCACATATATTATTGAAAAGCTTTGTTTCTATGTAGCGTGCCAAGTTGGCAGAAACACAAATTTGAAATTTAGAAGTGATTGCTAGAGAGCTAGTCAAGAAGAAGGAACCAGAAAGGAAGGAATTAATAGTATTTGTTTCTTTTAAAGAATAAATCTTGAGCTAGTTTTATTTTTTTATGACAATCTTACATTATTCATCTGTCTTTCTAGGTCAGAAAATAGGAATAAATTTTATGTGACACTCTCTTGTAATGCAGTGGTACAAAATGGACTCTCACAGAAAGCTGTCATATTTTACTCTGCTGTCCTGGTATGCAGGATGATGCATTTTAGGACCCTTTGTAGTTCATGTGCTGATATTGTGCCTGGCAAGATCCCTGTGTCTTTTTGAGAAGGGGATAAATAAGACAGCACAAAAATGATACAGGAGTAAGTAACACAGACTCTACATCAAGGATATTATTTCCCTAGGGAAAACTGGGATGATTTTTCATCCTCTTTGGATTCTGTCATCTTTTTCAAAGTATCTGTTTAAGAACAGAACTGACTTAAAGGACAAGCACTAAGGCTATCAATGCACTGCAGCAAATTCTCATCCACTGCTGAGGGAATAAAGGGATGGATGTAGGGCTGACACTGCTGTGATTTAAAAAAACTCCACCAAACTAACATTGTTATAATAATAAAAATGAAAAAAAGCAAATGAGCAGCATCTAGTTACTACAGTGAAGTCACTGATTTATGTGAAAATAATTCTGAGAAATTTCACCTGCTACTCTCAAAAGCTTTTGTTCTTATTATTCCTCCTTTCTATACAAGGAGAAATAAAATTAGGCAGTCTTTTCCACCTCACAGCAGTAACTTGTAGCTCAGACTTCAAGAGCTGATAATGCTTTTATGCTTAAGATGACCACAGCCAGATATCATTCCCATGCTTTATTACCATGTACAAGAGCAAATACTGCAAGACTAAATCCAGGTTACTGGCTCTGGGGAATTAGTTTCAGTTGTCTACATGTTCACACTGTAAGCAGAATGCAGGAGAGCATTAATAACATTCTAGGTTAGGTCATGAGTATTAATGTATTTCTGCAGCACCACACAAAAAGCCTACAGCGTCACCAGAACCTCAACACAGGTATGCAAGTCTGTGTCAAAAAAAAAATAAAAAATCCAAGCACACTTTACTCCTTTCACCATTGTCAAAGGAAGATTCATTTCATGCTGATATAATTTCACCACAGAAGTTCAGACACATTTTGAGTTAATTAGAGAGTAGGTTGTTGCACAGGATTCAGAGGTATAAAAGTAGTTGGGGATATTTTTTCAATATAATTCTCAGTACATGCCAGCAAGACACACTGTCAGTACCCTGTTTTTCCACTCTGAGGATTCACAGAAGTGAGATAAATAAATTCCTGGCTCAGGCATGAAATATCTCTTGTATTCATTACTGGCTATGCCTGAAGAGTCCACCAAGAGGTAAGTATTAGACTAAAAGTTATAGGAGATACTAAATCCAACAAAGGTTTCAGCCCGTGAGACAAGTACTGTAGTGGCATTGTAGTGATTTGATTTTAGATGAGGTTCTTAAGCAGAAATTTAACACAAAAAGCAATTTGTCCATGAAAGAAACAGTCAGTACTTGCAAAATTGCTTAAAGAAAGCTCTGTCACTGATGCCATCGATGCCTGACCTCACCACAGCAGGTGTTTATATTGCAACAGCAGTAACAGGATTTTTTTTTTGTTTCAACAAATTTAAGTCCATTTAGCTTGTGGTAGTGAGTATCCAGAACTATATACAAAGCTCCTTCACATGTCAATTTGCTTTAAATACTTGTAAAATTCTGATTTCATAAAGGAGGGCAACAGGTCAGCATAGCACTTAAATAAATTAATAAATAAAATAGCAACAATAAAAAGCACTGCCTGGTTCCAGGACTGCATAAATTACATGATTCCCATGTCAAATGGAAGGAAGAATTAAAACTGGACCAGTGAAATCCCAACTAAAGAGCTGGCTGTAACCCAAACAGTTATGAATTTTATGGCCTAAGGATTATTCACCCAGTTACACTTTCAATTTTTGACACATGAACAGCAGAGCTCAAGAACATGAGCCAGAAATTTTGGCAGTGCTGTGGCAGTTCGTCCTCTCTCCCCAGCTGATCAAGTTCTGCTTGTCTTGATACAGACTGGAGAGCAGCTCTGGCTCCCCTGTGCACCTGAAGAGACAGACAGGCAAAATATTAAACAGCTACAGATGCTGAAAGAAAAGCAACTGTTCAGTCAGCTTTTCAGGGTTTTTTCAAAGCTTTGCTTGTAGGAAAAAACTGATGAGAATATCTAACGATTATTCAAAAAAAAAAAAAAAAAGGCAAAGAAAATGTGCCTGATAGGAGCACAGCTAAAGCTTAATCTATTTACGTAACAAAACAGAGGCAAACTGCTGTTAACATGCTAGAGAGGCACAGAAATTTCTGCTAATCTATTTACAGGGGACAAGCTGCTCTTCTGGCACAGTGAGGCTGACATCAAACCACCAGTCTGGCATCCCTTTGTGCTCCAATCCCTCACACCCTCTGTTCTGCCTAAGACAGGCACTCGTCACTGTTTGTGTTCCCAAATGGCTGACACAGCAGAGCAGACCAATCCTATTTCCCCTTTTTCTTTTCACCTTCTCACCCACAGTTGGTGCAGTCAGGGCGTGGGGCACGGTCCCATCACAGCAGGAAAAGCTGTTCCCTGCCAGGCTGGTGGAAGGGTTTTGTGGTTGGTGGATGGGGCTCCCTGGTCCAGCCTCCCCAGGAGCTGCCTTGTGTTGTCCTATTCAAGCAGGCAATGCCAGCCAAGGTTCACAGCACAGATTCAGCATTCAACAGGGGAAAAGGGAAAGCCCTACGAGTTTCCACCAGTGGAGAAATACCACAGCACTGCTCTGCACCAAAGCAGCATCCTTTCCATGGGGAAATCAAACCAAACTAAAGAAATCTCCTCTTTTTAAACACATCACTCTCAAAGACTAGGCTTAATGTTACATTTCTTAAGGTGCTGAGGTTCCAGGTCACAACATTCCCTTTTCCTATGAGCAAAGGACCTTGGGAGAACACAGGGTTTTAATTGCAATTTCCATACCTCCATTCATGATTAAAAGGATAAAAAAGAGATAAAAAAATGAGTTTCTTTCCCTACTACATGTAGACTGCCCCACCCTACTACCTGTAGGCTTCCCCATCCTGCAGGCACTGAGTTTGTTCCTTCCAACAGCAGAGTACTTCCTCAGAGCTTTTCTAAGTGTGCTGGAAAAAGAGAATTGCAGAAGGGCTCCCTCCTAACCAGGTTTACCAGGTCCAGGGAAATCCATCAAGATGTCTGTCAGTTCCCTGCACTGCAGCTCCTCCAGAGTGGAAGATAACAGCTAGCAGGGAGATCTAAAAATTTTCAATATCATTTTCCAGGCCTACAAGATGCAAAAAATCTAGGTGGGAATCTGTCCATGCATCTTAGACATAAGAACACTTTCCAAAGGACTGTTCTGTCAGCACACCAGAGGTCATGGTGAGAAATGGAGAAAGGGAGAAGCCAGAGAAGAACCAGCTGCCACACAGACTGCAGTAGCCTCAGTGTGGGGAATAAAGTGGAGGGCCTTGTCCACAAGTTGTCCCCTTTGCTACTTTCATAGCCATACTTTAGGTGTGCTCCCTAACTGTGTGTCTTAATTAGCAACTCTGCAAAGTACACATTAGGAGATCTGACTGTCAGGTCTTGTGCTGTGAGTCCACAGCTGTTGAATGCAGAACAACCAGGGAACACAGACAGAGCCACGTTCTCCTACAGAAATTAAAGCATGTCAGTAGCTTTTTGCAGCCTCTTCTGCAGCTGACATCCCCAGTCTAAGTGGTGTCTGTTAACTGTGTTGTATATGTATTTTCATGAAGGACACTAAAGGAACTAAACTAAATTCTATTCAAAGTAGCATAATATTGATACTGGAAGGAGACCATTGCAGTGCACTGGCATCTCGTATCCAAGGGACTTCATTTTGAGAGTGATGTCAACGAGCAAGGGGCTGCTGTGCAACTGTTCAGCTTGGCAAACCCTCAAAGTGTTTCCAGCCTCATGCTCTGCATTGTCCCAGTAAGGCATTTACCTGTGTTGCCCCTCCTGAACTACATTCTTACATTTGATATGCTGCTTCACTTTTACAACACGTGCCATGGGAGTACTTGAAAAGAGTAGATGCCACCAAATCCTAAGGTCTGCTCTGCAATTCTCCTGGGAAAAAGTGAATGGTTCTCTCCTCCCATCTGTTCTTCCCTGTCTCCCACCAAGCTTTCTACTTAAAACAATTACATGCAGCATTTGACAACAGGGCTGATAAATTATGTGCTGCTTGAATTGAAAATGTGAAGGATAATAGGGATAAATAGCAACGCTTTCACAGATGACATAAACACATTTCATCCCTTTCAAGGCTTTTTGGTTGTGCTCAAGAATGACTTGCATGAACTAATTCCTCAGTGCATTGATTAAACAATTCTCTAGAGGAAAGCGGACTATGCCTAAAATATAGATGATAGACAAGAGTGAAAACAGTGAAAACCCCACAAGTCCCAAAGGGAAAACATCTTAACCCAGTGAGGCAGCAGTAAGATGCTGCCATCAGAAAAAAAGAAAAAGACTGTGTGGTTGTGGGATAAGTTTGAGTTTCCACTTTTCCCCTATACCTGAAGTTCCTGCGTGACACTTTCTAGTGCCATGTAGGGGAAACATGCACCTAGCAGGGGATGGAAGGAGGCATGGAGAGGGAACCACAAAGTCCTGAAGCCTCTCAGATGGAAACACACATGCTCTCCTCGTGCTTCTCTTGCCCTCCCAACACTGACATTGCTGTCATGGCTCTTGATCTCTCTCTGGGCTTTCTGATCTCCTGGAGCTCCTCAGGGCCTCCCCATGGCTTTGGGGGCCCTGATGTGTATTCAGGTGTGTTTTGCTGCCACCTCTCCCCAGCTTCCCTCAGCTGCAGGAACAGGCTGCACGACTCCTCAAAGAGAAGCTGCTCTTTGCCATGAGTCACCCAGCGGCAGGAAAACAACTGCAACAACAAAGAAGTTGCAGACATCCTGTATTTTAAACAGGATTCAGTACAGGTATCCTTTAGGCCATGGGGCTACTTCTGGTCCCACCTCTTGTGGTTTGGTCTGCAAGTGGGAATACAGGCAAGAAACTGCATCTCGGAATCCTTTTAGGAGAGTGAGAATTGGCTTCAAAAGGAACAACCATCACAAGTGCTTGATTTCACAGGTATAACTCATCCTGCAGGCAGACTTTCTTTCCACAAGCAGCATTTGCTGGGCTGACTCCCTCAGCAAGGAGGTACCAACTCAGTGTTGGTTAGCAGGGTGCAGCTGCAGGGAAGCCCCAGGGGTTGTCCTCTCCTGGCACTGACCAAAACTGAAGAGCACCCACAGAAAACCCATCTGCAGTCATTCCTCAGGGCCCTGCTGTGGGGCTCACGCAGCCAGGCTTGCTCAGCATGGCAGCAATTTATGCCATGGAATTTCCAGCAACTCCAAACATATTGCAGTGCAGCTGAGGGACAGGGAGGAACTCTGTGCCTCGCTGAACAGCTCGGAGAAACAGGAGCCAAAACCAGAGCCGAGCCAAAAGGTTCCCTTCTCTGCAACTTATGGCAAGCAAATATTTTGAGGTCAGGAAAAACCAAGCTTTTGCTCTCTAGAGGCAATCAGCTTTCTATAAATGTGTCATTTTGTATTGAGTCCTGTGCAAATTGGAATGAGACAGTTCCAGACATCTTAAAAGGAAAAATGGAAGCATCAAAAAAAATTATATACCGCTACTAGCTATGTGCTGATCCAAATTAAACCCTATTTACGTCTTTGAGAGGGAAAAAATGTATTATTTGTTTCATTTATTTATCACATAAAAATACCGTGGGGTGTATTTATGGCACAAATGCTTTAATTTTGAATAAATGAAAAATATTCATAATATAAGAGTGGGAGCTGAGCAGCATAATAAGGCATTAAAGTACACTTTTCACCTGTTGACATCTCTTTTTAAGGTTAGAAATTAAAATGTTGAAAATAGAAAGCATCAATATTCTTGAAGGTTATATCCAAAAGGCTCAGTAACAGTATGTAAGTGGAGAATTAATGTCATAATGAACATAAAAATCTCATATTTTTAGATGAAAAAGCTTGGAAAGCAAATGATGCACATTTGTTCATTACAACTTAATTAGCACAGCCTGATATTAAGGACCAACAGTAATACTGAATGTAAATTGAAGACTGCTTGTGGGTATATCTATACTTACACATATATATAGATCTCAAGTAATTGCCAATATGATCAGTGTTGAAATAAAGACTGCTGAAATGTTTCTGGGATTTAAGTGGAGTAATATCTCCATTTTAAACCTTCCTTCAAAATAACTTTGGCTATTTATTTCTGAGAAAAAAATATCTAAACATAAGTTTGATTTAAATCTTTCCTTAAATTTCCGGTTTTTCTTTACTGAGTTAAGGAAGAAAAGAGAAAGAAGGAGGACATTTTCTTGCAGTTTCTGCATTTCTCACTTGTATATATTAAGAAGTGAAAGGCACATAAGTGTTCATAGGTACCATGTGCAATTAAAAGTTGTTTAATGCGGGGGATGAATTATAGATTGTTTGAAGTAGGTGACACCCCACAGATGTAAAGGCAGGTAACGATCCTCACTGACAAGCCTGCAATAAAGCTCTTCCAACCAATGCAGAGGGCAGCAGTACAAACCATGCCACCAGAAATCTCATCCCCAGGAGAGCTGCAGCTCAGCTGTGCAGACCAGGACCACCTGCCTGTCCCTCAGCAGCTGCACCTCAGGGCTCCTGAAGCTCCCAGTGCACACAGCCACCTTCATTGTGACTTTGTTTTTCATTTGTAAGCAAGAGAGAATTTTTCTTCTGTTTTGTTCATCACTACGTGTTAAGGATTATTTAACACTTATTTGGTAAATTCACTGTGCAATATTTGTCTGATAAAGGTCAAAGAGAAATGACAGGAAACTAAATGGAGAAACAATCCCTCTCTGTTGTTTTGCATTAACATTCTCAGTGCAAATCAGACATCAGTGCAGAAATAACCACAAAGTGTTAAACAAAGCTCATGCCCATCAGACTCTAAACAGACACTTCTTTTCCAGACCTTACATTCAGCCAGTTACCTGACTCACCTTGCTGGTCTGCTCCAGGAGGTTTTGATCCCATTTTAATATTTCACTGGAGCTGGCAGTAACCTACTTCCAATGCAAGTGACCCAAGAGAGAGCTATGGTCAAAACATGAAGCATAGAGTATTTTTGGCTCTTATGAGTTAAGCAACATAGTCTGGCAGAGAGATGGTGGTAGAACTTCAACAGGGAAGATCAGAACACAATTATGCACGGCAAGAAATATATTCAGTAATAATCCATCATGCTGTCTCTGGCTGCTTTGCATGCAGAAAGATCATCTGCTTTAATCTTCCCAGTTTCCAGACCCACACAGAGCATCATATATTATGCAAAAAGGTACTCTGGGTGGCACCATCGAGCTCACCATTGCAGCAGTTCTATTGTTGAAAGTGGGTTTTTTTGTGTTTCCCACTCCCTCCCTCACCAAGTCTATACTAGGCATCCCCTTTCAAAAAAGCCTTTTAAAGTATTTCTGTCTCAAAGGAGAGCTTCTTGCTACTCACTGTTTCTCCTCATATCCTGCAGCCACACAGAGATCCTTGTTCCCTCCTGCTCACACACGCCTCTGTCCATCACTGCCTTTTTCCTGTGCTGCAGACCCGGTGAGATCCTTCAGTGCATAAAAGTAACCAGCAGGATGCAGACATTTTCATTCCCTCCCTCCCTCCCGATTTAATAAATTCACCCTGGATGGCTCTTGGGATAGTTTTCTTCTGTTGGTTTTTAAATAAATTTCTACTGGACACAGTGCATGTGTGCTAGAGAAAAACAGTGTCCTTCAGCAGCATTCAGGGACTTTTCACCACTAAACAAAAAGCGTTTTCTGCAAGCAAGTGTCCTAGCTAACAGTCTAGGCTAAAAGGAGGGGCAGGAGAAGGACGGTCTGGGCTCATTACAGGCTTTTCTCTCATCCAGACTCCTGCAGCAGTCAGGGACAGATGCCTGTCTGCTCACAGCAGACCTGGGGACAGATCCTTCCACGGGCTAAATGGTCACAGCTCCCTGAGAGTGCGAGGCATTGCACCGTGCTACACCTGGTGAGGAGCTGGCCTTAGTTCTGGCTTCTTTTTGTTTAGAGCCACAACACATCCCTAAAATTGCTCGTGAGAGCAGAGTGCAGCTTCATTTACTTCCACGGTGTTGCCTGTGACTTCCAAGGAGAGCAGAGGACTCTGTGCCTGACCCATCCAGGCTGGGCAGTCTCTGTCTGTGCAGGAGGGCTGGGCACAGCCCCGTGAGTGCCAGAGAGCCTCTGTGCTTGCTGCCCACCCTGGGGGAGTGACAGTGCTGTGCCAGGGCCAGCTGGGCCAGGCTCCCCCTGCCCCCTGACAAGGACAGCCTGACTGGAGTTGCCTTCTCTCGGTGTGAGAGCTGAGAGCTAAAGGCTCCCCAGGGATTGTTTACAGAAAGGGCTTTTGAATCTCTGCTTCAGCATAGATAGTTCCCATTTAAAACTGAAGATGGACCTTTTATCAAAAGATGTGACAGGTTTTCTTAAGGGTAACTGTCACAGGTGGAGGTATAAAAAGAAGAAAAACACCCTTTTCTCTATTGTTTCACTTTTTCTGTAGTTTCACCAAGCATTTAGAGAGTGAGATAATGCCAGATACATCTGTCTTTGGCGTTTTTAGGTATGTATCACCTTGGAATCTAAGTGCTCAGGCAATATGTGATAACATCCTAAAATACTTCCACCTCCTCTAGCTTCTCTCTCATTTTTCTTTCATTTAATCTCAAATGAGTTCAAGTAACTTCTGATTTTGCATTTATCTAGATCAGAGGTACAGAAGAAAAATAGACTTCTGTAATTTAACAACTGGTAATAACATTACAAGTAAAATTAAAATCTCTAAATCGAGATGAGTAATGAATTAGGAACTGAGAATAAATGATCATAATTTTCTGAGTATAAGAAAGTATTGCAAATGATTGCATCCCTATTACTTTTCTTGTGCATCCTCTGTTCATGAAAAGGAGTATTTCAAAGCCTAGTTGTCCTTAAAATTATATCCAACAATAAATCTAACTGCACATAATGATCAAATGTCAGTATAAAATCCCTACCAAAAGGGTTATTGTGCCCTCACATGAGGAACCACTGGACTCCTAAGCCAAAAGAAAAACTAACAAGCCTCCAAAGCAAATTCACTGCCCCCAAAGCCCCAACACACCAAAATCCCAGCAAATTCTGCTGAGATAAGAATATCTAGTAGAGGTTTAAGTTCCACAGACCTCAAACCTGTTTCCAGAATGCAGAACAGGCAGTAGCTTGTGCTTTAACAGAGATGGAGATTTCTCTGACACTGCAAAGATGACTGTCATTCAAAAGGAGATGAGAGCATGTTCAGGTGAACACTTGCAAACCCTTGCAGCTCACTGGATGCTGTGTGGAGGCTCAGCTGGAGATATTATCCTGATTTAGGTGTTCTGCTAACACAGCTGCATGGCTGCCACCTGACTCAGCATGGGTCAAGCCTGCTCCCCTCACACACTGAGCAAAGCAGCCAAAACTCAACTGGCCCACATAGGAACATGCCTTTGAGACCTGCTTGAGTTTTAAACCTTAACTTGGCCTACCAGAACAGAAATAACACTTGGCACTTTGGTTTTCATCCAAACCAACCCGAAATGCACATATTTCAATCAAGGTTTTGAAATGGGAGTCTCCTTTAGCAACTGAGTTAGCTACATAATATACCCACGGAATCACTGGGGCAGGTACATCCCCTGGTAGGTGACTACTTAGTGTAGGCCCCTTCCTGCCATGTTTGCTGTGGCTTTTTCTGCATTAAATTCTACTTTCTCTTGTTTCTTTGCTTAGCTACAGATGTTACTGCACAATCTGCTTGGCTTTATCCTCTCCCTCCTGTGTTTGAAAATATGGCTGCCTTGCAGAAAGCATATAAAAAGTCACATATTTGTGACGCTGGTAGCATCTTCATTTGAAACTTAGTCTTTAGTCAAAGAAGTGTAGGTATCCTAGTAAGTTTTAACCTCAGTTATATATTTCCATCTGTTATGTAAAGCATTTAGCCTTGTTTACTTGCAGAAGGAGTGCTTCAGTAAACTCAGAGTACCACCTGGTTGAGGAAATGAGAAGAAATTCACTTCTGCAGAGTCCCCAGTTCAGGTGCATTGCTGCTTCCCTCTTCCCTTTTCCCAGGGACCACCTCTGCTTATGGGCAGACTTGGTCCCTATCCTCTGGGCAGAGCACTCAGCTGAGTAACACCTGCACAGCTACAGGGGACAAGTGAAACCCAAGAGTGGAGTTACAGAACTAATCTTCTTACAAAAAAATATATATCACTTAACAACACCTTCTGCACAGAGGAGGCAAACTACTTCAGTTTTCAAAGGAAGTCAAGTTCCACACAGAGGGATTTGTATTCAGCCCTCCAGATCTCAGAGAGAAGCAAACTCATGTACTACCAGTGTCGCAGGACAGCTGCAAAGCACTGGCTGAACCAGGGAGTGGGGAAGGGGAGTCAGAGCCTTTTCATCCCAAAAATCAATCCAGATTACTTTTTCTGCCATTAAACTCAGTAACAATATGCAACAGCAAAAGCCCAAGTTAATTTTAGGTCAGTTATCACAAAACAGAAGTACATTTGGATGACTGTAAAAATGGGAAAACAGACACTGGAGTGGGCATGGGTGGTCTCTCCCTTTATAAATGTTACATCATAAGATCCCAGTTTCAGTGCTCAAAGAAAATGATGTAATTCCTTAAAAAGGTGTTAGATGACACCAAACCAGAAACTTAGTCCACCTCAAAACTTTAACTGTTGCTCCCCAATGAGAAAATCTAACATGAAAACCTCAAGGAGAGTGCAGTAAACACCCCTCACAATGAGAAGAAAGCTATGCTATTGCTGAGAGAGTAAAATGTCATGACATGTGGAAATTTAAAAATTGTAAGGCCAATGCATGAGCCTTTCCCTTTCAGAAACCCCAAGATCTCCCCATTTTTTGTTCCCTCAAACACAGGGAAGAACAGTGATTTCCCATCAATATTTCCCTGTGGTATACTCTGTGTTTGTCTGGCCTGACAGCTTATGTGGAAAAAAACCCTGAGGAAGACCAAGGGTTACTTCAGTAACATGTTTATATTACACTTGGCTTAATATGGGCTATTTTCTAAATTTTAAGAAAAAAGCCATGGATTAAAATATGTGAGAGTAGTGAGGAAGCACTTGATTTTATGTTCCACCTCACAGTATTCCCTGAAGGCCTCGACTGCCCTTTAGTCATCTTTCAGTCAGCTCTCATCACAAGGTGCATAGCCTGCCTTAGATGTTTCACCTCTCCTTAGCTGGGAAAACATTTCTGTCATGATATGGAAGAACACAACGTGAGTAAAAACCCTGGACAGTGTGGACCATGTGATGCTATGTCCTGTGTCACAGAAAGTGAAAAGTACAGGTTACAGCCCCAAGGCTGTTATTTGCATTCATTTTACTGTTCCATATATTTATGATTTAACTAAGGTACTTCTTTAGAGAATAGGGTGAGGTCAAAAGAAACCTAAAAAATACCAGGAAATTAGTAATCTTTTCATCTCTCCAGACAGCAGTGCAGGTCATACATATAGTGAAAAAACTAAACAAGCTGCAAGAACTGTTGTGTTCAACTAAACAAAGGACTGGATGCATTATTCTTCTAGCTAGGTCATAAGTGTATATTTTACACCCTATCTGGTACACAGTTGGAGTTTGGTCTCCTCTAGGAAAAGAAGTCAAGTATCTTCTGTGTCTTGCACTATTTGTGCTGAAGGGGTCAGAGGCTAAACTACTCACGCTGGAGCCCTGGCTGCTTGAAGTACATTCATTATGGATATCATCTTGCCCTTGGCCAGGGCTGGATAAAGGTCAGTTGCCCTTCCTGAGAATGCTTCAAGCAGCAGAGGCAGCAAAGAGAAACAAACCCACACAAATTCACAATTCTTTTAGTAGAGCCATTTGTCAGGAGATACAAGAGAGTTTGTTGTGAGCAAATGCTTTCCCTGCAGAAAGTCTCTAGGAAAGCTCTGTTCTGGCAAAGGATGGTTGTTTACAAAGCATTACTACCAGGCAAGGATTGCATAGGGATGTAAGGGTATACGTGTGAAATCTACTTACTACCTGGAACAGAACAAGAACCTGAGGAGAATGCCTGTGTGAGTTGAGCTCTCAATAAAAGAAGAGGGGGTGCAGCTTGCTCATCATTCTGGTGACAAAATCAGTCTTCTCTGCCTACACTTGTCCAGAGCCTGCCAAGATCAATGCAGAGACTCCCACTGACTGGGAGAGGCTGGAACCCATGGATTCAAATGAGCATTGCACTTCAGGAGGTGCATCATTTCATGCTTTGAATGCAATATAAACAATGAAATAAAAATCACTAACAGAGTTTGGAAACAGTTGTTTGGTTTTTTGTTTTGAAGCAGCACTTGCCCATACCTGAAAGCTTAAAGCACTGCTTAGATGCATTCCTAGTGTCTTTGTACTAAAGTGAGTTTAATTCTGTCACTGTGGCATTTGGCTCTTACTGAAGAGCTGAGGTTTAAAGAGAGCTCACTATCTGCTGAGAACAATGTGCTTCTTATGTAAGCAGAGATTTTTGTACAAGAAGGCATGCTTTTTCTGTAAACAGATATTCACATGCCCACCTGCACAAAAATCCAACCGCATTATGGATGGGGAAGGCAAAGGCATGTACAGCTGTGGCACAACATCTGGATACACATGCTGCAATAGACATATCAGAGGAGGGAGAAAACCTCTCAAAGTTTCTGGAAATCTTTCCTGAACTAGCAAGAGCATTCTCTCCAGCACTGGAGACTGAATGTACAAACCTAAGTAGGCAATAACACAAAGAAGTATCTAGGAAAAAATCAGGGGCATTTGCTGATTGTCAGTGAGATATCCAGGAAGCACGACAGAGTCTTTCCTGTTTGAGATGTCTCTTGATCATCTCCACCATCTTTCTAGCTCTTTGTTATGGCAGAGCTAAACTACAGTTTGGTCACTGAAGGGTGACAGAGACCTGAACTGTCACAGTAGGAAAACATGCATTGCAACAGAAGCAGCAGCAGCAGACTGGTTATTGCTAGCACTGTCACACAAAGTTGAGCACTCCTTCAGCATTGTCATAAAATGTACATTCTTTACCAGGGATTCTGTATGAAATCCTCATTGTCTTTTCCTTTTTCCATGTATGCTGATAGAAACTCATCAATGGTTTCAATTAAAAATCACTTCATTTGGTAGGGCAAAGACTTAAAAATCCTCTTGCATTTTGCCTTATCCATTGGGACCAGGTTTCACTCTGTTCCAAATAACAGAGCACAATGGAGCATTTGTAAGTGTGCTCTATCTTTTATAAATAAATCTGACAGCATTAAAGATAAATCCACAGTCCCTTGTGGGTGAGATCAGTGCACAGTTGTATGTTTGTATGAGTGTACACCTACCATTAGTCTGAAAAAATCAGAACCTACTGACATAATGGGTAGTCGTGATCAAGGCAGAATAAAGCTTTCCACCCAGTTCCTAAATTTTTCTGTCACCATTCATCATCTCTGTTTGGAACAGTGTTTCTTGTTTACTAGCAAACAAGTGCCTGTAGACAGGCTAAGTATTTCTCTCTCAGTGCTACAGTACACTCATACCAGGATTCAAACCTGAACTGCCAGCAAGAGATGCTCTTCCCCTCCTCTCTCCCGCAAAGTCAATGTGCCTTTTGTTCAGCTGTCTTCCCGTGACACAGCCCAGCAGGGCTGGCCTTAGGGCCCTATCCTAAGGGTCCCCTCTTTCCTTGACACAGGCTTGAATTAACGAGCAGCCCCCCTGCACTGAGCCAGCACAATTAATCAGCATCACTGGATGTTGCCAACACCTGCTCAGGTGCACTGCCAAGGTCACAGCTCTGCTCTGCATCCTGATGGCGAGAGAGCAAAGCACAGGGTGTTCCTGTGGTGAAAGCCCCACATTTGTCACCCTGCTCCTTGCAGGTACTGTGCTGAAGGTATCCATCTTCCTGCTTGCACTGAACTGAGCTGATAAACAACGCACCTCTGAGAGCTGGAGGAGGACAGGGAAAGGCTAAAACTGAAACAGAGTGCAGCTGATGGCATAATGGCAGCTCTCTGGCAGATGCCTTTGGAGGTTAATTACCTTTCCAAAGAGTAACGATTCATCTTTTCACCCATACCATAATATCCTGCAATGCTAATTCTCATTTTGGAGACAGGAAAACTAATGACTGGGAAAAGGTTTTATATATATAACTCTAAGGGAAGGATAAATTTGCCATAATGGGGTCCTAGACTCCATCAATAAAAACTCCTACCAAAAGATCACAACTCAGAGTATTCCCAGAACATAAATATTTTGTAGGATACACCATCATTAGCAAAACCCATCAAGCTTTTGTTTCAATAAACAGCATCTGCCAGGAGCATCTTCTCTGAAACAGACAATATTAAACAAAATTTGGTCTCTCATTTTTTAAATGGGCAGCCTTCTGGGCTCATGTCTCAGGAGTCTTCCAAAAGCTTTAAAAAACAAAGAGACCTTCTGAAAGAGGCTCATCTCATTTGCTGCAAGATTTTCCATCTTAAATACTCTAGCAGGTGTTATGAAAGTACCAATGATTTGGACCTGCTGAATGATGCTCCTGAACCCCTCAGCAGTACTAAGCAACTGCATAATCACCTTACTGTCTTGGCAATAGAAAGTAACTCTTCTTTTTCTACTAAAGAAAGTGAGTGAATGAAGGGAGGAAAAGCAGCTGTGAAGGGACTCAGGTAATGAAAGCTTCAGTGTAGAGGCAACATATCCTATCCATATCCTAGCTTGGCAATGGGAATAATGGCCAGCCCTAGCCAGGTCTTTGGGCTCCCAACAGAGTCTACTAGCAGAAGAGAGGCAAAAAGCATCTGGAAAAAAATTTCTTCTACTTTCTCTGTGAGATGCAGAGAAATAAGCAAAGAGTAAGTAGAAAATCCAGGGTTTTGCTGATCTTGGGAGGGACTGAACCAGTGATCCCAAAATGTAAGGTTCCTTCTCGAGTCTGTAATTGCTTAATTTGCTACTCATTAAAACACCTAGTTAAATTGCCTATTAGCTTATCTTCTGCTCATCTTCACCACAAATATTTTGTAGTGTCAAAAAAAAGATTAAAATGTTAGCAGCCAAAATATAATGCATTTCATGACAAAATTTCCTCAAGTCAAAAATCCATAGGCTGAATGCTATCAAGTTTTTCCTGCCCTTGTGTTTTTTAGCTAGGTTTGTTCTGTCCTCACTGAGCTGCTGTTGTGCTGCACAGCTCCATGGCTAAAGGGCTCTGGTGTGTCTATCACAGAATCACAGAGCAGTTTGATTTGAAAGGAACCAACCCCTTGGGCAAAGGCAGGGACAACTCCCACTAGAGCAGGCTGCTCAAAGCTCCCTCCGGCCTGGCCTTGAACACTCCCAGGAACGGGGCACCCACAGTTTCTCTGGGTAACTGGTTCCAGTGCCTCACCACCCTCACAGAGAAGAATTTCTTCCTCATATCTGATCTAAAAATACCCTCCTTCAGTTTAAAGCTGTTACCTCTTGTCCCATCACTACATGTCCTTGTAGAAAGTCTCTTCCATCTTTCTTGTAGGTTGCCTTTGAATACTGTAAGGCTTCTTCAAAGTCTCCCTGGAGCCTTCTCTTCTCCAGGCTGAGCAACACCAACTTTTTCAGCTCATTTCCATGGGAGAGGTGCCCAATCCTTCTGGTCATCTCTGTGGTCTCTGGACTCTTTCCAACAGGTCCATATGCTTCTTATGCAGGGGACCCCAGATCTCCACGAAGTTCTCCAGGTGGGATCTCACCAGGGTGGGGGAAAGAACGACGTCCTTCACGCTGCTGCCTTGGCCTTGGTGCTTTGGATGCAGCCCCAGACACAGCTGGCTTTATGGACTGCAAACACATTGCCAGCAAGCTTCTCATCAACCAACACCCCTAAGACCTTCTCCTCAGGGCTGCTCTCAATCCCTTCTCCACCCAGCCTGTATTTGTTCTTGGGATTGCCATGACTGAGATGCAGGACCTTGTCTTGGCCTTGTTGAACTTCATGGTCAGTGCAGACTGAGGCAAAAATAAGTCCTTAAGGACCCCAGACTTCTTCATATCCTGGGTAATCAGGTCTCCCATTTCCTTCCAGAGAGTGTCCACATTTTCCCTAATCATCTCTTTATATTACTTTTCATAATTTTTTATATTTTGTTTCTTTTTAAAGAGGCAGCTATAAAACAAAGTCATCCTAAAAACACCTTTGAAATATTTTTTTTCAGCTCACACTAGCCATGCTGAAATGGTCACTACAATAACATGGGCAGAATGCTTTGCCTTTTCAGATGCTGGAGTGGCAGGATTGTAATGTCCTCTAACTCATGGCTGAAAATGATAGAAAAATCAATGCAAACCTAGTGAAGAGCAGGCCCTCTCATTACAAGAAAGTAATTTTCAGGCTCTCCTGTGGTACTAGCTTCCAGAAAGAAAGACACAGCATGTGGTGGGCAATGCTCTGCCAGCTGAAAAATTTTATGTTAAATATTCCCATTAGAAATTTATTTTAAATTAAGTGTGATTTATGTAGAGAAGCTGGAAAGACCTGGTGTCATGTCCAAAGCACGTCCCTGGACTTTCACAGTGAGCAGATTAAGGCCAGACTTGTGCCCTGAAGAAAATTGTGAGAAACAAGAGGCAAAAAGGCAAAAGCCAAACATTTCAGCAGCGCCTATTGATTTTCTCTGCCTCAGGATTTGTTGGTCCCTGCCAGGGCACATCAGCAGTGCCAGGCAATGCCATCCCTCCAGCCTTTACCCCACGGCCGCTCTGACCTGCTGCTTCTGCACCTCTGACCCTGGGTGACCAGATCGTGACAGACAGAGCCAGCAGCCTTGCAAAGAGCAAACCCCAGACTCCAGATTTTGTGCTGGGAAAGCTGATCCACAGCTCACGTGTCTTTGCAGGGTGTTACACTCCAGAGTTTTCTTCCTCATGGTTTTAGCACCTGCGCTGCTCTGAAGGACGTTTCTCTCACAGCAGTGAAGCTCGCCTTGGATGCTGCTTCCATAACATTTCAAAATGAGGGTCTGACTTCTCTCATGGACATGTGAGTAATGTGTCTCCTTCCTGAGGCACTGGGAAACATCAGGAGAGCCTTCTCCAGCATTAACTCTTTCCGATTTTGCAAATCCTCCAGAGATAACAAATAGGAGCTTTCATCTGACTGCAAATGGATTAGCAAGTAGCAGCTCCCAAATATTTTAAATTCAAGGGATATTAGACTCAGGTTAAACTCAGTGCTGCAGAAGACAAATCAATAATATTTTTCAATGTTGATTTTTCTTTCCTCTCATTTCATTCCTCTCCTACAGCTGCTGCAGGGATACTGACTGCAGTATCCCACATACTATACTGCAGTTGGCAGCATAACCTTACTTATGACATGCTCAGAAACAGATGTTTTTCTTCACATCTACCCTTCGTCTCCTACCTTTGGAGCAGAATAATGAGATCCTCTGCAGCTCTGGTTATTAAACAGCCAGGGAAAATGACGCTGGCACAGCAAACTGAGTGTCGCTGAATTACTGTGAAAGGGGGTGATGAGAAAATAGATCTGCTTTGAAGGAGAAAAATGGCCTGTTTTCAGTCAAGAGCTCCTTCCTGTTAAACAGCCCAGCCCATCAGCAGAGTGTTAGCTAGTGTACACAGCAATTTGTAGGCCACACAGAGGGCAGCAGTTTGTGCCTAGAGGCTGTCACATACCTCCCATGGTGGATGTATCTACCTAAGGACTGTTCACACGATGAAGAATTTATGAGCCGTAATTATTGGGGATTTGTTGTTTGGGTTTTTTTTGGTTGTTTTTTTCCCCCCCCGCTAATCTTTAGAGAAATGGAGCAAAATAATACAGTTTTCCCTGCAGCTTCTTCTGTGCAGGATGTTGATTAAAGCTCTGTAGCTCAGAAAGTCTTACCAGACCCTTCCTGTGTGCTCATTCTTGAGAGAGAGCACTGCTTTCCAGAGACACTGGCTAATTGCTTTGCTTGGAATTTTGTTTTGCATGCCATAGAAAACTCCTGCATCAGAGGAAGAGAAAGGCTGACTTGCACAAGCCCCCACATATTAGCCTGAACTCACCAACTTTTATTTGGAAAACCCCTTGTCTCCAAATCAATCACCTGCAGTAGCAACTTTTATTAATTTTATGATGTTTTGTGACACAGGAGATTTCATTTCCTCAGGTGAAGGATCTCCCTAATGGAAGTGGCCATAGCAGAAGCTCCATGATCCTCCCTGACAGAAGCAAGCAGGAAACAGTGGGCTCCTGCCTACTTGCCAGAATCACCCAGCAAGGGAAGCCCATGAGCAGAACAACATTGCCCTTCCTCTTCCTCACCTGCTGGCTGTGCCAGCACAGCCAGGGAAAACTGCCCAGAGGTGACACAGCTCACAGAATGAAGCTTTCAAATTCCCACCCATTCATGATGGGTGGCCACAGCCATTGGTGCTTGTGTCCTGCAGCTCAGGATGGTCCCTGCAGACTGCCTGTAGCTCCCTAGGACTATCCAGGGTAGTAGGAAGGGAAGTTTTAAACTTGACTGAAAAAAGCGAAGAAAGTGGAAGATCTTTCCCCTCCGTCAGTTGTGCAACACCAATACAAAGCACGGAAGGATGCAGCTGTAGGATGCAGACATCAGGATGTTGCCTCTTTCTCTCTCTCTCACCTGTTGTTGTCTCTATCACTGTACTTTCAAGGCCCCTCCTAAGTACCTGCACCTTCCCACGTGAAAGATGAAACCAGCTCTGATGAGTGACTGGTTAAATGCCACACGGATGTTTGCATCAGCCCCCAAGCTATCCTTCTTTCTGCATTTAAACCACGGGCTGAATAAAATAAGCCTGCCTGTATCCTAGACAACAGTTTCAATGGACTGCAGCTGAAGGCAGGAAAAGGCAGGCAGGGATGAAGTATAACCCAGACCTGTACCTAACTTAAAATGGATTTGGGCCAGCTCTCCTCAGCCTAAGCCTTATCCAGTGTCTAATCAATCTGGGAGCAGTTCTTTATTGGTTCATAGATGGGTCTTTTATGCAATCTGTCAAGAACACCAGGCTATGTATCTCAGTTTAAGAGATTATAAATAAATAGAAGTGCCTCTTTCTGCTCTTTCAGACAGGAAAAAAATACAGAAGAAAGAGTTAGTACTGCTCTGTGACAAGTTAGAAGCAAAAAACACTGCCTCCAAAACTAATTCCAAACAAAGCCCTAAAACTCATTCTTAACATAATCATTCAAAAAACATTATCCTTTTTCTTACCCTCACATCAACCACCAGATCACATGGTTTATTTTGCAAGTTTCTTTTTGTTTTCATAGCATCTATTTACACTGCTGCGATGTTTTTCAGATATTCTGATCTTTTTGTATGAAAATAAAAATGCGTTTTTCTAGAAGAGACTCTTTATATATATATCTCTATAGATATAATACATATCCAGAGACTTCTTGACTCTAAAATTAAAGTTTAAGAAAAATTCTAAGGCATGGAATAGAATTAAAGTAACAGGAATTGCTATCCTAAAATGGTCATTCTTGTAAATGAACTTGAAGGCATGAAAACAGAATCCCTTCTTAAATACAAACTTCAATTTAAGATGTCCTCAGGGAAAAAAAAAACTAAAAGCAGGGATACAGAACTAAAAAGACCACATTATTATTCATTTAGAAGGAAAAATTGAGAAAAAAGTCCCAGGTCCTCCCCAGACTGGGTCATTTGAGCTGGTGTAGTAAAGGTGTTACTACAGCCACGTTGCAGAGGGGCAGTGCAACAGTCAACAGACAGAACTCTCCATAAAGGCAAATGGTCAGAAGCCAAAGGCAAGTTTTTATCTCTTCCTATATCCATTAGGAGAAACACAGTCTTCACTTGTCCTCTTCTTTGATTATTTTAAAACATGATAGGCTATAACATCAGCTTTTTTCCAGATGTCAATTTCATCATATTTGTCATATTAAATATTCAATTACATATGTTTTTATTTCTTTTTCTTCTGTAATGGGCTGTCTTCTGGTGTTTAATAGCATTCTGATTAAAGAACCAACCATTCTCTTTCCTTCATTTCATTTCTCACATTCCTTAATTTAGATTTAGTGTGTGTGGGAGTCTAAATAAGTGCTACCACTCCCTTTATAATCAGCAATTTGTTACCACATTAGAGGTGGCCAAAGTATTCAAACTAAGAGCTGCCACTAACTGGGATGTAAGCAGAAGGCATGTTATTGAATTACAAGGAAGAGGCAATGGAAAGCTATAAAGGAAAGTTAACAGCATGAACTTTCTCTTCATAATCAATTATTATTATTTTGAGGAGTGAGGAAGACAGATCACTTGAAGCTGCCAAAACATAGGGGGGAGTAACAGGTTTACTAAAACACATTTGGACATGAGGAAGAACAACACAGAAAAATGAAGGATGTCAGGTGACCTAAGGAGGGAAAAGAAAAATATCCAACCCCCTCATCCTCCCTCTCCCTCCCCACCAAAATACCCCAAACCCCATCAACAGTAAAACCCAACCAAAAAAACCTCACAAACACAAACACAAGAAATCCTCCAACAACTACCGGAACAATAATCTGGACTCATGGATCTGCTGCAGAGAAGGTGCAGAGGCAGGACTGGATCAGGCCTAATGTGCTGCTATGCTAAAGCCATCTGGGAACCTGAGGCACCATCAAATTAATAAAGGGAACTTCTGTGGTTCTGGTTTAGAGTCTTTAAATTGCACCAGTGTTGAGCTGAACAGCCATTCCAGCTCAGGTGACAGCAAATGCACACAATGTCTGAAATGGTTTTAATATGGCAGTGCCCTCTGCCAGTGCCAGAGTGAAAATCAGAGTTGCTCTGCTTAGTCCATGAAGTCTTTCCCATGGGAAGGAAGGATTAATGGTGGTCCATTCTGAGTGTTACTGCTCATTTTTCTATGTGCAGGGTAACATAAAATGGCACTAAGTTTAGAAAAACAACTGTTGTCAGCTCAAATCTCTGCTGGGGATGCAATAAAATGTTGTATTTCTCTGGGTTCTGCCATGGAACTCAGCCTGTGATCACAAGGGCAGCCCTGAGAGAACCCTTCTGTGACAAGGTGCTAAATGCTGTAATGCAGTGGGAGACAGGGAAATCCTTGACCCTAGCGTTTGGATGAGCTAAACATTGTACTTTTCTTCCTTAATGTCAGAATCAACATTCACATTTGCCACATCCCATGTTTCTCTAGCTGCAAGTTCAGAATCATATAAAGCTTTGCTCAAATTCTCTTGTCATTTTAAATTGAACAATGATCTTAAATCATCAGTTGCCTGGATGAACTGTGCACCATTCAGACATCCTTTGCACATGGTAGTTCCTCTCTTGCCTTTCTTTTTGACTGTTCACCTGACAAGATCACTTAGCTCAGGGTTTAGGGGAAGAAGGCAGTGTTTTCGTAGAAGCACACCCATCTGTAATCTGAAAATCCTGAAATGTGGAGAGAGTTGGACTTTAAAGCAAGCATTAAAAGTCAAGTTACAGCACCTGTGGCTCCAGGCAAACTCGAATCACCAGGCCCACACAGAGACATGCCTTGCAGTGCTGGCCCAGATCCAGGTGCCCTTCTTCCCCTCACGGTTCTCCTCACCATGGGGTCACTACCCCGGGTCACCTACTGACCCTGCTGGCCTGTGCACCACACGACCTCGCTGTACTCTGAGGTAAAAGGCACCACCTATTCAGAGCAAGGTAGCAGCTGTTGCAGCCATGCCAACTTCTTCTCCTGGGAAAGCTTCGTGGCAGCTCTTGTCAGCCTTCTCCAGTGTGAAACTGGCAGCCTCCCAGAGTCACTGCCTTGTCACTGGTGTCCCCAGATCTCAGGGTGTCATGTGTGCTCCGGGGCAGGGTACTGAGCAGCAAACTGCACAGCTCACATGCGTGTGCCACACACACTCCTCAACTGCAATCCTGCATCCTCTGACTCTGCAAGGCAGCAATGATTCCCTGCAGCTGTGGAGTTTTACCAAGGTATTTAGGAGAAGTGTGCTCCAAAAGTCCACCCTCTCACTGCTCTGCTTGAGAATGTAAAGCCCCGAAGTGTGTTTGTGATGGCACTTCTAGATGATTTAACACGGGATGCAGTAAAAAGAACCCAGCTTGTAGAGGACAAACTGGCTTTGTCTGAGACACAAAGCATCACTTTCCAATTTCTAGGAACATATGAGAAACAAAAGGAAAAAAGATTTAAAATCCTTAGCCATTGTCAGTTTATCATGTGGAACAAAGGCAAAACAAAGCATGTGTTACCCAGGAATGAGAATGAAATGCTCCAGAGAAAGACAAACCCAACTGCCTGTTGTATCCTCCTTCCCTGCAGACTGACTCAGTGCCCACTGTCCTCTGGACAATCCATCAGGCTCCACTCCCCCCTCCTTGAGGATCAGCTGCTCTCCTCAGGGTCTGTCATCTCCCACAACGAACCAGAGAGGCTTCAGCAGGAATCACCTGGGGGCACGGATGCTCAGGATAGAATGAACCTGACAGCAAGCAGCTGCACAGGCTGGATCCATGTTTTGATAGCATGTAAAACACAGGGTGAATTTCCTGGGATGTCTCATGAGGCATTTTACCAGACAAAATTTCATTAAGCATCAGAAAGAAAAATAATACGAAAAGTTTAAGAAAATCAACCACAAACAACCCAAAGCACACAATAAAAAGCCAAATCAAAACAAGAACAACCAAAACCCTCAAACCCATGCCCCCTGGAAACCTAGAATAAAATCCACTTTCCACAGATTATTTTAAAACACCTCCAAAATTTTGTCCATAAGCTTCAATTTTCCTCCTGCTTCCTCCTGAAAAAATCATCAAGAAAAACATATTTATCATGAGATTAATTTTTTATAACCAGGATTCACAGTAATTATGAAATTATATTTTCCCAAGTGACATGAATCTTCCAGGCTAAAACCTGAAGGAGGTGGGCCCTAACACCTTAAAACCTTCTAAGCCAGCCAGTTAGAAATCAATCTGGTACATGGTGGCTAAACAGCATAAATGAAGGTCTAATCCAAAGCCTCTGAAATTTTTTCATGGTTTTAACAGATTTGGGAACAAACTTCTGATTAACATAAGTCCCCAATCCTGCAATTATGCTTTGGCAGAGGTCTGTCTCCACAGCTCCAATGTCAATCCTGCTGCTGGGTAGTATTTTAGAAGTCTGACTAGGAGTTTATGACTGAGACAAATCTTTATTGTAACCAAGGGATTAGTAAAGGCTTTGTGTGGAAGTGAAAGGGATCTGTGCCCCAGTCCCTCTTTGCCTGCCTATGGGGGAGCAGAGTGCACTGCTCTGTTGGGTTGCTTGCAATGAGTTCAAAATGGAATTCCTTTCTTTAAGCATCCAGTGCCCTTACAATTGGAAGAAATTTGGAAGTTTCCTTTAATTTACACCTGTTCTGTGATTAATGTCTCTGCACCCACTCTCCACACAATCCACATAACTTTGATTGGCAGTGAATGTGTGAGCATTCCAGAGCAGCAGAACCTAAAATACTTCCACCCTTTCATCTTCCTCACACTTACTATTGAACTGGATTTGACTTGAGAAAAGTATATGTCCAGTTCAAAGCATCCTGTCTTGAGATATCTGTAACTTTTGGTATGGAGTCCCTAAAAATTGAGATATTCTTACACTTTTACTCTCTTTTTCTTGTATGTGCATGTCGCTGTAAGAGGATGGAACAGTACTTGTGGTATTAACCTCTTCATTTTCAAAAATGTAGTGCTGAGGATGGGGGAGCATTTCTCTTTGCTTCTTTGACCCCATATGGAAGCTTCTCTAGAGAATGCAGATATGACACGCCAGATGGACTTATTTCAGAAATGGACCCTTGCCATAAGCTGTCTGTCAGTGGAAAGATCTGAAAAGCCCAGAACTGAGCTATTGTGAGTTAGGGGTCTTCACCTGTTATTTTTTATGGATCCACAAATAACTAATGCCACAAATAGGCATGAATTGAAATGAGCATTGAATTGCCCAAAAGGTTAATATCACTCATTATCTTTCAGGTGAACTTTACAGATACTTTCCAGATAATTGATAAAAGTGATGAGATTGTTACAAATATGCTTGAAATTATCTTCCCTCCAAAAATTCTCCCTTTGTCAATCTTTTCCATCCATATTTGATCATAGTTCTCTTTTGATCTAAAGTACTGGCACCAATTGTAAGAAGATAATTCTTTTTTGCAGCTTTTCTGTGAAAGAAGCAATTTTTGTCTTTGTTAGCCAGGCTGACAGAAATGCTTCTAGACTGGTTTTAATTTGCTTAATTACATAACTTGTCTGCATTTTACAGCATGGGTTTGGGAGAACACAGGGCCTGGGGAAAAAGCCCAGAGTGGACTGCAGCAGTGAAAACTCTCATTGACCTCTGCTGTGTCTTATCCACTGTATCTCCCTGGCAGTCCCTCATCCTTCTAGCTCCTTTATCCCTTGTACATGATCCTGGCAGCAGCACTGCCAATTAGTGGAGATTAGCAGACCTCCTAACTCATAGGTTTCACTGAAAGAAAAAAAAATATATATACAAAAAAATCAACCAAGGATTAGCAGCCAGCCTGCACTTTCTTTTTCACATCTTATTGTGCACCATAAATAACTACCTATACTTATATTCTGCTGCTCAGCAACAAATTGCAGCTTTCATTGTGGTCCTGCAGCCAGCTGTGTCAACACCTTTGTCCCATTCTCCGAGTGAGGTGTCCAAATAGCCATTTTGAAAGCCTCTATCACCCTTCTCTCCCACCTTTGACAGCCATCTCATTGCCCCCCACACCCCCTCGTGCATTGTGCACGCACATATCTGCCTTCTTCCACACACCTTCACGTGAGTCCTTGACAGATTAATCAGTGCCTTGTCCTCTCTGCACAAGTGGCTGTCAACAAAGCAGATGGTGCTGTCCCTTACAACACCTTGTCTCTTACATCTCTCTGAGCCTGTGTCCTGCAGTTTTCTGACAGGGGCAGCTGCAGGGCTTTATATATATTTAATAGTACTGAAGAGAACAGAGAATGCCACAGGACATTGCTTGTCTGGTCACAGAGATAGTTGCAAGAAGCAGATGAATGAACAGAAATGCATCAAAACTCAATCCTGCAAAAGTCTGAGGATGATTAACAGTCTGTTGGCACAGGAAAATGTCCCCTAGGAAACACGATTTGTGAAGACTCGATAGTACCCATGGTCCCTGCTTTGGCAGGTTTGACTTGCTCAAGAAGAAGCTGTCACCCTTCCCTGAAATGGCCTAGAGTTTTCTAACTGAACTTTGGAAATCTGGAGATCACAAAGCTGAAAGCATCTAAGATGCCTTATAGTTACTATGAATCTCCCTTGCTTTCCCCCATGCTCCCCACAGAATGAAAACAGACAAATGAAAACAAGACCATAAATTATTCCAACAGATAAACTTTCCCTTCCCTGGTATTGTTTGTTTCAATACACACCAAACTCCAGTTTCTAGGAATAACTTTTTAAAATGGAATTTATTAGTGAGAGATCTCATTTGGAAGAGTCATTCCAATTAATACCAGCAAATATCAGCAGTTCACTTCACCCTTCCTCCCCATTTTGATCTGCTGTTGTGTAATAGACACTTGGAGTTCAGTGGAAACTGCTGGAAAAAGAAATTAGGAGTCCCTTTGATGCAGAACACCTAATCCAAACCCACACATCAAGTCCTCACAGAATCACCGAGAAGCCTCTGTTGAAAAAAAACCCTCCACTGAGACCACCTACTCTACATCAGCCAACATCAACTTATTCCACTGCTATCAGACATCAGAGCCATCAAAGAACTGTGTAGGAAAAATTCATCACTAATACTCAGCTCTGGCTGATGAATCAATATCTGTGATAAGATCAGTGTCATCCATGAATGAGATTTCTACTGTGGCAAGCATTAACAAGAAGCTGAGAAATGGTGCTGTGAACGGAGTGTGTCACTGAAACACCCACACCACATGGCTGAGTGGGCGAGCAAGAGCAGACTGCACCATCTCCTTGTTGTGAATTTGGATGCAAGAGGGGCTATTGCATGTATGAAGCAAATATCCATTTAATATGCAGATTTTGCTACGGCCTTGCTGCCTATATAGAAAGGGCTTCAGCCCTCCTTCCTTGCTCAGGGGTTCTGGCTATGGCATTTCTGAGCTTCCTGACCCTGAAGGACACTGATGTACCCAAGCAGAGTGAACTGGGACCCTGCCTGCTGATCTAATGACTGTGGTCCTTGGGATTATTGCCACACACAGGCAAAGGCTTTTCAGCAATGTAAGGAAAACTAAACTTTGGAGTGAAAAAACTGGGACAGAGATCCAGAAACAGCCCCAGAGAGCCAGGGAGGCTGCTCTTGTGACCAGAGAAAAACGAGGTGCAATGGTAAGCCCTGCTTGTGAAAAGACAGGTCGTGCTTCTCTGCTACCCATGTATACAATGGCTGCTGTCCTGCACCTCAGCTCCTCTCTTAATAGCAGCAAAAACTACTTTGTGGGGCTCCAGGTCACAGTCTTTTGTGGCCTTTTTCTCCTTCTAACTAACAAGGTGCTGCCCTAGGTGGCTGTTTATTTTGGCTATGCAAAGGGCAAATCCCCCTGGTGCAGCTTTTACTCTGGAAGCAGACTTCTGTTTGGGACTTAGACCAGAGAGTAAAAAAAGGAAGCTCAGGACAGGCTGCAAAACTTTTCAGTCATATTTGAAGTCTTAGCTCCTTTTCCTCTCCTGCTCAGCTAAAGCTGTGGAGTAGATACAACACAAGATACTTGAGTCCTTGAGGAATGATCTCATTCTACAAGAAAGGCAAGAAGGAGAACCCCAAAACTGCAGGCCTGTTAGTCTCACTTCAGTGCTTGGTAAAGTTATGGAGAAGATGATTCTGGGAGGTACTGAAAAACACCTGAAAGACAATGCAGCTATAGCTCACAGCCAGCATAGCTTCATGAGAGGAAAGTCCTCCTTATCAAACCTGATTTCCTTTTATGACAGGGTGTTGCTGTTGGATATGTAAGGGCACACATGGACACTCTTGGTGAAGAAGGTTAAAAACTATCTATTAAAACATCTGACTCTAAATTTATAGTATTTCTACACAAACCAGGGATTAGAGAAGGCTGATATCTCTCCCATCCCATTGGTCAACTGCCCATCAGTTGTTTATTTCACATTAAGAGAAAGTATGTAAATAACTTTGTCTTAACAAAAACATATTTTTAATTATAACACCTGTGTGCGAGAAAGAGCAATGAACTATGAAAAACATCAAGTTAGAAAGTGCATCAGAAAAACTGAAAAATCAGGGCAACAACATCTTGTTGATCAAGGGAAGCCCATTGATGTCATCTTCTTTGATTTCAGTAAAGCTTTCAATATTGTCTCTCACAGGATCCTTCTGGACAAAATGTCCAGAGCTGGATATACACATTATGGGATGACAATGGGATGACATCAAATTTTTGGCCTGTCACAAATGGAGTTCTACAGGGCTCTATTTTAGGCCCTGTACTCTTCAACATCTTCATAAATGACTTGGATGCAGGACTGGGAGGGATACTGAGCAAGTCTGCAGATGATAACAAAACTAGGAGGAGCCTTCCTCCTCAAAGGAAGGGAGGCTCTGCAGAGAGGCCTTGACAAATTAGAGCCCAGGGCAATCCCCAATCATATGAATTCCATCAATGGATAGTGCTGGATTCTGCACCTGGGGTGGATAACCCTGGGTGTGTGGACAGACTGGGGAGTGAGATGCTGGCAAGCAGCACTGCAGAAAGAGCCCTGGCTGATGGGAAGTTGAACATGATTCAGCAGTGCCCTGACAGCTGGGAGGGCCAACCATGTCCTGGAGGGGCATCAGGGTAGACATTAGTAAAAGGTTCTTTGCCTAGAGGGTATTTGAGCACTAGAAAAGACTCCCCAGGGCAGTGGTGACACGACCAAACCTGACACAGTTCAAGAAGTGTTTGGACAACACTCTCAGGGACATGGTGTGACTCTTGAGCATGGTGCTGTGCAGGGCCAAGAGTTAGACCTGGTAATTCTTGTGGGTCCCTTCCAACTCAGCATATTCTGTGATTCTGTAATCATTCTTGATCTCAATGACATAGGCTTACCTGAGTGGTTAATTGGGGAGGGCAGTGGAGGGTATTTCCCACGGATAGCAGTGCTTTCCCTACAAATATGATATTCCTCCTCTGCAACCCAATTCTTCCCATGCATATACCTCCTCCTGCCCTTTGTGTTCTCTCTGAGAGTCTTGACACTGACTTATACAAGCAGTTTTCACTTCACTCTTTCAGCGGTTCTTGCAGTTCAAGAGGTTTGAAGTCAGCCACAGTGCTAGACAGGAACAAATGCAAATGCCTAGGGCCAGACCTGTTTAGATTTCAGCAAAAATATAAATCACCTCTGATTCTGTTTTTATTTGCTGCCTTAAGCTAGTCATTAAAACATTGAAAACAATCTGGGTGCAATCATTTTCTTCTGATCCAGCTCCATTCCCCCGTAATCAGCACTCCAGGAGAACATATGGGCTTCCTCTGTCACTTGGCCTCTGATTTACGCCACGGTAAATCTCCTGAAGTCAACAGAATTCCCCAGGAGCCACACTTGGCTTCCTTGCATGCGAGCAACCGCTGAAATTAAATGAGCACCTGTGTCACACAGAGGTCGCCTTGTAGGGCTGTTCCTCGAGGTGGGGAGGATGTGTCAGTGAGGAGAGGGTGCAAACAGCTCCACCCCAGAGCCCCAGAGCACTGAGGGCTGGGAGAGCTGCCAAGCCACCTCCCTAGGCAGGCGCTTAAAGTCTCAAGTGACCACCAAAACACTGAGCCCATCCAGTTTGGGAAAAGGAACTTCAAGAGGCTCTTTCAATTTTCAAGTGTGTGTCTGTTTGGATAGGGAAGGTTAAACTTTTTCACGGTATGTTAAGCAAGGAAGAAATTATCAGGAGACCAACAAAGACAGAAAGCTTTGCAGAACTGCACTGTAGGTTTAAAATGCAGGTTAGTCAGAGCTGTCCCCAAGAAGAGCTTTCTCATCTAATGTTCACTAGGGGTGTTAATTTAGGTTTCAGCTGCACAGTCAAACAGTTCAAATAGTCTCTGGCTGGGATTTCTGCTAAGCTCCTCCTTCAGAGTCAATTCCTACTCTGCTTTCCTGTCACAATGGGTTTATTTACACTCCTACTGTCGGCAGACCCCAGCCAGATAAAAGAAGCTAACAGGGTACAACCTTTCCCCTGTCATCTGCACTCCCCATGCTATAAGCACTGAAGTTTTAGAAAAGTTGCATTTAGAGTTTTATCCTGTCAAAACTTGTAGAGGAAAAAAAGAAAAACACCACTGTCTTCTCCACTTGTAAAATGTGTACAGAGATAGTGTGAATATTACACTGCTAATCCTCAGCCTTTCCATATCAATCAGCTCCACTCAGAAACACAATATTCTCTGAAGCTGATACCTACGACTTTCTGTTACTGATCCTCACATTTTTAAATCTTCCAGGATAAAAGGAAGAACAGCTTCCTGGAATGGCTTATGTCTAATTAGGTGAAAGGAAGTTCATGAAACTGGGAATTTGCTTTGACTGTGACAACAGAAAAACGGTTCCTAGGAAAACAAGGTAAACCTAGAGACTTTTGTGATAAAACTAGAAACAGGTAAGCCAGAAAAGGCAGGGTTTAGTTTTCTTCATGAAAATCTGGATTTGGCATGTTTCCTCTTATTCTCATGGATTGGTTGGATGAATATGCACCTTGTTTATTGCATGGCTGTTAGATCTGTGCAGAACTGTGCAAGTGTCCAAGGGAAAAAGAGCTACCTATTCCTTGTTGCAGGAGTTACCAGAACTTAGATCCAGTTTTGCACGTGTACAAAATGCATACACTCCACTGGTCTTAAAGCAGCAGGACAGCAACAGGGATAAGAAATAGCTCCTATGACCAACAGCAGGACGAGCTCAGAGAATCTCTCAGTGACCCCTGGGCTGTGCTGAGGGTTTATGCTGGGAAATGGACACCTCCAAACAGATTCCACTCCTCAGAAGGAAACAGGGCTGAGAAGACATCCATCAGCCATCTTCCCAGCCAGGTTCTTCCACATGCATGACCTCGCTGTTCAGACCCAGTAGGAGGCTGCTCTATATGGTAACCCTTCATATTGTGTGGGAACCTGGGAGTCTAACACAGCTCTTCACAGCTCCCTACATCATCAAATCAGATCAGCTTTGTGGCACTTTCAGGTGGGTCAAAAAATAGAGAAACTTCAATCACAAGCTTACAGGCAGTAAACTCATGCATGTTATTCATGGCTGAATTTTGGGACTAGGCAGCTATCATGGTTTGGCACTGGCCCAATGCCAGGCACTCACATTTGCTCACTCTCCCCTGCCACAGCTGAGCAGTGGAGGGGAAAAAAAAAATAACAAAAGGTTCACAGGTTGAGATAAGGACTGGGAGAAAACACATCAAGGGCAAAATACGCTCAATTTAAAGTTGGAAAGTGAATNTAAACTCATGCATGTTATTCATGGCTGAATTTTGGGACTAGGCAGCTATCATGGTTTGGCACTGGCCCAATGCCAGGCATTCACATTTGCTCACTCTCCTCTGCCACAGCTGAGCAGTGGAGAGGAAAAAAAAAAATAACAAAAGGTTCACAGGTTGAGATAAGGACTGGGAGAAAACACATCAAGGGCAAAATACGCTCAATTTAAAGTTGGAAAGTGAATTAATTACTAACAGAATCAGAGGAAGATTTTGAGAAGTAAAATAAGCCCATAAAACACCTTTCTCCCCCTAGCCCCTCCCTCCTTCCCACTGACAGTGCAGGGAGACAGGGTGTGGGGGTTTTGGTCAATTCATCACTGAGGGGTCCCTCCCCACAGTCACAGAGATGGCTCTCCATGAACTTTTCCAGCAGGGGTCCACCCTCACCAACAGCAGCCCTACCACACCTGCTACAACATGGACTCTCCCCATGGGCCCCCAAAACTGCTGTGATGTGGGTCTCTCTTTCCATGTGGTGCAGCCCTCCAAGGCCAGGCTGCTCCAGCCTCGAGACAAGGGCCTTCTCTCCACTGGGTCTGCCCCTGGATCACCACCCCCATGGGCTGCAGGGGGATCTCTGCATCCCCCGTGGATCCCCACGGGCTGTGGGGGGATCTCTGCATCCCCCGTGGATCCCCAGGGGCTGTGGGGGGATCTCTGCATTCCCTGTGGATCCCCAGGGGCTGTGGGGGCTCAGCTGCTTCACCATGGTCTCATCACAGCCTGCAGAGGAATCTCGATTCTGGCACCTGGAGTGCCTCGTGCCCCTCCTTCTCCACTGCCCTTGGTGTCTCTGTTGTTTCCCTCAAATGTTCTCACTTCCTCCTCTTCTCTGGCTTGAAGAAATCTGTGTGCCCTTCGTTTTGATTTCCTTCTTAAATCTGTCATCACAGAGGTGTTGCCAACCTCTCTAACTGACCCAGCCTTGGCTAGCAGCATGTCCATCCTCAGAGCCATCAGGGACTGGCTCTGCCAGACATGGTGGAAGCTTCCAGCTCCTCACAGGAGCCACCTCTGTGGCCCCTCTGCTGCCAAACCCAGGCTATGGCAAACCAATAGAGCCTCCTGTATCTTTGATGGCTGCTGACAGAGCAAGGGGCAGAGAGGCAGCAGGACGGGGTGGGTGGTGTGCCTTAGCCAAAGTCCCGTGCAGCAGAGGGCAGGATGCCCAGGAACCACTGAGCACAGCTCTTCACTTCCAAAGTTCTAAGGCAGGGTGTCCTCTCTGCTCTGTCCAGGGCAGAGAGGACACCAAATTGCAACACCTGAACCATGTGGTATCAGAGGTAGCAAGCAGAACTCTAACAGAAGGTTAGAGGTGTCTAATCTCCTGAGCAGGACTTTTGGATATGTAAATCCACAGAGTTCCTTTGAACTCAATCAATGTTTATTGATATAAACAGTAGAGCCAAGCTCCTCTCTCTAGGAGAAGCCCCTGATTACCACTTTTCCCTCAAGGGAAACTAGTTTTACAAATGTTTACATGCCTAAGTTATTGTGACAGAGATTTTGTAATCTGTAGACAAAAGCTGATTTACTCCATCGCCATGCCCCTATTGACCTTATTGAAATATCCTTCCAGTGAAAATCAATTTTTCATTTTTAAACCAGAATCCTTAACTATCATCCACATTGATTTAAACCTATCTCAAAATGCAGCGACGTTACACAGAAAAAACGTGAGGCAGAAGTTATCCCTTCTGCAGTAAGCATTCTCACACTGTGCAAGCATTTCTGACTGGGCAGGTTTTCCCAATGAAGGACTTTTCCTCAGGATAGTAAACCAAATATTTGCTGGATATTATCCTAGGGAATATTAACTTCAAAATGATGCCTTGCCATCTCTCTTGGGTAATAATCACAGTTATGGTAAGATGTTAGTGTAGTTCCCCCCCTTTTTGGTTTTTTTTCCCTAGTTGACATTATAGGACTCAGGGATGTGTGTGGGTGAGATTCCTGGGCAGTCATGAGCCTCCAGGGAGGGAGCAGTGAACTCCTGTGAGCTGAAGCAAGCCCTTCACCCCTGGAGCTCACCTGGCTCAGAGCAGTGGACCAGCAGCAGCAGGGAGGTGCCCCTGCCCTGCCAGCTCCTGCCTGCCCAGGCTGCAGTCACGGGATGTGCTCTGAGCACATCCTGCAGGCAGCAGGCACAGACACCACCTTCCAGGGCACCTAGTTCAAAAAGAGTTGTCTTTAACACCTAGTTGAGTTCTTTTGTTCGAAGCTATTTGTTATGGTTCTTAATGATACAATAAATGTTCCAGCATCCCTAGTTTCTACCACATTAAGCAGGAAGTCACTGTGCTGAAGCACAGTAAAGTAGTGAGAAAGAAATATATAGATTTCCACTTCAGGGCAAAAAATTAAAAATCTGTACTGGCATACATTTTCCTTCTCTTCTTTCATTTAAGGATTTTTCATGGTTAATTACTCAGGGACTGACTGCATGTGGTCACATCAAATAAGAAAAAAACCCTCCATCCAAATCTAAAAGGGAAGATTCCTTTGTCCCTTACTAATGGGAGAAATATGTAAAAATCCACGTGGATCAAGTCAGCCCACTGCATTCCCACATATCTGCAACTTTATTGGCTTGTCAGCTGAAAACCAAGCAAAAGCTCTCAACCAAGGAGCCTGCTGATGAGTGCCTTGGAGATATTACAAGTGAAAATGAGACCTCTGGTCTTTATTATTTCTAGTTAAATATGCAATATCTCATCTATCACAGGTAGCAGGGGAATAATGACTGGCTCCCCAGGACAAATACTTCTTTCATATCAGTAAATATCCAGGAAAGGAACTGTTTTCTCAGTAAATTATACAGCTATCTGTTGCTACAGAAAGGCTGGCTGTTTGTCTAAGTACAAGGATATTAAAAGCAGGGATCACAGTGTAAAATGTGTATGAGAATGAGCAGAACATATCTGAGGGAGGAGTATATCTATATCATCACATAAAAATACTGGAAAATAAAAGCAATAAAGTTGGCAAAGCTGCTGCTTTGGCTTTACCATTTTGGAGCCATCATTTGTCAAAAGTCAATTAAAGGAAAATTATAGTAATTGTTCACCTCAAGAGTCCCTGAATTTGCTCACTATGGCTTTGGCAAGAGAACATTCTCACCAAGTTTGTGTAACAACAGTAGCATTGGGTATTCTCAACTCTGAAAAAAACCAATGACTGATTGACATAACCCTTAAGAATGAATGAGGCAATCAGGAGAGCTGGTATTTGCCAGAAAACATCTTTTGTTCACCCTCAAAACCCAGAACAAAGCTGCCAGTTCATGAGAATCCCCTCTTTTGCCAGTTCTTTGCCTTACCGCATCAGCAGTTCCCTCACCTCCCCCACTGAAAGTAGAAAATTAATTTTTAACACGCACTTATTAAGACACCATTAAAAACTACTGCTGAACTACTATTGGAGGCATCTTTTCCATAGCACTCTTTCAAAATAATTCACCAAAATGTCAAATTTAACTGCTAACCAAAACAATACAAAAGAATCTAAGGATCTTTGACCTGCTTCAGTCTGATGGAATTAACTAACATGCTTACTAACCTCCCTGTTCTCTAATTTTTGTATAGTTGAAGACCCAGCCCTGAAATAAAAGGATTAATAGCAACTGGTGTTAACAAAGTCTGTAGCCATTGTGGCCAAAGAAATATTAGCAGTCCCTCAAGGACACTGCTGTTATCACTCAGCCATGTATCTAAAGTGAGGTGTTTCAGAATTTCTACAAAACCATTTGGATTGCTGGATAATTTTTTTTAAGAAAACTCTGTTTTCTCATAATTCCTAGTAGGCCTTTATGTGCCTATATTTAAGAATCCATTAACAGTACAAACAAAATAAGAAAATAAGTATTTTGACAGTAAGAAAGAGTTGTGAAAGACAAGTTCTCCATACAGTCAGCAGAAAATCTCCAAGTGAACAGAAGCCTCATTCTGCAACCCACTGATGTCCCTCTCTCCGCTGCAGGTCCTCACTTTTTTCTGCGTGGAGCTCTCCCCAGATTTCCCAGCTGCACCACACCAATGGCTCTCATGAGACCCAGCACAGGCCAGCTCTGATTTCTTACAATACAGCCAAACCCTCAGTAATGAAGCCAATAAAAAGGAAGCCACTGTGCACTCTTCAAGTATCCAGCTCTTCAAGGCAGTTCTGTTTTAGGAGATTAATATGCAAACTGCTAATTTTTTAATTTTATTTCTTTGGAAATCAATTTTTACTTAAGAAAAACAATAGCACTTCCAAGGCCTTTTAAGTTGATCATACCACTAGGATGCTAATCTCTCTTAATGAAAACAAATTATTTCCACAATGGATCAGTCTTTTGGGCATGATTCTGATTCTGTTTGCACTGCTTTATTCCAGCAGCTGCAGCTAATGGGGTCTCTCCTGATTTA
The DNA here is from genome assembly GCA_013397245.1 of Thryothorus ludovicianus. Classification (NCBI taxonomy): domain Eukaryota; kingdom Metazoa; phylum Chordata; class Aves; order Passeriformes; family Certhiidae; genus Thryothorus; species Thryothorus ludovicianus. Next base: position 88,653 of record VZTB01010293.1, on the reverse strand, counting down.
CATCCACGATCAGGATAAGCTGCTTTCCATTAACAGCAAGCTCAGTGCATGAGGTGCTGCTGGAGCCCAAGTGATTTGGAATACAGCTGAGAGTACTCTCAGAGTCTTTCAGGTTTTTTTTACTTTTAAATCGTGCTTCTTCTGCTCACATAAGACAGAAAATGAAAGCACAGTGCACTTGTGTAGTGTAACTAAGCAACAAGGCACAGCAGGGAGACCCAGTTATCTGGTGCTAATCATACCCCAGGGATGTGAAGCTCATGAATTAAGGGCCATTTTAACATTTATCATATTTCTCTTAATTTAAAGGTAAAAATAAATTATTTCTATAAGTTGCTTTGATCCCTGGAAAACGTCTCCTGACATTAAATCCACTCCATCTGGCTCTCAGAGATTACTAGAGCACATACCTGCCACTCAAAACACTCAGTCCAGAGCACTAGGTGGTCCTCATCGCTAACCCATTTCAAACATCCTAGTCCAGAGCCACCCCCTCCCAGACCTGATCTCTGTACATCACTTCTGCAAATCCACAAGTCCTGGGCTAGCCCCAGAGGGCAGTCAGAGAGCTCCTGGTGCTGGGGGGCAGGATTGATGGAAGGCTGCCTTCATGCCTGCAAGGATTTCAAGTTTAAATGTCTCCAAGCAGTAAATGAAAGTAATTAAAATGCCAATATGTAATTTATGACAGTCTGCTAAAAAGCTGCATTTCAGCTCTGTTGGAGAGGGGAACAATGCAGAATTCCTGTAACAGGTTACACACAGGCATGTCCCTACCCCATCAAAGTACAGCAAACAAAAACATGCACAGGAGAGTGCAAATGTAGCCTGGGCTCCTTTTGGCTCAGTTCAAATAGTGCCATCCTATCTTATCACAAATGCTGGGACCACAGGAATTCAGGGAAACGATGGCCTCAGTTCAATGGCAGCATAAACAGAGCAGTGTCACACACACAATGGCTGCAGGTGACAGCATCAGGCCTGAGACACTCAATCAGTGCCATTATGCAGAGCCTGTACTTAGCCATTCGGTGGGCAAACATATCTTTCATAAACCATTTCAGATTTTACTTTATCCTGCCTCAAGGCAGGGGCTAAATGAGCTAGTTAACACTTATGTTCACCTACTAGTGTGTTTTATGTATTTTGGGTTATTCAGTTTGTTCTAGTCAGAGCAAGTCATCCCAGTAAGGTGGCAGGAAAAAGCACAGAGACAATGGCAGGGCTGCGTGTAGGATCAGTGACCAAGGTTCTTCAGTGGCTGGACACAAGCTGCAGCAGATGGCAGCTCTGTGGATGGAAGTTTAATCTTTGAGCTCAGATATTAGAGACAGGACTGCCTACTGTTTGGCTCAGGCCTACTCATGCAGCCAAAAGGTTTGTATCACAAGCAATTCCAGAAGGCAGTTATCACAATTAGGTCATCTTTTTGACCCATTTTAAATGGAATAATAGCAGGGGTTATTATCAGCTTGTATCTTGTTCTGGCAATGATCTAGATCCTCCTGCACACAAAGGATTCAGCACAAGCTGTGCAAGAACAGAGATAAATTTGTCTGATTTGTCGTAGTGTTGAGCTAAGGAAGAGGAACAGGGGACTGCAGGTAAGGAACAAAGGCACAATCCCAGGCCCAGGGGTGACCAAGGCTCACAAATCAATGGCAGAGCTGTCTGAGAGGGTTCTGTTTTCATCACTGTATAAGTAATGGTAATATCAGCATGGCTGCTGCTCCATCTCCTTGCACAATTTCTTATGGCATGTGGAATAAAACAAGGGAATATAGCTATGCATAATTATCCTTCTCAATTCTAACACTGCCCTCCTGGGCAAGAGCTCAGTGTTGGGAGGTCAACATTGCTGTTAGCAGTGGACACTCTGGAGATGAAGACACCCAGAAGCAGAAAACTGAGCTCATTTGAATCAAGAAGTAAAATGAGCTGCTGCACTTAGAATCTGCTTAAAAAAAAAGTAAAAAAAAAAAAAAGTAAAAGAATGCCTTGGCACATTACTTCACACCAGGAGAAAATAAGGTTTCCACTTGGAGAATGACACAGGAAATCACACATTTCCCAGAGGTTTGTCAACACCATCTGTGCCCTCATCCTTGTGTCCCTGCTTGCAGCTTTCCCTCCAGCACACCACAGCTCCTGCTCATCACCACGGGGTGCTCCAAAAAGGGTTAATGCTCTCTGGAGCCTCAGGACAGAAAGTTCAGCTTGCTCCTCTACCTGTGCTGCACACAGGGCTGTTGGTGGCTCCTCCTCTAGGATGAGAGTGCAATGGAACTTGCAAATGCATTGACTGCCATTAAATCAGGCTGAATGGAGGATCAGCCACTAAATCAAGAGGAAGATCTTGTTAGTGCCTAGGTATGGTCTTTGGTTTTTTTAGATTATGTAATTCCACTTCATGGATCCACAAATTGCAGAGTGTGAATCATTAATATCCAATTTGGGGAAGCTACTGGAATGTAACTGCTGAGTAGGCAAATGAAAGTATAAAGCTATCAGCAATATACTAATTTTGTAGTGCTCCACACCAAATGAGCAGCAGTAGTTTATAGATACAAAACTCCCTTGCCTAGAGGGCCAGCCTTCCTTTTGCCTAGATTAATTCCTAAGAAAAGCCAAATACTATTTGGCACTTTTCAGATTAAAGTAATTTGTTTATTTGGAACACTGAAGACAGCTTCCTTGTAGTGGCAAGTGAAAAGACAGCCTGAGGAACTGAGGCACCAAATGTATCACTTTGCATTTCTCTTGAGAGCATTGTCACTTAGATGCCACTGTTCATGATCTCAGATACCATTCATGTTTTGCAAGGTATGGAACAGATATAACAGGATACAGAGAAAAAAATCCTTCTCATACTTTATGAGCCATTGTTCCTGGATATTACTGCTCTTTTGCCAGCAAAAGTGTAGCAAAGATCATTTTTTGGCTGAGACTGATCCAATACAAACAGGTATCCCTGCATAGTCAGAGAACAACCAGAGATGCCAAGAGAAGTCTGGTTTGATTACATTTCATGGATCTGTACAAGGGATAGGTCAGGCAATATCTTACTGAACATGAAAATTAAAGATTCTCCAAGGAAATATGAACTAAAATGTAATTGGGCTTTTTACTTTTGATATCCTAGTGTTTGCCATCTCTTATTTGATGTCCTGAATTTTTTATTTAAACCCTGTTTGACAAACAGAGCTCAATAGAAGAAAAATTAGAAGTTAAAATGAACATGAACTCTCACAGAACTCTCATCTCGATGTCTTCATCTACATTGATCTTATGTAGTTGTTCACAAACCTGATGTTGTCATAAAGAAAAGCATCAAATGTGATAGCCAACCTTAAAAGAAATCTTTGCTTAAAAAAATTTCCTGACATTCTGGAAGGAATCATTATCCTGTTTTTCTCATCCAAAAACGTTGCAGAAGACAGCTGTTTCCTTCTAAATTTTTACCATGCTGCACTTCAAGCATATTTCAGGAGCACTTTTTGTGCTTTTACAAGCATCTTCTAAATATAGATGCTTTTCTCAGTCTCTCCAGAGTAGATGTATGGCTTTAAGATCCCCCACTTCACCTGAAGACGTGGTTCACCTCAATATCTCACACAAATAAGCCTGATATTTTTGTGTTAAGGTTTCTTTGGGACACATTTATTTCTTTCAGCATCTTTTGAGAAAGTTATTTTCTTATGTAAAAGGGTGCCTGGAAAGCCTTACACAATATTGCACAAGGTCTGGAGCCAGCCTTCCCACCTCTGAGCACACCAACTACTACAGTAGGTAGAGAACCTACTTTCTTCTAGGCTCTTGTTTCAGGAAAATGCAATTTAGATTAATGTGAAATTAATCCTTGGGTCCTTCATACTTCACTGCAAAGTACCAGGTTCCTCAAGAGAGCTGCCACATGATGATTTTCACTTGAGATGGGTACATTTGAGCAGAGCTGGGCAGCCATCCCAAAGACTGCTTTTCATGCAGTGTTACCATTAGCCATCACACAGTAAAACAATAATGAATCCTGCTCTGGCACATAAGAATTTCAATTTGGAAAAGCTTCAGTAACAGCTATTTAGCAATGGTGTTAATGGCCCCCAAAATACATATCAATACTGAGCTGTGGAGCTGGAAGCCCAACAGAATGATACACCAATCCTGTATCATGAGATTAATGCCCCCTCTGAAAAGAACCGTACATTTTTCTTGCTTCATCAATTGTCTTTTATACTGGCTTAAAGAAACAATAAACCCACACATTACTTTGAGGGAAAGTAAAGCTGTAAAGAAATAAGAAAACCAGCTATTACCTTTTCTGTGTGTGCATGAAATGGAATCTAACTTACAAAACCATGCACAGGAGATGACCTTGTTTGTCTTACTCATTTCTCCAACTTTGTTTCACTTAAGGAGTATGAAAATCAAATTCTTTTTGCCTGGTAACAAATAACCAGCACCAGAAACCCTGTGAGGGTTGTGAGTGTCAGGGGAAATTGATAGTGGACTGAGTGAATTTCCCTAGTGGAACAGCACATCAATGACTCATTCCCATTGTCACCTGAGACCCCTAAAAGTCAGTCCAGTGTCAAACATTCTCACTCCCTCTCCTCAAGTAAGCTTGTTTATGGTCAGATCCTCATTACCCTTCCATTCACTTCAGGCTGACAGCCCACCAGACAAAATCCAGTTAGTAACAGTAGAGGCCCATCAATACCTCAGACATCACACTCACTTGGGCTTGCCCTTCTAGTGCAAGTCCTGTATTTTAAAAGGAAATTACAATGTTATGTCTTTTCATCACTATCACTAACACCAGCCAGATATGAGTGAAGTTATAAGTGAAAAAAAGAGCAAAAAAAGAAAAAAAGTGCAAAAAAAAGTAGTGTACTGCATTTGGCCAAGAGAGCTCAAATCAGCCCCTGTGCAGACCAGACTGTTTGCAGATTTAAATCCTATTGCACTCCATGAAACCACCTACAGATTTTAGCAGTGTCTTTGTCAGTGAGCTTTAGAGGTTCAAATGAGATCTGTGTTTCCCAGAGCTGCCAGGATCTGAATTAGCAATGAACACAAACTCCAGCCTCAGAGATTTACATCTCATGGCAAAAGGGAGGCAGAGTCTGTGCTCTGGGCTGATCCCTTGTGCATCCCTTAAGCCCAGTTTTGCCTTCAGGAAGACACTGAGAAACGTGGCAGAGTGTGAGGCCCAGGAGCTGTGTGAATTACACACACTGAGCTGTGCCCAGCTCATGCTGGAGCTGCTGAGCTGTGCTTGGAGGAAGCTCTGTGGCCACATCTCCATAGGGCACATCTCATTTTCCTTGGTGGTGGTTCTTCCCCCTTCTCCACAGTTTGCCATACACAAGAGATCAGTTTCTGCTCCCTGAGGCAGGACACAGACCTTGTCTCTGTGAGCATGCCAGTCAGTAAGCAGGTAAAATGAGCCACTTTCATTCCCAGATGGCCATGCCCACTCAGTAACACAACCAGGGCCATCATCTTCATAAAAAGCAGCAGATCTTAGTCCAGTCTGGGAGAAAATTATAACATAAAAGCTAAGCTCTCTTTTAGGAATAATCTCAATATTCTGTAATTGCTCAAATCCCCAGAAAAGCTCACCCTACTGCTTTCATTTGCTATTCACTCACTGTGCATGCCAGCTATAGCTGAGAACACACACTCACTATTTAATTTACTTCTTGTGGTCTGGGAACAAGAGCTACATTTTCCATCTACCTATTTATGTAGTCAAGCAGCTTTTTAATTTTTCTTACTTATTCCCCTGCTCTAGGAACTCAGGGACACTTCTGGTTGTGCTCCTAGCCCAAAGGAAGCATGTAGATTAAGGAAAGGCATAAACATGCTTTGAAATTCAGACCCTTGGAATCATACATCAACCACAATAAAGTTTCTTTGCTTTTCAGTTTTCTGCCACAATGACTTTAATGCTCTTTTGACACTGTGATGGAATAGATATTTGCCAGAGTGTTGGCACTGAGATAGATACAATCTCCCATGTAAATTGTGGGGAGGAAGAAGAGGCTTTGTAGGCAGAGGCAGGCTTCAGATTATGTCAAGCACTGTTGGACCAATGTACCTGCTAGTGTACTTGGGGGGCTGAAAATCAGCTTCATCCCCCTTCTGCTGTTGTAGCATTTTAAGATAGATCCTTTTGATGAGCTCTGAGGGTAATGCTGCAGAGCACTGCACACTAATATTCTGTGCTGTTTCTGCAGTTCTTGTAATAAATGATGAATTATCATTATATTATGGCCCAGGAAGAGCCATTTCAATGGCAGTCTCGTGTATAGCTGCTGAATCCTGAGCCCAGTGTTACCCTTCCTTTCACCTGTGAAGGCAGATGCAGGTAACACTGTGGAAGGCTGCTAGTGAGTCTCAGATATCTTCATCTTGGTTCTTGTGAGATCCCAGGGCTGCACCCCAAGAAGAACATAATGCAAGACGTGTGTAGCGTACACATGCACAGCATCTAATTATAGCAGCACTTCTCTCGTTAATACTTGCTGACCCTGTAGGTTATTTTCCCTGGGATACTGCTTACAAATTCCCTTCCTCCTTGCAACTGTCCTCTTACGCTGACAAGAGCTGAGAAAAGCTCCTGCTGTGTTCAGAATGCTAATAATTGCCTGAGTTATCAATCAAAACAGATGGAGACAAAAGTAATCAGCATCATCAGAATATCTCTATGATACAGCAAGGAGGCATTCTGAACTCTGCCCAGATGAATGGGCCAAGCTAAGAGCTAGCTAGTGCCTCAAAATTACACTAATGTGATGTGACATTTGCTTAAAGCCAAGTCCTTCTGTTAATGAGTTTCTGAGTTCTCACAGCAAAGTCACAGCTATTGTTCAAGGTTCAGAAAATCTGCAGTTGGCAGGTCAGAATAACAGCAAAAGTGAAAAGAAACAACAGTGAAATGTCAGGGAAAAGGAAATCAAAGGAAGTGAAGAATAACTTCCAAGGGGTTTTGAATTCAAAAGACCATAGGAGTGTGTCTCTGCAGACATATCTCAAGCAAGCTGACTCAGTCATCTGCACCAACACTTCACTTCAAACATGTCATCTGTCCCCATGCCTTAGTGCTTAGCTGGATCAGGCAGCACTTTGTAGCAATTCGTTTTGGTGTGCAGCAAGGGGAGACTCATGCCCTCCCAATATTAGTCATTTAACCAAGCTATATTTAAACAGGAGCCATCAGTCATTTAGAGAGCATCACCTCAATTTGGGTAGTGCAGAGATCTTCAGGAGACAGACATCCAAGGCATCAAACATGAAAATGTTTATTTACCTGTTAATTGACTTCCTTAAACACTGTGTTTTGTTGTCTCTGATTACACACATTACACTGTACTTGTCTCTTTCTAATGCAGCAATTTCTCTGTCTCACTTAAGGCATAGTTGCATTCATGTTAATGGATTTAAAAATAAAACAAAACAGTTAGTTCAGATTTATGTTAGCTCAGTTGATTCAGTAGAAGTGGCTGTCAAAAGCACATCACTCCTAGGCTGGCTGTTAAAAAATTTAGCAATCCCTGAGCTCCTGTGCTGCCTCTCCCCAGTGTCCCCACTGGCCGTGGCTGACTGGGTCACTGTCACAGCCTGCAGAGCCTCTCAGGCTCCAACCCGAGTGCTCCCGTCAGGAATGGGGAGAGCAGAAACAGTTCTTGCTGATCTTAGCCCACCTGTTGCTATCATCAACTGCCACCTCAGTATAACATAATAGCTTGACAGCCCTTGTTCAATGTGTAAAATGGATTTTAAAGCCATTTTCAGTATTAATACACACCTTCCCTCTCAGCTTTAATTGATGCATATAAGTAAGAAGAGGATCCTTACACACTCTCTAGCATCTCCAGACAGCCTAAGGATTTAGCTAGACACTGTCAAGGTATCTGAAATCCTCTTCTATTCACATATCACCTATTGCTGAAGAGTTCATTTCTGTAATAATTTTTAACTTCTTTCCCCTCTTTGGATTATTTATACACTTTGATTAGTCCAAGATCATTCCTTCTGATATAATAACACCACAGAGAGGAAAAAAAAAGAAGAGTAATTTAACGCGTGTCCCCTTGCAAGTGTACAATACACACAAATAAAAGTATAGAAACACTGCCATGAGTAGGCACAGAATTTACATACAGACTCAGAGATGAATAGAGGAAAAATTTATACTGGATGTGTCCTGCTTTAGCCATGACTTGTAAGCATCAGATTAATTTGCTTCATTTGTGGTTTCCAATCCCTTGCTCTGACTGTTGGAAGGGGTCCAGCAGCCATGCCCCCCACCAAGCATTTTAGATTTGGCTGCCTTGCAGAAGATGACAGATGACTCCATTTTGCAAGGCAATGCTGAGGAAATGTCTTTATAGACCCTGCAACATCTTTAACACTAGGGCTTGTCTTCAGCCAAGCAAGTTAACGTCCTTCTAATTATACATCTCTACATTCATTATTTTCCTCTCATGTAATGAAAAAAGGACTAGAAAACAGCTTTTCACTTTTAAGGAAAACCTGTTTTTTATATTAGGTAGATTGTTAATTTAATTCCTTATTCACACAGCGCTTTAAAGACAAAGATATAAGAACTTCAGGAGGTTTGAAAGGATGAAGTGCAATAAGAAGGTGAAACCAGTTGCATTCAGTTTAGCACTTGTCAAATATTTCTGGCCAAAATAGGTGCTAGAGGCACCATTGCTGTCCCACCTGTGCCATCCAAACAAAGGCTGGCCTAAAGTCATGCTAATGCACATCTTCATGCAAATCATTCCATTTGGGAATGCTCACCTAAGGGAGGGTGCAACAGGTGCCAAAGGAATCGTGGCCCTGTGCTGTGTGCCCAAGGCCACAAACTGAGCAGGGCAGGAGAGGCCCGAATCATCTTTGGCAAAAATTCCTGCTGCTGATTTCAACCTCCAGTGTCCTGGGCAGCCCAGGGACTGGTGATTGTCACCAAGGGCACTCATGGAAAACAAACAGAATGGTTCTTTTCTGAGCACCGTTAACTGAACAAACCAAAACATACAACAGCCACATGAAAATTCCTTAAAACACTACAGTTCACATTTAGGACTAAACCAGATTTTATTTTTGAAGTAATTCAGAGTGAAATAGGTGGGAAGAATAATTTTGTGACTTAGTTTTTCAAGCTATGCTTCAGACATTTATGTGTTTTTAGCACCCAAACCATGACTTTTAATATATTCAAGTCAGAGTGTAACTTTTAGATAATTTCAAGTCTAAACCATTAGATCTACAGTATAAGTCTCAGATCTTGACTATCAAGTACAATCTTCAAAGTGATATTCCCATATCTCATTCAGTGGATAGCTTAAAAAAGAAGTTGCATTAGCTTCCAAGAGCTTCAAATTACTTCAGTAATTCTGGACTTACAGGAAAAAGGCAAAATTTTTCAGACTAATGATTCATTGTGAATAATTCCCCTAATTCTGCCAGAAATAGAGTGGCAAAACTCCCCCAAGCAAGATGCAGAAAGCTTATGTCCAAATTGTTCTCTGACATGTGACACTATTTATCTGAAGTTTTCATGAACATTAAATGAATTTAGAAGTGGAAAGGAAAGAAGAAATGAGGTGACTTCCGACAAGTTTTGGAAGTCAAAAAAAAAAAAAAAAGGAGGAAAAACAGCTCTCTTGTGTATGCGTGTAAAAAACACCTATGTTACTTCAAAATTAACAACACCAAAAGAGCTTAAAAATAAAAATGTCTTCCTGTTGCATTTAGAGTATGAGAAGAAACAATTCATGACATTCTGGATTCACAATCTGAAGTTTAAGAAGATGTGCATTCATCCTATTTTCTTTCCTAGACCTAATTGCCCAGCTAGGTTAGAAAACAGATCATGTTGAACAAGATGTGTTCGTTGGAGTGTTTTAAAGCAGAAGTTGGATTCACAGAGATCCTCCCAGGCAAGAAATGTTTTTCCTATTTACACACTGAGTGTGAGGACTGAGGACACATGACACATGCCAGCAGTTGGCATTCCAGGAGGGTGAATCCACTATTAACATTCCTAGCTCAGCCTAACACAAGATGCTAAGCACGATATAACAATTAAAAGAGTCTAGGAACTACAAAACATCATTAAACCAGAACAAGCATTAAATTCCCAACTTTACTGATTTTATTTTTATGTTTTTTTCCTTCAAAGTTGAAAAGTGTGGTAGCTCTTTGAAGTCCTAATAGTTATTATTAAAATATTCTCTGCTCCCTTTTCTAATTGTTTTTTTCTGTTCATGAAAAGTCAATTAAAAATCCCACAGATTGCATTTCCAGCATTTCCAGCTTATCTGGCCAGCCCAGGGGAACTGTTTGGATATTGTGATTTTATTATTTACCTGCCATTCATTGTTCAAAACAAAGAGTGTAGTAAACCCAAAAATTCAAAGAAGCAGCAACCAGGGTCAATCTTTCTGTTCTTATCATTCCACTTGGATTTTATGTATCATTAAATCTTCCACACTTTTAACATGTAGGCTCACTATTACAGAGCAACTATATAATGAAAGTAATGCTTCTGAAATAAAATCATTCCAACAGGTACTCCTTTTAAGTTTTTTTTCCTAATGTAAACCTACAAATTTTGGAGGAGAACAGAATATTCCCCCCAATGTTTTCTGATAGTCAAAACAGTACAATTGTCTCTTCCAGGTTTTGTGTAAAACACCAGCATCTCCATGTATAATTGATGGAAGGATTCAGATCTGAACACTTACATAATTCTATCATTGTTTTCTTTCATTTTTTTCCCTGGGAGATATGCAGTCATAAAAATAAAGAGCCAAATACACTATAAACCAATTCTTAAACCTTGCTTTTATGCATAGAAAGAACTATTGATTTCATGACTGTTAATTGGTAAAGAAATGTTTTAAAAAGAGGTTAAAACATTGCTCAAGAATATCTTTTTGACAAGTCTCTTCTAGGTGGTTGTGAGCACACAAAGAAAGCTCATAAAAGCGTTTTTCCACTTAGCTCCCCAGGTTAATAAGAACCAACTTGATCCAAAAAACAAAATTAAATCAGTCTGTCCAAAGGATTTCATGATCTGTGGCTCTGTCTACTATGAAACATTAAATAAACTTTAAAAAGTTTTAAGAGACAAGGGCTAATAAAATAGTTCTGAAAATTTCCTTGGTGAAAAAAAAACATTCAACGTCATCAACAAATGTAATGAACACAAATAGATATTTTCAAAATGAAACCTACTGAATTTCTGATTTTAACTTCTTCAACATTTTATCAATTTCATTTGAAATAAATACCACAGAATCACAGAAAGAAATATTATGTTTCAGGATGAATGAAGTTTGGGTTTTTTTTCCAATGGGAAATATTAAAGGATTTTTCATGTGATTTTAATGTGAAAAAAATGCATCTGTTAATCAAAAAGACATACAATGAATGAGACTTCTGTAGCCTCAAGTGAACTTCAGCATTCCCAGAGTACAAACAAATAAATGAAAAAAACATGACTGAAAAGACAAGCCAGAAAATTCCTTTCCTACCAAAAAACCCAGTAAAGTTTAAAAACATTTTTGGGATGCAGGAAGCAAATAGGGACTCTCTCTGCTTTCAGATGCCATTGAGTTGTAGTGGAAGAAGGGGACGCAAACTTTCCTTTACACACTTAAAATATTAAATACCTTTAAAAAGGAGATTTTGCACATTGTTTTCCATACTAAAATTGATCTGTTTTAAGAGAAGACTAAGAACCAGCACAACTATACACATCTGAGCTTTCATACCTTCCACAGCATGGAAGCAAGTCCACATCTTTTGGGAAGACAGGTTCTGGTGGTCTGGGCTCTGCTCTGGAGAGAGCTTTTCCACAAGGGCCTCTCAGGATGAACGTGCTACACGAAGCAAAGGGGAGGCTGAAGCCCCACTGCTGGTGCTTTCAGTCCTGCAAAGGGCAGGCAAGTTTTGCTTCCCCCAGGCTTCCCAGGGTGCTCTCTGATGAGCTCAATTTAGCACAGGTGAGTTCCTTTCATTAAAACAAGGACAATTAAAATGCCCACTTAGCATATGGCCCAATTCCTCCTCCACAGACCTGGTGCCAGTGCCTGGGCATCTGCTGCCTCTCAGCAGCTGTGCAACACTGGTGTCAAAACCAAGACGCTGGTGTGAAGAGACAAGGATGTGATAATCAATTTGAATTACTGCCTAGAGCTTGCTATTTCTACTCCTGCTCTTGCAGAGAAGTCCATGCTGTTGGACTTCACACCTTAAGGAGAGTGCATTGCAGGAGGAGCAAATTAATTTCAGTAGGGGCTTCTGTACTGCACTGACAAGCTGCATTTGCAAGCCAGCCTATTCTGAGTTTTACATTTTATTACCTTGTTGTTGTTGTGGTACTCCCACAGACAATCTAGAAAATAACAGGGGGATTTCCTCCAGCCTAGGCTAATCTGGGGCTTCTGTGTGCTGGAGACATCAGCTGTTAGCTGAGGCTGCCTAATTTTGTGCTGCATAATGACCTCACAGCAGAGGGATGGGATCCACTCAGAATTCCTTGTAGTGCTCTTAGAGATTTCATTTGCTTGTAAATTCAGGCAAGCAGTGGATGTGCTAGATGCCAAAGTGCTTTGTGCCACTGTGGATCTGTGCTGCAATAAACAGCAGAGGTGTCCATTTCTGCCTGCCCAAGCTCACTTGAAAGAGAAAAATCAAGTGTGGGTTTGCCATTATCTCCCCCAGCTCTCCCCCCAGTCATTAAAACTTTTACTCACAAAAGAGACACAAAAAAACACAGGTGTAGCAGTTTTGCAGTTTCTAAAAATGCAGTTTTGCAGCCATGCCTGGGAATGGCCTCCCTTGCTTATGAGCATGGCAGAGTAAATAAGGCAGCTGTTTTGATGATGAGTTTTAGTTTTCTACAAAACTCAGTCTGCTGGGCTGGCCAAATCCATTCATTACGTCTCTCTGATGGGCTTTTCCTTTCCTTCATGGCTTTTCCATGTGCAGTTACTTCCCCTAGGTTTGCAAAGTGTGGATTCACACAAAAAGTGCATGAATAATCAGTGCAATGCTCTTAAGGGCACAGCTGTTTAAGGGCACTTTCACCTGTATTTTCTCCCAAACCTGTGACATCACCAACCCCTTGCTTCAGTCTGAAGAACAGAGGGAGAGTTTTCTGCTCTTCCCATGCCAAGGGATGGGCAGGAGAAGGCAGAGGTTTAGCCCTGAAGTGCTGCACTCTCCCTCTCACACAGGGTGAGCAGCTGCACTGCAGCAAGCTCTGTGTCCCAAACAGGCTGCTTAGGCCACACAGAGCAGGCAGGTGGGATGGGTACAGCTGCTGTAAAACAGGGATCCCTCCCTGGGGCAGCAAACCAAAGCCCAGCTGCCCTCAGCTCCCTGTGTAACACGCCCAGCCCTGTGGCATGGTGCCACTGTGCACGGGGCACTCACAGCTGGGGCTTGATGCCCTCACAAGGGTGGGATCTTCCCTCCTGCCCTCTCCAAGCCTTGGGCACTGCACAAAGCACTCTGCTCTGGAAGCAGAGGCAGTCCTGTGCTAAGAGATGCAGGGTCCCAGTTCCCATTTTCTCAGACCTCAGGAACAGCTGGGAGCTTCAGCAGCTGTCTCTGGGGGTGGTAAGACACTGCACTTGCTTTTCCCTGTCAGTCACCAAGACTGGAGGAGCCGGAAGGCACAAGGTTTTTCCTACCCATAGAATCATACCATTTTGCTTCCAGTCTTTCTCCATTGCCCATGGATTAAGAGCCCTCACACTGACTTCTTAGGGATTTTTAGAAAGCAGTCCTATTAGTGTTTTAGGGACACCAAATCCTGTGTTCTTCTCCTATACTAAGATCTTCAGAGAAGCAACTATACTTGCTAGTGGTGGTTGCACCTTCAGTTTCCCCATTATCAGGTAGAAGACCAATTAGCACAGACTGTTGAACTTTCCAAAATCCATGGGTTGCATAGACCACAGCAATTTATTCTGTTAGATCCCAGAACTTCAACCTTCACATTTCAGCCTAGAGCACAGTCTTTATGAAGCCACAACAAATATACAGGACAGCTCTACTTGTACTATAGTTGAGATTTGGAGAAAAGAAATCTTTGTTTGTCACAAAATAGCTTCCACAGAAGAACCACAGTAGACCAGGCATGCTTTTGAAGACAGATGCAGAGATAAATAAGGATATATTCATATCAAAGAATCAAATAGATCCTCTTATGAAGTCAGTAAAGATGGAATCTGTCAGAGTAAAACAGCACTTTTATGCTGAAGAGATGAGTAAGAAATTTGTAGACCAGAAAAATGAGGAAGAAACAGCAATGAATCCAACCGGGAGCTGCTATTATGGAAATAGTCTCTTCATGGGTCCCCAGTCAAGGTCCTAAGAACATCTGCTTTATGTCTCCTGAGCTTAACACACACCTCAGTGATCACTGCCTTGCAGGCAGGAGCAGCTACAAAACCTAAAGCAAAGGGGGTAGGAGAAAAGCAAAGCAGCAGGAAGAGCGAGATTGGTCCAGAAATGCTTCCCCAGTGGGAGGCCCTGAGCAGACTGCCCTGGGTGGTTTGTGCTGTCCTGGAAAAGATCAGGTGGCCAACAGAGGAAAGGGTTTGGAGGGAGGCTGTGCAGTCACATCACTGCTTCATGCTTTAGAGGATGTGCCAGCTCAGCCTCCCTGGAGAAGGAATACTGCCTCTTTCAGAGAGAATAAAAACCCCTCTGCAATTCTCTCAAGTCTTAAGACTCTGTCCTACACATGCCTGGAAAGTTCACAGTACCCAGGCCTTTTTAAACTTTAGCTGTTCTTTGGAAACAATGACCTGTCTCATGGGTGCCACAAACAACCATGGCTTGTGTGATACAACCCGTTTTCCAACAGAAGCTGGAGGACATAAATAATTTCAGCCAGTGAACACCTGCCAAGTTATAGCTGGTGTGGTGTTGGCACTAATCCAAACTGTTTTTTTAGCTGGTGGCCTACAGGTGAAAATCTCTGCATTCCCCTACGCTGAGCTATCCATTTGCTGAGATTCAATATTTTATGTTCCCCATGGTATTGGTGTTCATGCAATATTTAATGGATGTGTACAGTGCTTTGCAGATCACAGCATATCACGTATTTCTGCAGAAATAATGTAAACCATGACCACATGAAAGATCTAATGCCATGCTTGTAAAATGCATGCTTTTATTGCATGTTAAAATGAACCCTATGGAATTATAAAACAACATGCCTTAGTGCAGACAGGCTAAGCCAGAGTGCAGCAACTCTAGTTTGCATTTAGTGTTTACATCGGAGTGTTGTGGAATCACTGCCCCCAAACTGGCAGGTTTTAACTTGATATTTTGCTTAAATCTTACAAGAAAGGACTTGTAAGGGGATACAACAACATCCACTGCTTGCTCATAAGAAAGGGGTTAGCAATGAGAGTTATCCTATGGTTACATTTTTATCACAAACCAAGGCTGTGGTTCCCATTCAAATTAGTAGGAATTCAGCAAAAATCTCTCCAAAAGCAATTTTATGATGCTGTGATTATTCTTTCATGTTCTTACTCCCTTTGTGATTATGATCATCACTGGCTCCAGGCAGCTGAAAAAGGATTTGTTCAACATCATCTGTTGGAACTGCTTTCAGAGGAAAGGCAAGACTTTGATTACCTTTTCCATTTTATTGTACTGAAAAGCACGTTCTTCTATGAAAAGTTTAGACTTTTGCACAAACAAATTTTTTTTCCAGCTAGAACTTTCAAAATTTACCATGTGAAATTAAAGCACAAAAGTCAGTTAGCATGTGCAAAAAGATCCCCTGAAAAATCCCACCCTTTTTCTTTCTCTTTTTTTTTAATTTTGCTATGGAGCCCAAAAAACCCCTCATATGCATCTTGGATACTTTAAATTCCTTTCTATAGGGCACTGTGAAAGAAGATAATCCTACTGCTTTCCCTGTATCTAGGTTTGTGGTTGTTTTTTTTTGTATTTTCCTGTTTTTAATTAGCCAGAAAAATTACATGTGTTTTTGTAACAAGAAGAATTTGGTTTGGGCTTCCAGAAAAGACTGTCATCAAGACTGCCATTATGACTTTGAAGTCCAGGGGTAAGGGATGACAAGGACTAGAAGGGAAGAGATACAGCTCCTTTACTGTTTGTAAATCCATGCTTCATATTTTTCCCCAAACCAACAGAGTAGCTGTAGTTGAAATTATTTGTCATTTTTTTCAGTTACACCAAAAAGCTGTTCTTGGTTAAGTACTGACAGGTGCTTGCTTCAGTGAACTAGCACATTGTAGGCAGGAGGGCAAGCAGGTCAGAATGAATTGCACTGCTTCTCTGATCTGAGGGGAGAAAACCCTTTTTTTCCAGCAGGTTTTAACCCTCTGTGGGTAACATTTTGCTTACCATGCTCTGTGCAGAGAAAATGTGATGTAACACTAATTTTCTGTGCTACTTTATCTGTGGGCAGATTCCCATTTTCCAACTTTTTCCATTTTGCAAAGCACCAAACAAAAAATAAAACATCTAAAGCCTTGGAGTTAGTTGAAAACTTGATGGCAGAAAGAAAGGAATCAAAATCTTCATCTCAAAACCCCTATAACTGCTGGAGAAAACCCTCACCAAACAAAAAACCACTTGCTTGACAGAGTCACAGAAAGGAATGCCCGCAGCATGTGTGCCATGACAAACCCAGGGTTTGTACAGTACACAAATATTAAGAGCACACTTAGTGAAAATGGAGACATTGCACCAGGCCACAGTATTTGCTGCTGCACACCACAGGGGACTAATCTACCTCTGGCAATAGCAAGTGCCAAGCTCAGAGGAAGATTTTGTCACCCAAATTAACTGTAGAAGGTAATAACACAGTGGAAATATGAACGCTGATGCAAATCCTAACTGTAAAAACCTATTTGCAACAGAGAGTGAAGTACAGAAGAGCTAACAAGGCCATAAGAGGATGTAATGCTAACCTTCTTCCAATCTGCTCACAAACCTTTCTCAGGCAGCTGTCTCATCTGGCAAGCACAACCAGAATTCAGCTCCTGCTTTCGGCGTGCTGACACGAGATCTTGGTTTCCTGAAAACACCTCTGTGAGGATCTGTGAAGCAAGTAAGCACAGAATCCCCCAGGACCTTCCCCCAGCGCTGCCCTGCCAGCCCTTCAAGCAGTCTGGGCAGGAGGAAGGGGTGTGTGTACAGTCAGACAGCAGCTCTGTTACAGAGCAAACACCCGGCAGCTTTGCTGACAGGGACCCAGCAGCACCTGTGCCGGGACTGGAGCAGGGACAGCAAAACTGCCCCCACAGAGTTTAGGAGTGTCAGTTCCTACCCACTGACAGCCAGCCCAGAGAGATAAACCTTTAATAACTTCTCAGAGAAGCTATGTCCTCAGACAGCAAGGACCCACAGAAGCCTTCCCAAAGGATAATGGCTATTTGATGAGTATTAGCAATGACTCCATTTGATGCTAAATAAAACTTTGGCCTCTGAGGACAAACCATGGTCATATAATTGTGGAAAGTGAGATCTCTTTCCCCTTGCAGTAAAGGATCATGTAATTAATGCAAGCACAAATTAAAATTTAAATAATTGATAATATTATTACTAAAGAGCTATATATAGCAATGTCAAGAGGCCTAGAAAATCTGGCAGTAATTGAATTAAGCATGTCTAAGAAGCAGCACTAAGCAATCTTCCCACACACATACCCAAAACAAACAATGCCTGGCAAAGAGACATCTCTAGCACAGGAAATGGTTCAGGAGAGAACAGAATTATGTTAAATAAGGAATAGGGCCAGATGGCCTGAAGCTGTCCATCAGAAGAGCCACAAGCAGCTCAGCTGCATGAAGCGAAGGCACTGATTTGTGCCATGCAAAGCAGGGGAAATACTGAGGGCTGTAATGAGAGCAAAGCACATTTTATGACATTCAGAGTGGAATGGGAATTTCAGCTGTGGGTTTACAATGAACGTAAGAGCACCTGTCCACTACTGTAGGGCTTTAGTATGCAAATAGTTGGGTAGTGCTGACAGCAGGCCCACACAGCAACAAGGTGGCATTAATGACTGAATCCTTTGGAGGAAGGGAAAGCATTGCAATGGCCAGAGAGAGATCATCAACAGGATCTTGGCTTGATACGACTGGTAATGAGAGGTCAAACAGCAGCTGCCAAAGCAGACAAATTCAACATGCTTCCTGTTGTTTCAAAACCACAGCAGCACTGGCTGAAAACTAAGAACATTCACTGACCCCCAAAGCTCTTGTGTCTCTCAGAACACTCCTCCCTTGTGCAGGAATTATTTCCCCTGCTTCCTATCCAATGGCTTCATTCCTGTTTTGTAACATCAGATGTCTGATAGTGAAAGCTTTTTCCCTTGATGCAAGGCTCTTTCCCTGTCTGGCATTCATAAGTGATTACATATGGAACGAAAGCTCTTGGGAGTGGGGAGAGGTACAAAAAATTCTCTTATTGATGATGATCATCATGAACAATTTACATGGGAACTTAGAGCAGTGCTGCTCAGACCCAAGCTCCTGTCACTATTAAAAAGAATTACTATTTAATGAGCTTCTGTTTTCTTTAATGGTGTGAGATTAAGGCTGCTTGCCATCAGGTGAATACTAATAGATAATTTTTAAGCAAATGAGGCCCTCATTCCCTTAATTTTAATAAATGATGGAATAAAACATGCTTTCTTATTTTCCACTTTGTTAAGCAGAAGCTTCACTGCAGACTCCTTGCTTCAGCAATTGAAAGCATTTGGGCTTACTTTGCATCTTTCCCTTTAAGGTTTTATTTGGAGGAAAAAATCTATGATAAAAATTGAAAAGAAACATTACAGCAAAATAATTAACTGCACAGAAAGCTCCTTTCAGTTTAAACATTCTGCTGCAGTGTGTGAACTGGGGGAGAGCAAGAGAAATCAGCCTTGTTTAAAGCAAATGCGAGGCTGACAGGTGAAGCTTGGTGGTGTGGCTCATGGGCAGGTTACTGTGAGAAAAGCTGGAGGGGAGATTTCCAGCACATTAGCTGAACCACAGGAACTGCCTGTGCTCACACCTCCTCCAGAGGTAAATGTGTAGCTTGCCCCCAGGTGAAAATGGATCTTACCATTTCCAACACAGAGAGAGTCACTGGCTTGAAAGAAGCACCTGAAGGCAAATAATGAGGTAAATCAGCAGAAGCTTATGAGGGATCCCTCCTAAGGCCTGTCGATGGCAGAAGGTATGAATACACTTGTTAAAAATTTAATAGGTGGACTAATGATTATTCTGAAGCAGGAACTGGACTTTAAGCACTGGATGGGTGCAGCAAGGATCTCTGAAAGCCACATAGGAATTACAGCCTAGGGGAGATGGAATCAGGATGCAAAGGGAAATAGAACAAACTCAGCTGATGGATTGGACAAAAAAACCTCTGCAGCAGCAGTTTGGGGAATAATATATTTGTTGAGAATGAAGAAAATAGTGTTGTAGCAAACGAAAATACAAAGGGAAGGGCAAAACTTAGAAGCATGACAGTTGTTAGGATGGACACAGTAGGCCATCTCTTTAAGATCTTACAGAATAAATATCTGCAGGTTCGAGAAGTATTCAATACCAAAACATGTCTAATTAAAGTTTAAATAAAAGGCAGGACACTGGTATTTTTTACAGTAAACTAGAGTACTAAGGAAAGCTTAAAAGAAAGCAATTAATTCTCTGTTAGCCATCATCAGCTAGAGTTGCTGGAGAAGACACACGAGATGGTAGATTTTGACTTGGAGTGATTGACTCTTATGTATCACAATGGTCAGTCTCAACTGTCTGCACAGGTACTGTAACTGAAGCTGCTTTTGTAGAGGAAAAAAAAAGGAAATGAAAGCCAGAACCTGCTGAAAACTCTGTGAAAGTCTGGATGTTATATTTGTAGAGGAAATGAAAGTCAGAACCTGCTGAAAACTCTGTGAAAGCTTGGATGGGTTAAGCAGGATTTCTGTATTGTGCAAAACGCTAATCACAACTGCAATCAGCTCTTAACCATCCTAAGCCTAAATGCCATCTTAGAAAGCAGAATTTGTTCAACAGCAGCTAAATTAATTGGGCTGACAGAAAACATATGATGAGATCATTTTTCAATTTTACATGTAATTACAGTTGCCTTTAACCCATTTCTTCCTCATACTTGCGTTACACAATTGCATTAATCCAAAGTCAAAATATAATAATAATTTATAAACAGCAAAAACACTCAGATTTTTTTTTTCCCAAATGAAAGTATTCCAGAAACAATTACATTTTGCTTTAAAAGCAGGAACATTTAGTGCTCTGCTTATTATTGGTGCTCAGAGTACAACAATCATATGTTATTCAGGATACTTACTGTCCACATAGGTGCCTGGCAAATTGCTCTGGACATTTTCTAGTGCAATTATGGACAGATTGCTTAAAGGTTGAGTCCAATAAATGGAACAGTGTTCGGACATGGTTTGTACTATTTATAAGAAATTATAAACAGCTTTAAATCCCCTCCATCTAATGGTGTAGAAATTCTTTAGACTATGCCGTGATTATCAACAGGTGGCTACATTTTTCCTTTTATAATAAAGCTAAAAGGAACAAGCCATGAATGAATAGCTAGAGGACAATTACAACTATTGACATTTTTAATTATACAGCACTGGTAGGTAACTTACAGCCTTTTTAATTACAGGTGTTGTTTTTCTTGTTTAATTCTCTGTATTAGTTCTCTAATTTAGCTGACTGCTAAATTGCATCTGCTGGCAGGCAAAAGAGGCTCTACAGAGTGGGAAATAGCAGGGGGAATGGACACACGGGTTTTCTGTGGGACTGCAAGCTTAAAACCTTAAAATACCTCAAATAAAGTTCAATAGCTTTTTCTCCAATTTGCAGATTACAGAAGGCAATAGATCCAACAGAGCTACAGGACATGGATTTAGCTAGATGATTTGAACTTGGCTTGTGTCCATATGCTTTTCTTCTCCTTCAGTGCTGCATAGGGACAGCCACCACCATTTGGAAGAATTTTCACACTTGGCTCTAATGACCTACATTCTAATTTTTACAGAGGAACCTATTGATTCAGTGGCTACTCCAGTGGAAGATGTAATAGGAAATCTGCATGATTTTTCCACTTGAGATTTTTTTTTGTGCACTTGGGATCCATTAGTAGTCACTAATAAGACAAAACCGTGTAAAATTTTCCCTCAGATTCCACTGGTACTTTGATATGGAAGGCTGCTTGGTCTGAATCTCTGATTTAGGTTTTCAAGAAAAATACCCTTCCACAGAGATAATTTGACAGATCCTTGCCCTGTTCTCTTCAAATTTAACTGGAGACTACAGTAGTTGCCTTTATATAAACACACAAAATTAGAAGTAGAATGGTCATTCAGTTTTGTGGTACCACAGATAAGAATGAGAGAATCAGATCAAGAGGAAGAAGCACAGAAGAGCGTAACACTGCTCAGTCTGCATCAATGAACAAGTGCAGTGCAGTGAGACTCCAGCCTCATTTTTACTGAAAGAGTCCTTCAGATCTGAACCCAGACCCTCACAACCTGAGAGACTGGGTCAAAGAGTTAATTTGGCACTTGACTTTCTTTCCCCCCCTACAGTTTTGCATTTTGTCTGAAGGTTCAGAGCTTGTCCTACTAATCCTGCTCTGTGTTTCAGAAATCCTTCATAATTTCTGCAAGCAAAACTTTACAGCAGCTTTTGAAGCTTCCCTTAATTTCCAGAGCTGATCGGGAGGGAAGCTGACCTTGCAGGCATTAAGTGGCAATTTGGATTAAAATGCCTCATTTAAGGAAATTACTCCATGGATGAATGGTTACCTTGCAGGAAGACAAAAATAAACGGAAGGACCATTGAGCTGGCATATGTTTGTGACCTGCAATAGAAGATCCCTGGGAATAATTGCAAAAAATAGCAAAAATAAACCTCCTTTGCAAAAGCAGCAGGATGAACAACAGTCATATCTGTGGTTTAATTCCAGGTTACATAGGGACCAGAGTCTTTCCTCCTTACTAGAGAGAGCTATGCGAGCCTGTGCTCTTATTTTAAATTCACAGGTTCCAGGAGGAAGGCTTGAAACCATTTTGATATGAAGATTAAAAGTGCAGCAAAAAAAGAATAATATTCAGATGGTTTGCTTTTTCTTATTCTAACACAGTTTCCCCTTCACACTACAAAAGTGAGGTACACAATGAGGGAGTGACAATGGCCAGACTCTTTTTCAATAAGTTTACAGCTTAAGTACACAAGGCACACAAAATGGAAAAGAGAATGGTTCATTTCCATTTTGAAGGATGGCCACACAGGGACTAGGAGATTCAATGATTTTTTCAGAAAGACCCCGTGCTATAGAGCGGGAAAATATTCCAGAAATCTCATACTCATCCTCTCTTTCTTGATGATTAATAATACTATCCTGTTAAAAATTTAAAAATTGCTTTTCAAGGGCACCTGCTCAATATCCTGGCTTCCATCTATTTTTAACATGCATGTGAAAGGAAACAGTTTCAGCACGAAATGAGGATGAAATCCTTCACCAGGAAGGGTTGGTGGCAAGTAATTACAGAGCTATCTTTAGTTAGGATTGTCAGATCCACGCCTGCAGGGCTCATGGGTGAGGAAAACCCTATAATGTCACTCTGGATCTACATCTTACCTGCTCTGCTCCCCAGAAGTAGCTTCTAAGCAAGGTGGTTGCTCAGAGATCCTGTTCATGGTGAAGGATATCTTGGTGTGGCATTACCTCCGGGTGTGCCACCAAAAAACTGTGCATGGTCCAACTGCTGCAAAACATTCTACAGACAGCTCTGCACCTTTTGCAACAAACGCTTCTCAAAGCAGTAACTTGGCTGTAGGCACATATCTCTTAAAAAAAAAAAAAAGGTACCTTGCTTCCAACACAAATCTCTCTTAAACTACAATTTCCTATGCCTGCTGAAAAGGCACCTAGTAGTTCATTTGGAAGGTTCAGTCAGGTATAGAAAATGGAAAAAATTTCCTAGGTTTCCCAATACAATTAACCCCTAGTGAATCTTCCTGATTAGCTTTCTTTTTGGCAGGTAATTAAGACCTTTAGCAAATTACTCATGTGCTCAGGTTCTAAATGCCATTTATTACATAAGCCATTTTTCAAAACTGGCATATAATTCTAAAGCAATGCCATGGAGAGGGTGGATGGAGACAGCAGAATAGAAAAAGGCTGTCAGCTTCTGAAGGGAAAGTGGCACAGACAGGAAACCAAAGAGAGAGAAGGGAAGGACAGTGAGACAGGAAAAGGAAAACTGCAGAACAAGAAAGGGATAGAGTGGAGGAAACTGGAGAAGAGAGAAAACACAGCATGAAAATGGAATAAATGATATGACAACAAGGTTATTCCCAGTAGGCCTGCCCATACCAGCCATCAAAACAAAAGGGGTTCCTTCAAGCTCTAATTCACATTAATCTTTCCTGTAAACCATCATGCCCATTTTAAACACAAGGCCCTATTTCCCTTTTCACCACTTAAAAAAAAAGTCACTTTAACTTTTCCATCAAGANTCATGCCCATTTTAAACACAAGGCTCTATTTCCCTTTTCATCACCCTCACTTTAACCTTTCCATCAAGTTTTTCCATCACCCAAGTGATGTTTCCCCAGTTTAGGAGTGCTTCTTCACAGCCCTCACAGAGGCCTCAGTCTCACAGCCTCTAAATACTACTGGGAGACAAATTGCAGTAAGGAGGAGAGAAAGACAAGAGAGAACTCAAGGGCCCACAGGCTTTTTTCCATCCATGTACATAATCTCTCTTTTTTTTAATAATGCATTAATCCATTAAAAAGGGATTTAAGCAAAGGAAATGCCCTTGCTTTTTTTAAAGCAGTTTACACAATTGGCTTTTTTTCTCTGACCATTTCATTGCTCCGTTTATGGTTCTTTTACTACCTATAAAACAAACTTTTTAATAAAACAGTTCCAGAAAAAGGGTTTTTATCTCCTTAATGAATAAAATGTCTCTAATCCAATTTACAAAACTTAAAATTTAGCTTATAAATGTATTGTGGGTATTTGATGATGTTTGTCTGGTTTTTTGTCTGTTTTATTAGTACAGCACTGCAATGTTTTTTCACCTTGGATTTTGAAGTACTCTCCTTGGACCTTAACTGCTTGCTGATGGGTTTGGGATTGCAGTGCTTCTCCCCCTCCCTCCTGCCTGCAGACTCCCACCAAACTCTAAGCTTTGGCAGATGTTTTGAGACCGATGTTTCCAGAAGAGAGGTGTCACCAAAGCCAGGGGTGTGACCCAGTGAGCATTATTGCTGTGCCCAAGAGCACCACAGAACATTCTGGGCTGGAAGGGACCACAGGGATCATCGAGCCCAATTCTTAAGCACCACAAATTTACAGACCCTGTAAGATCCCAAAGCAGGAGTGTCCTGAGCTGCAGCTCAATGCTCACAGCCAGACCAGCCCCTGGGCTTATCCCTGCTAAGCCATGTCACAAAACACCTGCCATAAAATCTAAGTCAGTGCTGGCTGCCTGAAGTCCCTGAGGCCCCACCCAGCCACCACTCTGGTGTCCCCAGCTTGGCTCCTGCTGGTGGCAGTGAGGAACCTGCTGGGAGATCTCTGCACTTCCCAAGGGCTCCTACACCTCTCTGGAGGATGAACCAACACATTCCTCTTAACTGGCAGCAACTTGGGTACTGGGTGTGATACTTCTTGCACGTTTAATTTTAATTTTTCCACTCTCCAAGTCAGAGTCGTTATTTTGAAATAGTTTTTCTTGGAAAAAGATGAACAGCAAAAAATCCTGATCTCTCATTTAGGTTGGAAAGATAGACTGGATCCCCACCAACCTTACATATTTTGTTTATTTTTCCTTCAGAAAACAGATAAAAGATGTGCTACAAAAATGAAAGACTAGCAATATTCTGTGCCAAAGCCACCTACCTGTAGCTTTGGGGAGGTTGTATTTCAGCAGTTTTGCAGTGTGCTCCAAGTGCTCTGCACCTTCCAGCCCCCAGCTTGCTCCAGAACTGACCTGAGGGGCATTGCTCATCTCATGTGCCACTCAGTGAGAAAAAACCCCTGTGTGCTGCTGGAGCTAGGACAGTAACAGGGCTCCTTTATCATTGTAGCAGGTATTTTGAAAGCCAGCCTGAATCCTTAAACGAATGTTAACTCCCACCTTGAGTTCAGAAGGAATACACAGTGAGTACCACCAAATGAATTATTAATTGCTTAGGTAAAAGAATGAGGCCAATTCCATCCTGGACTCTAACAGGATCCCTCAAGATTCTCCATAAAATACTGGTAAGATGGACATCTGATTTTGGAGACTTCATATATTTGCAGAGTCAACCAAAGTGAAATTTAACTGTAAAAATACTGTTTCAATAATAATTCCATGCTGTGAGATGAAAAATTGCTGTTTATTTTACTGCCTACATGGAAGAGGTGTAGCATTTTGGTCAAATGAGGGAACTGTCAGGAAAACCTAAACTAAGCAAAATGGAGAAAGAGGCTATATTTTGCCTGTAGAACAAGCCAGGCAGTGAGATATCCTTAAGTTTAGTTTTAGTCTTACCATGCTTTTCATCAAGCTGCCAGAGAAATCCTGAGTTTTTCTCCTCCCTCTTTGATTTACTCCCCTCTGCAGAATCACTGTGTAAACCTCCAGTTTTAGCTGCCTTGGAGACAAAGTCACACAGCTGGGAAATGGTATATTGTCTGAGAAAGGCAGTGCCTCATGAAAGCAAACGTGTCTAATACCCTGCTGAGGATGTGATTACAGGTTACCAATGTGCAGTGATCCTAGGCCAAAGTTTTCTGGCAGATCCTGCCCACAGTGTGCTCTCCCATATTTCCCCAGAGCTGATCCACAGCTTCAGCTGTGCAATGCTACCCATGCAAACCAGATGAGAAGACCATGATCCTTCTCTCATTCTCTTCCTCCCAAATTAAAAGTCCCTCAGTTTGCTACACTCAAAACTAACCTAAACTAAAGGTTTAGTACATTTTTCATGTTCAACAATTCCCACCTTCAGAAAACCAAAGATGGAAGGGCAGTTCTGAGTGTGACAGCTGATTACACTCAGGCCATCCATATGCTCTTCCTACCATTTTTATGCCTCCCTTGCTGGGTGTGAGCTTGATAAGGCTCCTTCTGCTTGAGGCTGATACTTTCTAAGTGCTATACAAGCATAAAAATGATTTTATTTGGTCCAGAAAAGAAGCAATCACATATTCTGTAAGTCAGTGGTAGTTCTGCTTTGTGGAGTCATAGAACACTTTGGGATCCTCTGTGCTGGCTTTCTGCATGTAACAGCTGCAATGAAAAGTCAGATCTTTCAACTAGTGGTAAAATTCCACTCAGTTAAAGAAGGAGCCCAGGCAGCAGCAGTGCCTTCTGCAGATCACTAGCAGAGAGTTCCTGTATTCTCAGTCACTCTTTGCTGATTGTGGAGAATTATTTGCATGCTCTTCAGTGTACCTATAGCATGTACTAAGCAATTATTACCAGCTGCTTAGGGAAATCACAAAGGATTTTCCCTCCACCTGTGAGTTGCTTTAGAGCAGACCAATATTCCAAGATGACACACTGGACACTTGGTCTGACTGCTGGATCCTGTGGAAACAGATTGCTAACCTGAGAAAAGGAAAATAACTTCTCACTTAATAAAAAGAATTGATTTTTCTTCTTCCTCTGCAGCATGAGCATCTCACTGTTAACTTTCATTTTGCAAGAACTCTGTGTCTCTGGCCCCCACTGACATCTCCTGTGCACAGGCACTGAGGCAACTGCTGAAACGTGTTAAGTATTAACACATAGCAAAGGTTTCCAGAAAAGCATCAGTGTTTTCTTAGAGGTTTAGGAAAGAAGAACTGCCACCTTACCAGTAGAGAACTCTCAAAACCATACAGATATTCCTCAGTCCAAAAAAGAAAAGAAACTAACCTAAACCTGATGGGAGTTATGGGAGTTATTTTTTTTATAAAGAGAAAGTTTGTCAAGGGCAAACTTTTAGGACTCCCAACATTGTAAACCAACACTAAACTACTCTACAAGTGTAGCACCCATCATGCAGAGAGGACTCTCTCACAAGCCAGATGGGTTTGTTCAACATTTAATGACACTGTTCTAAAAGTGTTCTGGCCATTTAGACCATATGGTTTTGCAACCTGCAATGAAAACAGTCCTTTTGAATAATCCTTGAATGTTTACCTACATCTTTAAAAGTGCAGCACAGAAAAAAAGGTCCAATTTACAGTTAAATAGTACTTGTAAAGGATAAACAGTTGGTTTATCACTCTTACAATGGGAGTGATAAACCAACTGTTATTGCTTGATGCTTCTTACCAGTAAAAGAAATAATCTCTCCTCACACTAGCTTGAGCACTTCTTCTAATAGAACAAGTAACCAGAAGTGGATTCATCTGCTTTTACAACTGTGAAAGACCCCACATTAAATCACGAATCTCCCTGAATACAGCAAGGACACATGCAAGTTTATAGTGACCTAATATCACAGGATAATGATAGTAGTAATAATAATAATCATCATAATCTTTAAAAACAACAGTAATAAACAATCAATATTAAGATGTATTCTGTGTTTTTCACAATAATTTTCCTGACCTCATTCCTCTATTCATCAATGGAAATTTTGGCTAAATGGATTTGATTTGGTAGTATTGGGAAAGCATTAACCATTGGGTTAGTGAGAAAGAGCTAATAAATTGCAGAGTATATTTTTTAAGAATTAAAATCATATAAGTAGTAATACCTTATAGCAACAACTGTTTGTTTCAGACTGAATTGTGCGGATTTGGTTATTTACGTCCTTGCCAAGTGGGTTTTTTGAGCTGAAAAGACTCAAGAAAGCATTCAAACTCCTATGCTCATTCTGTCCCCACAAACTCACATTTCATATTTTGAACTTAATCTAAAAATGTCTCCTTGGTGTTGATGGGGTAAAAATTCACTTTCGTCTATAAGATGCAGGAGCACTGCTGGGGAGAAAACAAAAAAAATCTCAAATCTACTCATTTGAACAGATGAGAAATGCAGCCTGACAGAATGTCTGTAGTTTTATATGGGAGGAATTAAAAATAAAGGCATTTCTACAATAGTCACAGACATTCCTGACCATTAGCTGAACATAAAATACCAGGTAGCATTCAAGAAAGAGAGCAGTTTACCTACCACCCCCTATTCAGTTTAGAGCTACTGCATGGCAAGAGTTTCATTACCTCAGTTCATCACTGAAAGCACAGAAATTTCTCCCAGACATTACCACTGAGGAAGGCATTAAGCTTCCAACCATATTTTGGCACAATTTGTCATGAAAAATATCCAAGCTTTCCTTTGCAGAGTGGATATTTTATCATTGTGATTGGGCCCAGAATTCCTGGGAAGGAGGGGGAAGGAATTTTGCCCTTTTATTAGCTTCAGATCAGTCACTTGTGATGGTGACAGCCACACCACCATCAGTGCTGTGTGTGCTGCTGAAAAGGGCTGTGACTCCTTTCCCTCCTCTCTGTCTCCCACAGAGATAATTTCCAGAGCAGGTAGCGATGTGAATAAGGTGAATGGACAGACATTTTATGGGTCATTTGTCATGGTTATGCCAAAGCAAGGAAACATCCATCTGCAGTTAAAGAAAGGTAAGAACTTTGGGGAGAAGCTCTAACACTTCTTTCACCTATTTGCTGCATGCATTCTACCTTTCCAGAACTGGACTTTAAAAACATAAATATTCTTGAACTATTTGAAAACTCCTTACCTCCAGGTGATAGATTGATTCCTACCAGTGCTAAAATGCCAAAAAAAAAGAAAAGAAGAGGTTTCAATTTCTTGGCGCAAGGGCCACATCTTGGAAGATAGTAAGCACAGCTGTTAACATCACAAATTACTGTAAATTGAGTCCTAGCTGTAATTTTCATTTCAATCTTTCCTGATAGATAGAAGCTTGAATTTGATTACATTTGATGTGTACCAAAGCAGAGTTAAGAATGACTAAATATGCAGCTCCCTGTAGAAAGCACACAATGGTTAGGATAGGGAATGAATTAATTGAGGTTGCAAGCACCCACCAGCTAAGGGCACACCAGGAAAATAACAAATAAGTCAGGATTTCTGTCTGTTCCTGATTGCACCATTGATTCCTTATATGACTTTTAAGTCATTTCCAACATTGGTGTTTGCTGAGAATTTCTGTGTGTGCACACATGAAGAGCCACAAAGCTGGGACATCAGCAAATTAGTTTTCCATTATTGGAACTGGTAACTAACTTATGAGAAACGAAAATTGATTACATAAGAGGAAAAAATGCCAACTTTAGCACATCATTGACACTAGAGTGCAATGCTTTTCAGAACAGACCTTCTCAGAGATGCAGCTTGTTAGCTGCCTTTCAGTGCTCCAATGTGTGGAAGAATAGTAATATCTTCTCTGTGAATAAAAAGGAGGAGCAGCAGGTCACTGTGCCAGGTTCCTCAGTGGTTGGAACCAAGACGTTTGTGGCTAAAACCTGCTTCCCACCTGCAGCTCTGACCCAACAGGTCAGCCCTAACCAGTCCCAGGCAGCCACAGGCCACCTGAGCATGAAACTGTCTTTGTAATTACCCAGGCATTTTAATATTGCAGGATTTTTATGGGATTGCCTGGAATATACCAAGCAGGATGTACGCTTCATGTACATAAATAATTCTAAAACATCTCAGATGCCTTTTCTTATAAGAAATATCTGTTATTTCCAGCTGAAATTCACATCCTGTACCAAATATCTTGTGCCTTACCACTACAGAAGAAGCAGCAAAACTTTACATTGGTGGCCTTAACAATGGACCATGGTCTGCAAGATTTTGTCCTAAGCAACCCAGCACAATAAATGCTAGAAACATCTGCTGTGATGTTTCTGCTGAGGAGGCACCAGATCCTTTTCATGATGTCTCATCTGTCTGGGAAGAAGATACCCAGATATCCCATTTAAGTGACTCAAGACAATAAAAAGAATCTCTGCCATCCTTGCATGAAATGGAGTAAGAACTCATTTCAGAAGGAAGAAAGGGAAGGGGAAAAGGAAGTAAAAGGAAACACAGATTATCAAGTAGATGAACTTTCCAGTGACACAGCCCCTGATCACTTCTTGAATTCTACTGCTCCACTTTCAAGATCTGGCTCAGGGCTACTCTCATTGGCAAAGCCTGGCAGCTTCTCTTTTGTGAGGGGAGAATCTGTGTGCTGCACAGAGAAAAGTGGATGTGAGTGAAAAAAAAACCCAAGATCAATGATTCTGTATTTAAGCATTACCTTGTTTAGTCATAGGCTGAAAATGCGAGCACAACCTGGATCCAATTTTCTTTAATTCAAACCCCAGGCTTAGTCTTAGCCTTGCCTGAATGCAATTCCCCAGTCAGTTTCACCTGGCAGAATGTTTTTGTTCACACTGTTGTGCCACACGCTGTTAAACACCTGCTGCATCCCTCTCTCCAGGGTGGCTGCATTCCTGGGGAGGGTGAAGGGATTTCTCTAACCTGGGTAATCTCTAATCAGCTGTTCCTCTTTCAGAATGAAAGGTGATATACAAATGTAAATAGCATTTCTGTGCCCATCTTTCTCTTGCAACATGGGGAAACGTGTTTTCTTACATTTCATCTACAGAAAAAGCACTTTCTAAGACATCTCTTACATTGCTACTGACACATATTAGCATTAAAGCAGAAAAGCCCTCCATTATAATTTTTAAATTAAGATAACACCATTCCTTCTAAAACCTGTTACCTGCTATAGATCTTAATCAGCTTCAGTCCATTATAGAAATTCCTGCTGCAGTGAAATAGGATTTAGGAAAAATTTGTTACCTAGGGAAAAATTATTTTCTTTTCAGTAAGATCCACAGCATTAAAAAAAAAATATGGTAGCATATGCCCTCTGATATATCTTATTGAATGCTAAATGTTAGAACTGTATAAACCCCAAATTCTGGATAGTTTTCAACTTCCAATTGAAGTTCTGCCTTGAAAATGTTACTAGGGCAGGCTGCCAGATGAAAGAGAGTAGGAACACTCTTAGGAAAGACACATTTTTGTATGTCTTTCGCCTTTACAAAGTGGTAGCAGTCAAATGATGTATGGCTGATGGTACTTAAACAGAGAAGCAGACACTGAGGAGTTTTCTTTTTCTTCTAAATCTTCTCTCTCCTTCTCTGGCTAGCCACAAACATAGTTATGTGTCTGAGACTCCCCTGACCTGTGGTCCTATTTGTGGATCATATTTCCCCCTTTAAATGTCTTGATCATTTAAAAGCACCTGACAGAAGAATCCACTATAGAAAATCAGGTATTTGCATAGATGCTGGTTGCTTTGCCAGAAGTTTCCTGTGGAGGCTGTGGATTCTCTTCACCCAACATCCCCAGCTCAGTCCCTTGCAATTGGCAATATTCCATTTTTTTTTTTTTGGCAAATCTGAAGCCTCAACCAGAAGTTCTCAGGAGAGATAAGAGATGGCATCTCTAAGACTACAATGAATATCTGAAATCCCTGTCAACATGGCACAACATCAGTGGTAGGGCAGAACATGAAACTACCATTCTTCATTGTGCTGTTGGCTGGCAGAGTAATCCCAGATAAACCATCTAATTTCACTCAAGTCATCTTTCTCAGGCCATGAAGCGGGGCTAATAATTCCTGTATTTTCCAGTCCATTTTGAGAGCATAAAAAGCAAAGACATTCGTACTCACAAATAGACTTCTGCTAAGAATCAGGATAGAAAGGGTAAAAGCAAAATTCTGATGCAGGACAGAGGAGCTGGTTCCCTATTTCACACCCCCTTTATTTCCCAGCTCCTTTGCCTGCCTTCTTGCAACACAGTAGAATTTGTTGCTTTCCTATAGGGCATTTTAAGTATATTTTATCTATCACTCTGGTATGAGTTTCACACATGTAAGACTGAATGCACTAAAAATTCCTTACATCTGACTTATGCCAGCATCACATTCTTATTCTCCATTTGCCTCCTGTTAGAGGTTACAGAGATGTAGACAAATAGAGACTTACTGCAATTTTCTACACTGGTGGCAAAATAGAAGCAAAACAATTTTGTTTATACACAGATGAAATGTCTCCTAGAGGATACCTTTACACTGATGCTTCACTGTTCTTTTAGGAGCTCTTTACCAACACCTCTCATTCCCTTGATTGCTCGGTTGGGCTCTATTAAAAAATAAATACCTAGTTCCTGCAAAGCGTGGTTTTGTATTTAACAATACTGGATTTTAATTATCTCTTCCTCTATTCCCCTTAATTTTAACTATCTTCTTGTTTATCTTGATAAATTAACTGTTCTTTTCTTCACTTACCTATTATCTCTCCAGTTAATCATTATTATGCACTACTTTCGACTTGTACTAAAGCTACCTTTTTGACTTCCCCTGCTACTAATTACTTTTAAACTCTCTCCTGCTGAACATTTCTTCTCCAGTAGGATCCAGTTTAACATGCCATGTAAGCAACCAGGTACTATAACTGAAATGAGGCTGCATTTTGTCCCTGAGAGAGATAAAACACCTTCCCAAATTTCTGGTTTGACCTTTAAAAGAAAGTTTGCTGGAAAACACAGGCATGGGTTATGAGTTGCACACAAATTTATACAGGAGATGACTTGCCTCATCTGTACAATATGGCTTCCCAGTTGGTTTGGCAGCAGCCTGAAAATGCAAAACAGGAAGAGCATCTGGACATCTTTTTAGTATCATCAGTAAAAGCACTTCTCTGCAGATGGAGCGCTCAGGGGCTCGATCTTGGCAGGGCTGGCCTCAGTCAGCGAGAGCTATCTCATCCCACAGAAATGGATTTTACTTCCTGCAGCTGGGAGAAGGGTGACACTGAGTTGCTGCTGCTCTCAGCCATGCTCTTTCTCTGCCCAAAGCCACCACAAGCCAGACCATACCAAGTTCAAAACAATGGAATGCTCTCCTCTCTTGAAGACAGATTCTCTGTACTAACAGCAACATTTTCTACCAAGAGATTGGTGAAGTGTAGCATTTTCTCTGCTCAGCTCTTCTTAGATAAAAATCCCCAAAACATCAGTGACCTTGCCTTCCTCACGGGCTAATTTCTCCACATGCATTTGTATACATTACCACCAACTACAGGTATGCCTAGCTTACTTCTGTTGCTTCACTTGTTGAAGTAAATCTCTAAAAGTCTTTACTTCCCCCGGTATTTTGCTACCGTCCATAGTAAACCCACTGCATTCCTGAAAAATGAGACCAGTAACCTTCCTATTGCTTGAGCAAGCTTGTCTGGATACTGCATGTTCAGAATTAGTGCAAGGGTCCTTCTTTAGAAAAGCCAAAGGCAAGTGCAAACTATATTCACCTTCCCAAGATGATGATGATGATGTTGCACTCTTGGAATTATGTTTGTTTGTACTTGAAACAAGTGCTGTAGATTAACAATATAAACTATGCCAGTTTGGAAAGAGACTATAGAAAACATGCAGAACATGATGCCATAGAGAACATGAGAGCTGATTTTCACAGGTCTGGAAATATGGTAGACAAAATTATTTGAGGTGACCTCACAGAGAACAACAATTACCCCTCACATTAGAGAGGGTTTACTGAATCAGACTGACACGACAGAGGGTAGAGCCACTTTCCAGTCAACTGAGCCCACAATGGCAGAAGGGAGAAGGGAAAGGCAGGGAGCAGCAAACACTGTCCTAGCTGTGTAGCCACTCCAGCTGCAGGTTTAAAGCACAGCCTATGGAAAAGTACTGCAGACACATGCTCAACAGACTCCAAATACACAGGAAAAACTTTGCTAGCTCTCTCTAGTTATATATGTATACACAGCGTATGTACAGTATAAACACACAATAAATATATTGGAAATGGATGTCCTGCAAGAGAAATCTGGTACAAACATTACATGAAATTTGTGAGAGTCTGTCCTAGTGCTCCAAATGAGCAACAGGGATGTGATATTACCTACGCCAGAGGTGCCTGTTACGAGCACCAGTAGAAGTTTCCTGGATTCACTGCTCACACAGCTACATATACTGCTTGTGTTGCTGCTGTACTGGGAGAGACACGAGCCAGTGAATTGATGTCACTCATGAGCTCTGCAGTCTCTATACTGCCCAAAGCTGCTTATTTGTAAAAACACTGGAATTTTGCCAGTCAGAGACCTGAGGTGATGCCTGGTCTGCTGGCTGTGGCACTGAGCTCCTCTGCTTGGTTACCTGCTGGTAAATAGGACTCTGGGTTCTGCAGCTGTTGAACACGCTGCTGTATCAGCAGTACTAAAGGCAGACAGTTTCCTGTACTGAATGCATAAATAGTAAGTAGATATATTACTTCGGAGCAAAATATTAGTACACTACATGCTTCAGTTTTGCCTAGGTGGATTCTGGGAGTACTGAGAAATGTGCAAAACATTTATTTCCTGTTCAGCATCTGTACTATAGAACTGTATCACCTGTCATTTTCCATGACAGACTCTGCATCATAAAAGCTTGAAACAAACATCCTGAATGACATTATCAAAGGAAGTGAAACTTCCTACTGATGCTCATCAATAGTGGTGACAAGAAAAAAGAGTGAAAAGATTTGTCTTTGCATGGACTTGAGAGCTAATCTAAGTTATAATGATTGATTGTCATCATCTGAGGACTGAGGAGCTGTGTTTGCAGAATTCAGTGGTGTAAAGGGCCTCTCTATCCCTGATCTACAGTATGGATGAAGGTTACATACTACAGGAGAGGAGAGAGGCCTCACAATAGTTAACACATTCGAGATTTTACCCATTTTATATATGTGCATTAATAGGCGTGTATTTACATTTATTTCTTGCCACAGAATGATGGTCAGGTTTATCAGCTATAAGCATTGTAGGTATAATACAGGAATGGAAAAGCAGAAGCTAAGTTTTACCAAATTCCTCTTTAGCAAACAGGAAATGACTTGTTTTTTGCCTGGGCACATCGACTATTGACTGAGACTGAAACCTGACCAAGACAATGCCATTGTCCTGGAGAAACTCACATCAGCACAATCCCACATTTTTAACTCCTGCATCATGGTATCAGACATTAGTAGTTTGCAGAATCTTACACTTGTTTTTGAAAATGTTGCATTAGTTGTTAGTTTCAAGATGCCTTGCAGAGGGATATAATTAGATTGGGGCATTCACTGACTAATGACAACTGGGATGAAACTGAACAAGTCAAAACCCCAGATCCTGCCTCTAAAATGGAGTAACTAAGTATAAATTGGGAAGAGTGGCCAGAGGGCATCCATGTAGAGAGGGACCTCAAATTCAAATATTTTAGAGATCACTACTGTTTGGTCAACCAAAAGGGACTCAGGTATGTGGGGATGTGAATTGTCTGATGATCATCAAACTGACCTGAGCAGAAGGAACTGAAAGCATGACAACTTACCTTGTTTGTTCTGTAGCTCACTTAGAGGCACAGAGAAATGATGATCAGGTATCATCAGTTGCACAATTATCAATACTATGCTCCATCTGCAGCAGAGTGAATCAAAGGTGCTTGCTTAGTGGACAAGATAAAAACTGAACTTTATGCCCTCAGCAGACCCAAATAATACTGCTCCTAAGGGTATTACTACTACACTTTAGAATTCAGAATGAAATTTCCTTGTTAGAGATGTGATTTAAAGTGATTGACTTACTATTCCTAAATGCTTAAGCAGTAAATCTCTTAAAGCCAGTACTAACAGCTATTATCTCCACAGCTCCACAGCACAGGGATTGAAATAACCACACAAAGGAGCATCCCCTGCTCTGCTTGGCAGGCATCGAGCTCATTGTCAGAGTGATCCTGAGGAATAAGGTGTGTTCCTTCCATTTGCTTCTAAGGGGACCTGTTCCCCCTGAGGAGCAGAGAAGGGGATGTGTGGGATGTTGTCTGTAACACATGACAGGGTGCAAGAAGTATCATGCTGATCTCCTTATGGGACACAACAAAACACAGAGCCTCTTTTCTCAAGGTTGTGCAGCCGTGTCAGCTCCAGATGACATTCTGGTCAGGGGGGACAGTGCAGCCCCACACCTCCCTAAGGACTAAGCCAAGATTCTTCACAGAAACAGCAGGAATAAGAAACTCTCTTACAGAAGCAGCATTTTGATGAGTGCTGTAGTATGGCACAAGGTCAGTCATCTGTGTTATCATGTAAATCAAAGAGAATTTTTAATCATCTGCTCATATGTGCTGATGCTGGGGAAATTTAACAAAGACACAGAGCAGTACAATTAGCTGAGGAAAGGAAATAATGAGAGCTTAGCTGCATTTAAATGAGAGTTCAGTAGTATTTCAGATCCTAGCCGCGGTGCAGGGCTCTGCCTCCAGCAGGTGTCCCTGTGACACAGGACCTGGTGCCAGCTCCCTCAGACACGCAGCCCCCGGGGTCTTGTGGCACTTCCCTGCCGGTCACCCCAGCTCTAACACGGATGAAGGCTTTGCAGAGGAGCTGCGAGCCGGCTGAGTGCTTTTCACCTTATGAAGTCTACTTTCAGTAATTACCTCCAGGCTTGAAGCAACAAGGGTTCTCCACACTGCTTTCTCTACAGCAGAAGTACAGCATAATAATAATTAATTGACAAAAATGCTTAAATCATCTGCCTGCAAAATATGTGTCATGATAACACATTAACTGGAATGATAGTGCCTTGGGAATGTTTATAATGTCCAGTAGGGTGCCCCACATGTCAGCTGGGACACAATTCCTGTTCTATTTGGCGAGGAAAGCTGCTTGGAAAGGACCTGACTGCTCTGGCCCAGGAGCTGTTCCATGCAGGCCCTCTGTGCCTCACCCAGCAGCAGACAAATGACAAAGCCCTGAATTCACTGAATTCTCTCTTCATCTCCAAGTGTATTCCATCTAAATCAGAGAAAACAGCAGTTGCTGAGTCCATAATTTGTATATGTACCCCAGTGTGTTTATGCCTGCCTCTTGTTTGGAGTAGCTGTCTCCTTTCTGGCTGTGCTAGTCACTCAGTGTGTGTCATCAGCAAAGCAGCAGCAAATAGAGCTCAAGAAGTTGGGCACGTATCCATGGTCAGGCTGCAAACATCAGGACCAGGCAGCCTAGATGGCTCTTCTTGGCCTGTGTTTCCTGCTGTGTCGATTTAAGAACAGCAAGACCTGCCTTCCTGAAGGCTGGATTTGGGCACAGACAGTGATTAGGGCAGGCTGAGATGGATTCTGCCTCCAGAACCACTCACTGCCAGCACTGATGGGATGCTGCCTCAGCAAGTGTGAGCTATGGCATGAGAACCATGATCTGCCAAGTTCTGGCTGCATCAAATTTGCTGGGAGTGCCACAAATACAGGGATCTAAAGAAATGGTAAGCAGTCTGCTCATAACAGATGAGACATGCTTATTTCTTTAGTGTTGAGGAAGAAATCTCCCAGACAGAAAAACAAACTGGGAACAAAAACCAAAACAACACACAAGAAAGGAACCATGAGTGTAAGGTTAGTGCAGATCAACCCATCCATCCAAGCTCTTGGGCCTCAGCTGCTGTTACATGCCTAATGATGTTGATTGATGCCAGCTGAAGTATTGGCCCACGGTACTGAAGAGTGCTAGGTAAAATAATGAAATAGAGACATTTAACCTAGTATTACTTTCAAATAAGGTAAAGAATTTAATCTAACCACAGCTGGATGTTCACCCAACTTTAACATATAGATTTTATACAAATAGACCATTGCTGAGAACCAGCTATACTCAAGGGACTCCCCCTTGCCCTGATTTCCCTTCCTCCTGTGGGTTGATAACACAAGGTTTAATTTATTTCTTTTGAAAGAACCATTTTAGGTCCCAGGTTCCAGGATATTGGGGCCACAGGATGAGTGGTTCCCATGCTTGCCACTAGGCCTGGTGCCGTGTGATCCAATGAAATGAGAAAATTCTTTAGTTGTCTGAGCTGCCATGCAGTATTCTCTGTGAACGCTGACCAACACCCACAAGAGAAGTAAAAGGGAAGGTTTTGCTGTCTGTCTCATGCACTTCACAGTCACTGGCAAATTGCAGCAATCATCAGCTCCTAATTTATTGGTATTCAAGACCTGTCACCATTCCCCCAGCCTCTGATGCTGGATACAATCTGCCATTTAGCCACCACATGTTTCTCAAGCCATTACAGTGAACTCGCAAGGCAAAGTCACCTCATGCATACTAACTCTGTCATATTGACCTGTCTGTGTTCCTGTAACCCAAGAAGAAAAAAACCCTTACCCTCCAGGCATCTATTCACCATGTCACGTTTTCTTTTTGAAAGCTTTTCAAGGTAAGACATCCAATTTACTGCCACTTCTTTCTCTGCAACCCGATAAGAACTGATAAAATTACCAGGCACAAAGACTCTCATGAAATATTCCTATTTCTCAGCACACACAGGAGTTATGCAAGAACAAACAGTTCTTGGCAAAAGTGTCACATTGTGGGGGACATCACGATCATTTGGGAAGCAATGAAAAAAGGAAAGCCGTATTTGATAAAACCACCATACCTCATGCAATAAAGGGCTCTACAGGAATCTGGTCAAAGCCACCTGCACCTGATTCACAACGTTCTGTCAGTCTAAATTTAAGCAGATAGAGTATTTTTTCCTTTAAAGACATCAAAGCTCTTGGCAAAGCACTAGCTGTCACAATAGTCCCAGGAAAAATGCATTATCTCCACCTTAACACAGAGAGAAACTGTGGTAATGAAAGGTTCAAGCTATCAAAGAGTGAGGGTGTAAGGCATAAAGCTGGTATCCTGCATCTATCCTTTTCTGCCCTCTAAAGATTTTTTTTTTTCCTTTTTAAACTCATTTTTGAACAAAGTAACTCCTTCCATGCCTGAGGACTCTGAAAAAGTCTGTTCTTAGTGTGTCTACTTCTACTCAGATGCTGGGAGCATCAAATGTTCTGCAAAACACCACATGAAAGGCAGGATATTTCCCACAGTCACTTGCAGTGGGCACAAATAATGGTTGAAGGGAGACATATTTTAGACAAAGTGTTGGATTTGAATTATTATTTTTTTTACTCAAAAGCTAAGTAAAGTTCTGGATGCTTTCATCAAGTTAGTCATCATATTCAAAGGGGCTGTGATGCCAGAACCTGGGATATTCTGACATGGTCCTCACAGCCCAAAGGTGGGGCTCTGTAGTGAAGCTGAGTCCAGGAGTGTAATTCCAAAGAAATTCCATTTTTCCTTTGACTGTTGAGGGTGGTTTGTGACCCCAGAGCTCTGCATGCCTATGAAAGGTCACAGGTGAGAACTGGCAGAACAGTGTAGCTCAGCTTTGGTTTAATTATAATGTCATACTCATAAACCATACTATATGCTGGATTCTAAAGGTCTTCTTAGCACAGGGGATATTATTTGTATGGTTTTGCTTATGAAGTTGCATGGAAAGCATGCTGAAAATCAAATGCATTGGAAATGTTAATACCATTTTTTTTTCTCACAACTGGTCAGGATTTGATATTAGTTTTCCTGCAGACATATAACTTATTTTATGCACACTGGTTTTAATCAGCTTAGTTAAGATGAAAGACAGGCTTTAAACTGAACCCAACTTCATGTATGGCTCCTGGCAAAACCCCCAAACTTCTGCTTGCTCTTGCTATAAAGGTTGACCCAGGTTTGAGCACTCCTGAGTAGTTTGGTCAACAGTAAAAGAGCAGTTATGTAATCTGAATAATTTCTTCAAAGTTTGGATGTGGGACCCTTATTCATATCTATCTCTAAGTCATGGATACTGCTTGATATATCCTTGTACTGTAATATATGGTAAATACTAAATTGATTTTGGAACTCATTGAAGTCTTGATAAAAAGCAATGAGAAAAGTCATGTTTTAAAAAAGGAAAAGATGGGCATCAGTTTGTGTTGGAACTGCTCTCCTAAGCAAGCCTGACTTTCCAAAGGCATCCTCCTGTTTCCAGGCAACCAGGGCTGTGCTCCTGCCTCTCAAATTGTAACCATCATCGCACTTTGCTTATTAATTCTTCAGCAAATGGAGGAAAGTTTCCATTTCTTTTGATGGCTAATGTACTTTATGGTTCATGAAACAGCCCTGGATTTGGTAGTTTCTATTTAGAAGAACCTCAGACTAAAGTGAAAGAGCCATCCAGGACATAGAGGTCATAGGAGGATAACAAAATTCTCCCTGGTGCAACTATGAGAGCTGGGAAAATATTTTCAGATTTTCTTTTTTCCACGAAGAAAAATAATGTCCAGGTATTTGGACCGACTGAACACCTTTGCTAATGTTTAATCAGATAGCTTCTGGAAGAAACTCTGCTGGGAAAAGAACTCACGCCACTTTGAAATGAAAGCATTTGGTTTGGTGCCTCCAAGATGAGAGGTTTAATTCTTTTTCTATCTTAAAGTATTTACTGCTTTGAAGGTAACAGACATTTTAGCCCAAATTTGGCAATGATTTAATTTGAAGAAAATGTTTAAATCATGCAGAAATGTTTATACATACATATATTATTTAATATTAATGTCAAAAACAACTAGAGAGAGCAAATTTGGTGCTTACTAAAATCCCTATTCATCCCATACTGGAAACACTTTTCTACTTTTTAGGCAAATAATTTTTTCTTTCTTATGACAACAACTATTGCCCTGTACGAAATCAGGTAATTTGAATAAAGAAGTACCATTATTTTGTAGGAGGGAAGGAAGGAGACCAACATTTGGAACAGATGCCCAGATGCCCCATTTAGATGATCTATTAAAGTATTTCAGTTTTGCAATAGAGCAGCTAAGAGCTAAGTGACTTCATTACAGCCCAGCATTATGAGTAACTGGAATAGAGACCCAGTCTCCAGAGTCCCCTTTGGTGCCTATAAGGTGCTGTGCAAAACTTACTTACCTTAGAAATCACCTGTTTTTATTTATCAGGATGCATAAAGACTTCAGTTTTTATTGCAGTTTGGGAGCAATGCAGAATGTTTTCCAATCAAAACTAAAACTGCATGTTTGCTTACAATCACAGCTTCTTTGTGCTTTATTTCATTAAATAACCTCAATTTTCAGGGATGGGAACAGAGGGCAAACCACACTATGCACAGTGATTTTTTTTGATGGTTTTCTAACCTTGAAATGATTGAGAGCTACAGAAAAAAGACACACAAAAACTTAGGGCAGGCAAATACATTTTAAGTTCCATGTCTCAGTTGGCTCCATCCCTTGCCCACAAGCTATGAGGGTTCAAGGAACACTGCCAGCAGACTTTAAATCCATGGAGAGAGAAATGCAAACAGATTAACAAAGAAAAAATGTAGGAAAAAACTCATCATCTGGTGTAAATCAGAGTATTCCTACTGAGGCAGAGTACATGCACGGCTTACGCCTTGCAAAATATCTGAAGTGGAATCAGAGTCTCAAACAAGGAGCTGCATGTTCTGAGATAGAGAACCCTTGCTGAAGAGATTTACAGCAGGAAAAGACATTCTGTTTTAATCCAATACAAAGATCCAGTTAAGCCATTTTTCAGTGACATTTCAGTTTGATAATTACTGAGTTGTGCTTTGCACATGCTTACATGAAAAACAAAATAAAAGCTAATTTTAGAGTCCTCAATCAAGCCTGCAGTTAGTCCTAAATCTTGATGAGCGGCTCCAGTTATTATCTTCTATTTTTAAAATATTTTGATTGATTTTCCTATTCTAAAGAGCTAAACTGTAAATCATTTCTGCTGGTTCCAAAGTTTTTTCTTTTAATCAGTAAGAAAAAAATGAGCTCTAATACAAAGAGAGAGAAAAAAATAAATCCCAGAGTCAAACCAAATTCTCCCAGTTACTGGAAATTTCTGCCTGGAGAAAGCAGCCAGCATTGTCAA
Source organism: Thryothorus ludovicianus (assembly GCA_013397245.1). Classification (NCBI taxonomy): domain Eukaryota; kingdom Metazoa; phylum Chordata; class Aves; order Passeriformes; family Certhiidae; genus Thryothorus; species Thryothorus ludovicianus. The sequence goes on along the minus strand of VZTB01010293.1, from coordinate 46,750 downwards.
ATTGCTTGATAAGGATCTTTTTCTGAAATAATGCTACTTCTCCAACGCTGCTCACTCATACTCTTGGTAGTCTATCGTATCTGTCACAGCAGTAGCTGACAGCCTTGGCCAGCAAAGCACGTGGAGCTGGTGCCAAGGTGTATTTATCCCTCTTGTGGCTGGCCAAAGGTTATGAGCCTGGGACCCGCAGTACTGGGCATCCCAGCAGAGCTGGGCTTGTCCTGTGCAGTCAGTACCTGCTGGACTGCTGTGCCCTGCTGAGAACCCCAATGAACACTGACCCACCCGCAGGCAGGCACAAACATGGCAGAAAATGGTTTAATACTCCTTGTTGAAGGCCTTGTTTGGCTCCTCAGTGAAAACCAGTAGGGAAGAGGATGCTCGGGGTCTTAATGACCTTGGCCACAGGTGTGGTGGGAGACCAATCACATCCCCCGTGTGCAGCAGGCAGTGCTCCCGGGCTGGGTGAGCAGAGAGGCTCTCACCAGACCGCCTCTGGCTGCTCCTCAACACACACATTTTGAGGGACAGCCAGGCTGGAAGGAAGACAGGCACCTCCAGGAAGGAGTTGAGGGGTAGAAGCTGTCTGGGACTTTGTGAGCTCTGGTGGAAATGGTGCTAAGGATATTTCTCTCTCAGGCTGATTCTTAAAAAATTTTGACACCATTATCAGCTGTTTAACACTTCCTAGGCTTTGCATAGGTGCCAGGCAAAGACCCACTACTTCAGCTGCAGTCTCTGTCACCTTTCACTAGCACAGCTCCTGGCCTTTCCTATTTTGTTATTTTAGCCAATATAACAAAAAGTTGCTTGTAAGAGAAAGGTAAATATTACTAAATCAGACCATCCTTAATGCTAATGTCTCCATGGAGCATTACGGAAGTTTTGGCTGCCACCTTGCAGTCAGACACTTTGGGGAAGATGGAGAAGGCTTTAGGCTCTTGCTTGCTCTGCTGGGGTACTCACTGTAGTGGGAGAGACCAAAGGAGAAAATACATCAATCACTGAGCACTGAGCTTTCCCCTGTCCTGAGGGGACAGCTCCCACATCTGCCATGGCAGGGGCAGATTCACCATACATGAGGCCATACACCTCACACTGCTCCCCTCCCACATTCACCACGGCATGGAGGCTCCCCTGGCCTTATGTCACCAAAGGATTATAGATTTGGGCTCCATATGCTGTAGTGAGTTCTAAAGGCACAGAAATCTTTAGCTGCCTATCATCACTAGAAATCTTAAGTGTCTCTAGAGCGTTTTGGGCAGGAAAAAAGGACTCACAACCCGCCCTCCCCCATTCCCCAAACCCCATTAAGATGAAGTACTGAAGCTAGTTTTCATCTCATTTTGAGATTTTCATTTGGTCTATTTCAATTTGTAAGCCTCCAATTCTTAAAAAAAAAAGTACCTACAACTTCACATTCCCTTTTCACTGTGTCAGCTGAATACCTGACAGATGTTAAACATTATTTGCTTTTTGGCTTTTTACTTTGCCTAGTTTATTCCAACCTATGAAACCTCAAGGGCATAAAATATCATAAAAATAAACAGCACCAGTAGCAAACCTGTCATTCATAAGAAGAACATTCACCTCATTAAACTACAGAATTTCCAAAACCACTGAAATGCAATTTTTATACAAAGAGCAGGGCCTTCTCCTTTAATGAAAAGGGGTGTGGAGAACCTTCTCTCCTAGATCATTAATTTCAGTCAATCTGCCATGGATTTGCATCAGAGACAATGAAGAAAGATGTGACTTCTTGGGCAAATCTGATCAGTGCAAGAACACAGTTCTGGGACACTCACACCTCCTGCAGCAAATCGGGTTACGCATTGTTGGAACTTGTAAGCAGCAGGATCACATCAAAGGTGACAGCTGGGCTGATCACAGGAACAGAGGCACACTAGTGTTTCCATGTGTTGGACCATTATTTGCTCTTAGTCTCAGAAAATGGGGATACAGCAGTAATGTGCACAAGTTAACTACTGGAACCAGTAGGAGAGAAGAAGCTATGCCTCCCTTCTCTTCCTCTGGCTAAGCTGTACAGCTGTGAATTGATAATGAAGCCCTTAAAATTAAAGAGCGGCTGGATTCGATTCTGGAACAATCCCCATACCCAGCAGCATTCCATCACCTTGCCTGTAAGTAGGAGGCAGATAAAAAAACCCAGACAAATCTTGGGACTAAATGCAAGGGGGAAGAGCAGGCTGGCTTGCATCAACGGATGGAGAGCCATCTGAGGGAACAGCTTCTTATCCTTGGAGTTCAGAGTGGTTTTGCAATCTGTCAGTGCGCCTGCATGTGCCAAAATGCTCTGCTAATGTTACTCCAAACAGGATACACATTGCCTGAAACATTAAGCCTCATGCAAGATCACTGTCCTACGTGCTTATGCTTGAGTCACAGAGGAAGAGAATGATGCTCTTTGGGTGGCAGCATCCAAAATGAGCTTGCCAGGTTCACCATAACAAACAAATGTGCCTATTTAGGATTGGCTCCTGTCATTAAAATTGCAGGCATGCTCTGGGTTCATCCTTAACTGCTTGTTGCTTCCTGATGATTTCTTGTGTGAGACAAGCTCCAATCCGTGCTGCAGCATGAATCATAATTCACTGTGCAGTTTATCCTTTGACGCTTGTTTTTTAAATTCCACACATTCTTGCTTTTACTCTCTCCTAGAGGTTTAAGGGCTTTTTATTCCTCAGAGTTGAAGATGAAGGTTTGAACCCCCAAACTCAATGCAGACATTATCAGTTCAACAGCAAGAAATGAAATACAACTTATTTTACCTATTCAGAGATTGAAATTCATTCTGCTTCCTTCGTAAAACAAGCTGAGCAAAGACCCAAGCTTTTTGCCACTGCCACAACCACATGTATTCCTTTTTGAGTCACAGACAAGTGAAAAGAGGACTATGACCCCAACTCTTTCCTAGGCTGCCTTACTGAAACACATGACTTGAGGTTGAGAAGGACCCTCGAGGTTTGGAACAGGTTTTCTCAGGGCACCTTCTAGGTTTGCAAGAAATTACTCTAATATCATTCAATGAGGTAAAAATGCAGAGAAAGAATAGCAAAGAAATCAACTTTACTCTAGACCTCCACAATGTGAACCCCTGACTGTAATTAAAAGCAGCAGCTGATGCCTTCTGCCCACTCATCTTCTAACAGCATCTCTCCCCAAAACCACACACAGCCCTGCAGCCTTGGAGCAGGGCTTGCAGCCCAGATGGCTGCTCTGCTCCTGGCCTCAGGGAAGTGCCAAACCCATATTTGACTTAGACCTGTCGATTTACATTAAACACCTCAAGAGGAATGTGGTTAATAGCAAAAAAAGAAATAGGGCCAAAAAAAAAAAAGCTTAGAGTTCAAATGAGAACAAGCACAAAAAATGAGAAGCAGAGTTAAAACAGGAGAGAGAGAAATGGAGGGGAAGGAGGCAACAGCCAGGACACCTGGCCAGAGTGCCAGGAGCCAAGGGAGGGATGGCACCTGCCAGCTGGGTAGCAGCAGCACTTCCAGCTCCCACAAGGGGAAGAGGGTAGCTGAAACACAAATCCAGGGGCTGGTTGAGAAACTCACCTGCCCAAATTACTTTATTCCTCTGTAGTTCTCTTCCAATTATCATGTGAGTGCAGAGCTCTTTGTTACTGCAGGCTGGTAATATCACCGCATATCCTTCCTTGCCCAATGTCTGCTTAGCCTCACCACCTCTAGGCCACAATCTCTTGACTTGATGCAGGGTCAGGTCTTACAGCTTTCTGCAACTGATAAGCTCCATTCAGCTGCATAATTTGAACTAAGAATTTTACCTTTTTAAGTGTAAATATTTCAGCAAACCAATTCTCTGTTCTAGTCTGAGGATTAGAGTTCATACGGTCAGCATCTGGGACCACATGTAGCATAAAGAAATCTATCACCAATTTCAAGAAATTCTGAGAAAGAGTGCTATACCATGATCAAGGGTAAGAAAGAAGGGCAGAATATGCTTGCTATAATAGAGGAATAGTTACAAGACATGGTGCTCCTGCTCTGGTCACTTCACATTTTGCATAGTTGGTTAAAATCCCACCTTTCAAGAAACTATAAATTTTTTGCTGAGTTTTCCCAAGTTCTGCCATTATTTTACGGTGCTCTGAGGTGTGTGTGACAATAGTCACTACCTATGACAATAAAACACAACATTTCCTATTAAGTACTACAGCGAAGTGAGTAGAAGGGAGGTAATAAATATGATACACATATGGGGAGTAAAAGCAGAAATCAGGAAAAGCAAGAAGAGTGAAAACATAGCTCTCAAGGCTTCAGTTTTGAAAGCTTGCTTACTCTCTCTGTCTGCCTCTGAGATGCTGGGATTTGTTTGGGTACCCCTCTGTGTTGTGCCAAGCTCAGCTAAAATAGATGCCATTCATTTCTGCCTATGCCTTAGTCCTGAACCCCAGGCAGTTTTTCAGCAAGGCACACAGTTCACTAACAACCCTGACACTGCCATTTGAAAACCTACCCACTGTATACCTAATAGCTGTTCTTTTTCCAGAAAGGCCAAACAGGCCTGTGATTGCAATTGTTATGCAATTACTGTGATTGCAGCTTTGCTGGACATTTTACTGAAATGTCTCTGATAATCAGTGAGGAACAGAACTGACTTTTCACAAGTGCCAATATCATCCATTTAGGACTTACAGTCTGTCTCTACCAACAAGGCAGGTAAGGTTTTGTGCTCATATTCTGCCACCTGTGGTATTTATTCATTCCCAGTCTGAACCAGAAAGACAAATCTGTTCCAACAATGCTGCAGAGCAACCAAATCTTTAAGGAAGAAATAGCCTGGCTGTAGGCCAGACTCCTCTAATTAGCCCATACAGAGCACACACTAAAAAAGCCACCTAATTAGACACATGGCAAAACTAAAGCTCACGCTGCTCAGCACCACACAAAAACTCCATCCTTCTCTGCTTATGCTCAGCACATTCATAAAAGATGCAAAACACATTTCAATTTCAAAATACAAGTGGAAAATCTCTGTAAGGCGTGTAGGTATTCAAAAGATGTGTGTAAAAGAAGAGAGAGAGAGATGGGTTTGTCACATCCTTGGGAGTCTCTCTTCAGCAAGCACTTAGCAAAATGTCTCTGCATGTTTGGTGGCTGTTGTACTCGAGGGGTGGGGAGAAAACACACAGTCCCTGGTGGTGCACCTGCTTCCTTTTAGGTACTGCTGCCTCGGGCTCTGGGACTGGTAATTACTTTATGCAGTCAGCAGCAGTTGTAGCCTGCTTCATGGTTTTTTCCTCCATGGCTGGTGATTTGTACCTGTCAACATAATGGCATCAGCAGGTGCAGCCACGGTGGGTGCCAAACCGAACCTGGATCTGTGACAATGATTCCAGCAGCTCATTTCAGGGACTCGATGGTCTCGTTTTTTCTAACTGCTCTCAAAATGTGCCCTGTTCCCAAACTGAACAAATCTGCTGTTGTGGAAGTTTTTATGCACTGAGTGTGAGACATACATTTCTTAACCATCAATAACCCTGCTAGGGGTTCTAAAGTCCTCAACAGAAGAAGAGTCACACAATTACATCAACTATTGTGATGGATACTTTCATCAAGGGCATCAGTAAAGACTTAAGGGTCAAAGATGAAGTATTTACTTATTTTCATTTGAAATTCAAGCCAAGACTGGAATTGAGGTTTCAAATGCTTAAGGGATAGTGATCACCACACTCCAGTGCATCTTCCCATCACAATACACAATGCAATTCTTATGCAAGTGAGAAGTTTCACTGCACTTCAGATGTCCACCTGGTCATGCAGATATGAAGGAAGGAAGGAGAAATATTTATGTATAATCCTCAAACATCGATGGAAATATATTATTAAAAGTCCACAAAAAAAAATCCAACAATGTAATGAGCTTTCTCATATTCACAAAAGCTAATGATCTGGATATTTGACCCTTTTTCTCCTATTTTATTCTACTTGGAGCCTTTGTAAATAATCTTTTTAACACTTTCATTGCCAGCCTGTCATAGAACCTTGCAAAAACACCAGAAAATAAGAAGCAAACTGAAATTCCAAACTAGCAGATGGACTGCAAGAGACAATTCTTTAAGTGAATGCTAATTATTTTGCAACTTGCAACAAAATTTATGAAGAATATGAAAACACCACACTAAACAGTGTAATTGCTCAAGGTTTTATGGTTTTATGCACTAGACAAACTGCATCATGTCTCATGCAGAGTACTCAGCCATCTTTTACTAGGCTGTTCTTCAGTGCCATGGATCATTACAGCACTGAAAATTTGGCAATCCAGAAGTGATGCAAATGCCTTTAGCACAAGGATGTATTTTACCCAAGATAAAGAAAAATGGTATGCAGTAGCTACTTGAATTGTGATTTCCAGAAGCTTTGACATATCACAAGGGGCAACACAAAGCAAGAGCCTTGAAATTTCTCCTCTCTCTAGCATCTGCAGCATGCCATGGTGATACAACAAAGTTCACAATGCTAAAGAAAATTCCAACTACAAAAAAGCCTCTGCCTTTATTAAACTCTTAAGTTTCCCAAATTTGTCTACTCCTACATTACTGTACTTTTATATTTGCCTCTGCTCATACTCTAAAGCCTCTTGGAAAGGTGGACTCTTTATTTGTTTAAACACATTGTCTAGATTCAAGGTAGCTATGAAAAAATAAAATTGATGACAACCAAATACAGATGGAACTGTTTCAAAATCTGAGGACTGTGTGTTTTTCTATTGAAACACTTAACAATATAGCTGGTAGTGACATTCAGGATGACAAGGTAAGAAACGAAACATCAGCAAACACATTTTGTGGGTTAGAGGATTTGAAACAAACATTTTTAGAGCATTAAGAGATTACTGATCGCAGAGAGGAAGGCCTATCCCAGAGACTCCTCCATTTTAGCTGATTCCTCAGCACTTGACATGTTCCAGGATGTGGGATCTGGTAGGACACGAGCTCCTTGACTGCAGAAATTTCTACTGAAAATCCATTTTGCAGCTTTGTACCTAGGCTTCCAGTTTGTCAGCTCTAATAACATCACGGGATTTACTTTAACTCATACCATGAGAAAAACTGTCTGAGAAATACCAGCCTGCAGCCTCTGTAAGTCTGCAACTGGCTTCACCTAATGACTCATCAACACATACACACTGACTGTTTTCCAAGCACCACCAAATGGAATGTCATGAAACCCTTGCCGTTTATCCTCAGTGTTTCTGAAGCACAGCGCCACAAGAAAATTCCACTGTCTCAGAGATTTGCTGCTCAACCCAGACAAGTTATTTACCCACTAGCAGGCTTGGGAGAGCAGCTATTTTCTTAGATCAGATACAGACATATGACACAATTTTGAAAGATGCCACCAAAATACAATCACGATTACTTTGCTTTAATAACATGTATTTTTTAGCTGATGTAAAGCAACAGGGCAGCTCCAGGATTCATCAAAGGCCTTTTTACAGTGCATTTTCACTGAACTTTGATTCTTTTTCAAGAGGCTCCCCTATAAATGCCACATGAAAGCTAAAAGAGAAAGACAAGGCTGCTACAGCTCCTTTTTTCATTTTTCTCTGCCTAGCACAGAATCTCTAATCACAGTTTTTAAACATCTGTGGCTGAATTTAGTGTTACTAAAAAAGCAATGGTAATGAAAAGAACCATAGCCAAACTGTGTGGGCTATGTCCATGTAAGGTCCTGTTGCACTCTGCCAATATTTGACTTACCACAGTTCTTGATTTCTGCTGCCTATTGAGCATTCCATGGCTGACCTTTCTAAAGCTCTTGACACAATCATACTGAAGGACTTTGTCTTCCTACTGATTATCTTTTGGCTGTTGTTATACAACTCCTCTGCGTTAGCTTTGAAAACTTGCTGTTTGAAGTCACATAATTATTTTGGGCTTAGGGTTCTTATTCTTGTTTTCTGCATTTGCTCAGCCTCTGTGTGTTCTGGTCCCTGACTGGTGTTGTATGGTACAGTCACTGTCAGTAGATATGAAACTTTCATGTCCTTAAGCCACTCCCATTCAGAAGACAAAGACTGTAGCGGAGAAATTCAAGGGTCTTGCCCTGTGTCCTACTTAACACCATTAAAATAGAAATGTTTCTGACTACTGTAGTTCAGCATTCCAGCCTCTGCTCAAGAGATAAATGTTGATTAGATCTATTTAAGAGCTCCTTAATTTCAAATGCTCTTAATTCATCTGCTCTCTCAGTTATGTGCTGCACTTCAATAGCCCTTGAGTGAACTGTTCTTTATGGCACTCTCAGGGCTGGGACTCAAACAGAGGCTTGCCTTAGAAGACAACCAGTAAGTGTCAGAAAGCATTCCACTGGCAGCAGCAAAGCAAAGAGGGGAAAGAAGCATCAACCAGGCAGCCTCTAAGGGCATTAGAGCCCCCACCCCTGCCATTGTCTTGTCCCACTTGCTTACATGTTCACACCTCCCCACTGCTCTTTGCAATCTGAGGGGACAAAGTGGTAGGAGAATAGGTCTGCTCCACTTCCTTATGCTTGGAAAACCATAAACCCATGATGGTTACTAAGGCTTTTAAAATCAATGAAAGTAAATAGACTTGGTTGAGTTAAGGTGGCTATGCAACTTTGTATATAAATTTATTTTAAAAAAACCCTCACTTACTTGGTGTGACTGCTCTGCAAATATTGTAGAGTAGACATCAAAGCTGTAACCTCAATAAAGGGCCCATGGGGTGTCAAGTGTTGCCCCTTTTTCACACTAGAACATTGAGCTGTCAACAGAAAGAGTGATCTGAGTTCCAGAAAAGATTCTCAGTGCTGCAGCTTTCCCTGCAAATGAGTTGTCTCAAGGATAGTGTAAGAGCCACTCTGGCATGTGAGGTTTTCTTCCATTACTTCGAGTTGTTGTAAATCATTAACTGTCCCTGAAATGCTGATACAGTTGCTAGGCAGAGGCAGCTAATTTATAAAATTTCCATGTGGCAAGGAAATCCAGATTTAGGCATTTAGAAGAAAACCATTTAGAGCAAAGAGGGTGGGATGCAAGGAGAAAGGAGAAAATCTAAAATATACTTAACACTATGTTTTTCTCCCCAAAAATAATTATGCCTAGTGAATTTTTGAGAATCTTTATATTATCACATATGGTACATACTTAATTGGAGGCAGCTGAACTGACAAGAGTAATAATATTCCAAAGTTGCTGGGTATTCTGCTGTGACATCAGTACATTTTTTTTCCCTTTTAATAGATCATTCTTATTTTTTCCACGTCATGTTTTTGAAAACGATTTCTCCTACTTTTTATTTTTCTATCTAACAATGTTCCTGGCAAGTTTTTTCAAGTAGCAGGCTAGCTGATTTACTTTGCAATGTGCCATGCTGGGCAGCACACCCAGCAGCTGAGGCTGTTACTGCATTCATTGCTTGCACCTTGAAAAATGACACAGTTCTGAAAATCACTCCTTTATCTCGGCTGCTGGATTGCACATGTGTCTGTCCTCATACAGCCCTGAGATATGGGAAGCAGATAAATACTCTAAGAACTTGAGTGAGAAGCTGCCCTGCCTGTAGAGAAAAGCCCTGGGTGCACGCTCTAAGTCTTTGTTTCTCATTTCTGAGATGCACAAACTTTTGTTGGGCTAATTCTACCCAATTCATTTTCTTCCTCCCTTTCTTCTACTGTTGTTAAGAGTGCAATGTGCAGCCAAGTTAAATTTCAGGACTCAGAAATTAGATGTCTCTCTCAAAATGCCATCTTTTTCACTTCACAGCTTTTCGTCCTATACCATTACAATTGGATGCCTGACAGCTTTTTCATATTCATCTTACTGGATGTGTTCTTAAAAGGAAAATTATTATTTTATGTCAAATATAATTGGAAGGGGAAAGGTCTCCCACAATACTCTCCACCCTACTAAATATGGAAATAATTTATTTGTAAATATGCCTACAATTAATTTTCCCATAGAAATTATTATTCTTCAATTCTCTAATGACAAAATATTCCATGAGACCTTTCCCTGTGACTTTTATCTGACTACAGATTCTGATGGCTGGAGCTTTGCTGCACTTCAATTAGACAGGGTCTTTTTGGATAGCACCAACCAGTGTTATTTTAACCTTGTCATTTAAAATGGCCTTTCAACTGCCTCAGCTGAGATTGTTTTGAGGCACCCACGTTCTGGAGGGCTTCTTATGCTTCCTATGGTGGCAGCAGTAACTACTGGGAAATAGAAAAAGCTGCTTAAAAATCGTTTAAAAATAATTAAAGGATTGTTTAATTTATATTAAGGCCAATGTCAATTCACTCAGTGCAGATTTTCTGTCAACACCTCTCTTCCCAGAGGCACTGACAAACAGATGAACATAGAATGGAATAGGAATGCAGAAATACTTCAGATGTGTTGATGCAGTATTTCCTGTCTGAAATACTTATCTGCTATACACTTCACACTTCTAGCCCTTCTAGGCCTACAAACAGTTTATCAAAAACCTTCTTGTTCTGGACAAAATTTAGACACGTAAAAAAAATTAAGTTGAAATCTGAAATATCTTGGCTCAGAATCAAAACATTTTGTTTTGCAAAAGTTGCACCTGAGACACTCACACCTGCCAGTGACATTCTGTCCACCAGGGTGGCCACTGACCCTCCTTGTGTCACACACTTGTCATGCACATGGGCCATTTTTCTCACAGGATTTGGTGACCTACTGAGACAAGTCCTACCGCGGGACACTGAAAGGTAGATGAAAGAGAAACACCTCTGGGCACAGGGAGCTGTTCTCCCCACCTCCCTGCCACTGTGCCTCCTTTAAAGAAACATATGTAAACTGCTAACAGATTATTTTTCCAAGGAAATGCATGGCAAAAAAAAAGTTTAATTGCAAGAATTTTCCCTTCGTCCTGCCTCCACCTCAGTCCTGATTAAATTCACACGTACAAAGTAACTCTTTTTATATTATCAGGTATTTTCCATGAGCCATTTTTATTCCTTTTATCTTCCTACTTTTCTTCAGGAGCAGAGATTGTTGAACTGTTATTAAACACTATTTCTGGATGGAAAATAGGAAGAAAGGTTGATTTTCATTCCAGCTGAGAAAAATCTTTTAATTTACAGAACCTCCCAAGCCACTCTAATCAATTAGAGAATACATTTATATTTTGTTTTGATCATCAACTAATTTTGATTCTTCCAGTTTGTTGATTAAGCTCTGATTAAGTATCTGCCTCCGACAACATTCAGCCTTTAAGTGGTGTCATATTGTGAAGAATCCATTCAAAATACACATTTTCTACCTTTATATGACACTGATTTTGAAAACAATAGCACAAAGAACAGTAAAGAAAGAGAGTGATCAACAGCTAGCAAACAAATCCTATTCACAACCAAAAGTTGATTTACATGTATAGTGAATATTTCTATTTGTCTCTGGTAAATCTACGGGTTCAGCTCAGGGATTATTGAATGGAGGAGTAAGCAACTGCCTGGCATACTAACAGGAAAAATCTCCACAGGGTATTCACTCCACCTTGTCTGTACTACAGACCAAAACAGATTTTTTCAAACAATGGCACTGTCAAGAAAATGCTTACTGAATTAGCACTTTAGCTAGATATATTTTCATCAAAGGACACTCTGATTAGGCAAACTTATCTCTATAAAAGGGCTGTATTTTAAAGGAAGACAAGTTAGTTAGGATAACACAAGGACTGATCCATGCCTTGTCCTATAGCATGAAAGAAATACTAAGAACCCCAGTTTCTTCTTTTTTTCCCCTTTACTTTAATCCCATCTTCATTCAGTTGCATTCCTGATTTGTCTCTGCATTTTCCCTTTTTTCTCACCAGAGAAGTAGGAAGGATGGAAACACGAGGGATATCTGTTGAATAGATGCAGAAGAAGCTCTGGACTCAGCAGGGCCCTGGCTGTCATCCTGCTGCCCAAGACACATGGAAGAGCAGCAGCAGCCCCAGGATCCCATGGGAAATGCTCCCTTCTCCTCGCTGCTCTTTTCTCTGCTGGAAGCTAATGCTCGAATTCTGGGAGATGGTGAGGGCCAGAAATGTGGCACCAGAGACCCGAGCTGGGCTGAACAGATGTGATCTTTCAGCAAAGTTGGCAGAGATACCAGAGGACAGTGAGGCAGGAGATGAGGTCCTAGTTTGGAATATGGTCACACACACAAATACAGGGCTGAGCTCTTGAAAGGATTTCTTGACAGTGTCAAAAGGACAAGGCAGACACGTGGGGGTTGGACAGGGCAGGAATGTGCTGCTGCCAGGCTGTGAAGTCACAGCTGTATTGAATTCCTGGCTGAGAGGGGAGAAACATAGAAGAATCTTGAAAAATGAAAATGTACTTTAGCTTTAGAGGAATTCTGCTGTCAAATACCAGGGCCACACTACCAGAGAAATACCTCAGGAAGAAGAGTGGATGATTGTTAAAATCATCAGACTGCAATGAGTTCTTGGGATGCTCTTTGATCATAGGGACATAGACACCCAGCTCCTGACACAGCCCAACAAACTCCTCTTTCCTGCCTCTTCCAAAGATGTCAGTTTTCCCTGTCAATTTACTCACTCAAAGACAGGTCCTACCTGCCACATGACTGGAATGAGCACTGGGTTCCATACATTCATCCCTCTATTTGACAGAACTGAAAAAAGAAGAAAAAGAGAAAGCTACAGAAAGCTGATGTTAAGAGAAGACAGTTATTGTGTAGGGTAAAGGGTTAGAAACTTATTCTTTGTCAAGGTAAAATGGGTTTTGAACACCTCTGATTAGCTGCACCTTCCTCTTTTACAATTGTACAATTAAAAACCAGCAATGCAAACAAAAATCACGAGGTCACAGGAGCAATCTGACACATTTCATATTTGCATATATCCTCCATAGAGGAGCATATTCCTAAGGTACTTCTCTTTGGGCTTTTATTTTCCCATAATCTATAATTTCTAAATAAATGTAAATCCAAGACATATTTAAAGCATTAGTTGTTTTGAGCTGGCAATTGGACCTGTGAATTTACCTCTCTTTCTCTCTGCTCTAATTATTAACATTCTGAGTTGCTTCACAATTAAAAACTGCTGCAGGTAATTTGTTGGGAGGCATAAAAATACAGAAAAACATCAGCTTTATAAATAGCAAGATAAAATATAAATAGCAATAGATCGTGGTTTTGTCATATTAACAGAAAGCAAAAAACTTTCTTATCTCAAGTTTTCTGATTCTTTTTTTTTCCTGAAAAATCTTAGACCCATGTGCAAAATATTTACATTCGTCCCTACAAATGGAAAGCCATAATTCTTCTCTGGTTGCAGTCTGGAGAAGAGATCTGGTCTATTAAGCAAGTGATCTTGCTTGAAATACTACCAATTATATATTGACTCAGGCTAACAAATCCATCCATATCACATACAACCAAAACTCCCATCTGCTCAGGCAGTGAGCTAAAGCCACGTGAGCTCTGTGTGATGCTCCCTTCTTGGTGTCAAGGATGCCATCTTGATGACAAGATACATTATTTGTTTTATGCTGCAGATGCCACCATGAGAAGTTCAGTCATGCCCACCTACATGCCATGCTCTACATCCATCTTTCTTACAGGGTTTAACATGGCAGATTCTATAAACATTCCCTGGCTCTGATGGTTCTCATGTCCCTCATATCCAAGCCCTCAAATCCCTAGTACAAGGAACATCATAAGTACCGTACCTACAAGTTTATCTCAAAGGAGAAAAGCTCTTTTTCCAGGGCATCCCAGCTGTCACTACCATCCATCCCTACTTCTGACTGTGGAATAGCTAATTCAAGATAGACTGAATGAAAAAGAAGACCTGTAAATAATTTCCCATTCATGAACAGTTGCTTAAATGTAAACTGCTATTTAGCAGTTCAAGAAAGTCTGGATTTTACTCTCCGCTATTTTTTGGACTGTCCAGTCTTTTCCAGTAAAAAACTTGGCTTTCAGGAAACCATGGCTCCTGCAACTAAACCATTTTGCTCTAAAGGCTGCCTAGAGACTATTACACATGCTCAGGTAACAATGACAGATTCCAGTCTACCACAGTTGAAATGTTTCACTTCAAACATGCTTTTAGACAGAATGCCAATATCTGTCATAATCAACTTCAAGCTCATGTTGAGTAGCCTCCTAGTCTTTGCTAGTCCTCCTGAGGACCAGGTCAGTTAGTTCTCACAAGAAAGAATTTCCATTTAAATGTATCAGCCTTTCAAATCTCAACCAGTAGCTATTATATGAGAGAACAGGGACAGTAATGTTGTTTCTGTGGGTGTATTCACACCAGTGAGGCCACTCTGGGCGTGCTTTCCTGTTTGAAGGTGTGGATTTGCAGAACATCAAAGCCTAAACTGTCAGTCCAAGTTAATGTTCATGAACAACATTCAGTCCAAATAAGACACACCATACTGAATAATCAATTCTGTTTGCCAGGCTTGATGATGACAAACTTTTTGTTTCTGGTAAAATATTTTTGTATGTTCTGCTATATCCCATATATTATGTTAAATTGTATGTATTTTACAGGCCAGGTAGGAAATCTGGTGAAATCACATAACGCTGATCTCACTGCAAAAGACCAAGTATCTTCTCAGTCATAAGTAGTTTGCCTATAAAAAGGCATTATGGATAGGCTAGAGCTAGGATTTTTTTTATGTCTTTACATGCAGAATAACAGAAGATCACAGTGTCATATGGAAGCATCTTTTATCCTGAGGCCATTCAAACAGGGAACATCCCATGGAACAATCAGGGAAGTCTTCAAAAAGAAAAGAGGTTTGAGGGAAACACTGGATCCCTTTATGGACACCTGCATGACAGCTTTAGTAGTGGGAAGCTGCCTAGCTGATCTCCAGTTACTCTCCTCTCTTTGCACATATCCAGGGGAACGTGTCAGAAAGTGTCTCCACAGGCCTAATTGATGTGGATTTTGACACAGATGCTGTTCATAGTCACAAAAGAAAAAGCTCCATAAAATCTGAAGGAAGCAGAGTATAAATTTAATCTAAATGGGCTCCAGCACAGTAAAAACAAAAGCATTTCTTAAAATCAAGTTTTCTTTTCAGTCCCCTCAATAGTTTGTAGTTGCCTTTTACTATGCAATTTTGCTGATCAAGGACTCCTAAAATAAGGCAGTTGAACAGAGCAGGTTCCTATCTTCTAAAGATGAAACAGAATTGAAATTGGAGATGACTAACAATCAGTTTCTCACTTTTGCTGTAATTATAGTATTTGGCCAGTAGCTTTTATTGAGGTAGGTTAGAATTTATTGCTTATCTGAGATAATTGCTTCTTTTGCAGGAACTTTCTGAGGTTGCATGGGCCATTCAAAGGCATAGAAAATTTCCCAGGTGCCCATTTAAGAATATAAGGATATCAAAAACTGGGTAATTCATGGAACTGTTTATAGGAAACCCAGGCTTTTAACCCAGTACAAAATACTGGTTCTACCTTGAATAGTGTGAAAAGCAGCTCATCAACAATTCAATCACAGATGTGATTTTAAAAGTTATAAAGAAAAAAGCAAATATACGAAAGAAGAAAATGTCTGATTCTCTTACTGTGACACAGAAATATGGCAGTATTATTAGAAAAAGATGTTAATTCCAAGCATTATGTATGGAGGGCAAAATCTGACTACCAATCAGTAGAGGAAACAAAATTAATATCTTAATTCACCAAGCACTCCTTGCATGATTTCACTAGAACTGTACTTACCCCTTCAGCAGGAGTTGCTGCTGTGCTTGCAGCAGATGCCAAGTCTGCTTGTTCTGCAGAGGGTGAAAGAGTTATTGGAAGAACTGACAAAGTACTTCCACAGAGCAGTGCACAAGACCCAGTGAAAGACCAAATCTAATCACTAAATCATCCTGAACCCACTAGAAATATGCAGAAGGCTCTCAAGAGCAAACACAAGTTATTTTCTAAGCACAAACAGAAGGCAAACATTAAAGATGAAAAACAAACAATAAGCATAAGAACACTTAGAAACGAAGGTCTTGCTGTGGTTTTGGTGAGTAAATCCTCTTTGGCTTGGTTTTATTCTGACTCAGTCACTTTCTAGGTTTTAGCATATTCTACAGTCCCCTCTGTGCACCAGGAGAAGTGTCTCTGGCACCTTGCACTTTTGTCAGGTTGTCTGTCCCTGTTCCTTCCAGCAGTCTGCTCTGTGCCACAGATGCTCCCATTGCTGGGCTCCCCTCCCCGTGTGCCCCTGTGCTCTCCCAACAGCATTTTCAACAGCTCAAAGGCCAAAAGAGTGTCCCTTCCCTTCCCAAGCATCTCTCATCTCACAGATATTTCCTTTCTGAAGAACAAAACATAAATAAAATACATATTGAGCACCATGATATGGAAAATCTTCAATATAAGTATATTTTTCTGTATATTTTCCCACATTTCCTTTTATCTCAGAGGTTCTTTAAAATTTGAAATAATTTAATTTGTGATGATTCTAATTAAAACAATAGAATTTCATATATTTGTATGAGATATATACATATATATGTGTATATCTCAGTAATCAATACAAATAAAGTACAGATAGCAAAGAATCCACCATTATTTTGTGTACTGGTACTTTACTCCTTGCTAATGGCAGGCTCATGCAGAGGTGTATGATGGGAAGGAAACTTAACCAAATACCTAATTATTAGTACTCAAAATTTTCTTATATTGATACAGATTTGGCATCTTTATATCTTAATTAAACAATCATTTAGGAAAAAAATTATTATCCTCCGTAATCAGTCTGATCGTGGTTTATAGCATTGAAATTTGCTTTGGCCCATCACCAGTGGATTTGTTCCAGAATTGTACCAAACCTTTTGAAGGTAGAGAATGCAGATTTCATACAGCTACTGTGATTGGGTGCAGACACTAAACGTTTGGGAGGAAATGCTTTTCTTCAAAAATGCTTAGTAAGCTGTCCTCTAGAGAGAAAGAAAGCCCTTTCATTCACCTTGTCACCCAGTCACTGCTGTTCCTCCAGGTTTTGTAAAGATCCTTACCTGAACTGGTAAGAGACTCAATCCAGTGCCACCACTGAGAGCAAGGCAGGCAGGCTCTGCTCATTGGGCTTTATTTGGCAGCTGACAGCTTAACAATTAACACATGCACACTCTAGAACCACCTGCAGAAATGCTGCCTCTCCCCAGATGGAGACTTGCTTGGAGTATTGTGGCAGGAGAGAGGGCTTAGGAAGCAGGGAGGGTGAAGTCTGAAAGGAAATGGGCTCTGAGCTTGTTTGTGCTGCTCTGTAACAACAGCACACACTGCTATTACTGAGTAAGGCTGTGCAACATGGAAATCACTGCTAGAGTGCAAGGTTAAAAACCCTTTGAGGCAGCAGGGTTGTAACACCATTGTTCTCAGGACAGGGAAGCCACTGCTCACAGTCAGTATTATGTTATTAGAGGAACTGGTATATTGGGAAAGAATAAGTCCATTTTCCTAGTACCTTATTATTTCTCAGGTGGAATAATGTCCTTAAATCATGTCCTTTCTCATTCCCTTCTTCTTCTCCTCTTATTTCCAGCTTTTTGGCTGTCAATTTAATATACTTTTCCCTCCTCTCCATAAAACAGGGTTCCTGGCCTTAAGTCTCCAAAATATTGTCTAACAGTCTTCTAACACTTAAATAAGATAGCAAACTTAGAATGTAGATACTATAACACATTACTTTTAGAACATCTATAAGATTTGGATTATTACCTCCAGTTATCCCTTCCAATTGCAACTATTTCATGATTCTATGGTTATAATTTGTAATCTTAAAAATTCACAAATTCAGACATTCTGTCTGCTGAGAAAAGAGAGACTGCTAGCAGATCGAAACAATTCACCAGCTTTGCCATTCCTTTTTATGGCTCTCAACACTACAGTTGAGGGAATTCCCCAAACTAGAAGGAGCAGATGCCTGGTAATCAGAAAAGTCAGTCAGTCATCTTGGTTTTATACTCAGTCCTTAAAGGTTTTCCAAATTTTCTCTCCTTTAGAAAACCAAAGCATCCCAGAGAAATACATTTTTGTTTAGGTGGTTGGCAGAAGGGATGGCTCAGCTGAATTAAGCTGAGAAGTCATGCACTGGGTTTCAGTGAAAACAAATCGAGCCCTTAATTGGTGCAAACTTATTTGGGGATCGCTAAATATGTAATGACCAGAATCAGATTATTTTGGACCATGGCCATGTTGTTCTCTACTGCTGGTGTAGTCCTTAGAGCAGATTGCTGAATTACTGCTGTTCACAGCAAACACTGAAAAAAAACTTCTCATCTTTACTGTTCATATGCTCAGCAATCTCACAATCTCCAGCACAGGGCAAGCAATAAGAATTGGTTATTTATCAGGGGTTTTGATAGAGAGAAAATGCACTGCCTCTTCTGTTTTCTTCTGGTTTTGTTTTTTTTTCTGGATTAAACTTAAAAAACAGAGCTTTTTCCATTGTTGTTTGTTTTTCTCTTAGAGGAGTCATTAGAACTGATTGCTCTGGCTGATTTACAGGAACTCAGGTTAAAACAATAAAGAACTAAAATTCTTACTGAGAGGATAATGCAATTTGTTTTTCTAGTTATATCATTGCAGGTGGGCACAGCTCTAAGTCTGAGCATTCCCATAGAAAATATCCTCAAAGCATCACGTTAATAGACAATAGAAAACAGTCAGAACAGTTTTCACAGAAAGGATAATTCCTGGAGGCAGAATATTTGCTAGTGAAATGAAACAAATTAACTTTTTAAATTAACATCGTGTGACTTATGCAGATATTACAGACTAACTAACCCTTTCACCTCCAGTTAAAATGTTTCCTGATTATAGAAAGAACAAACTAGATCAACCCTCTATGCCATCAGGTAATTTTATGACTCAAAACTCATGAAATATAAAGCAAAGGAAACTATACGATCTGAGATGAGAATTTGTATCCCATTCCTCAACTCAATACAAATGTGCATAATGGCAATCCTTTTCAAACTGACAATACTTCGTTGCAAATCAAACCCATGCACTTCTCTCCAACAAATCCTCAAAAAAAATCCCTTATTACTTAAAAGTAAATGATCCTGCAATCAGCAAGTGCTTGATGGGAAGGTGGCAGAGAATACTTGACCTGCTTGACTAGAGCTGCATAGCCTGTGACAAAATTAGTAATTACTGCTGTATTTTCAACATGAAAATATGAAAGTCACCCTGCTGTGGATGCTTGGTGTACTCTTTCTTTTTTTCTTTAGGCTCTTACTGCTAAATCCTAGAAAGTGGTAAGAAAGACTCCAGTGGATCAGCTGGCACATCTACCTGCCCCAAATCAATGAAAGCATTTCTGGCAGATGGTTCTGTAACCACTCTAAAACCTCCCGTTTCCCCAGCCTCTATATACAATCTATTCTAGTCCTTAATTATCTTTGTCACTGGAGCATTCTTTCTGCAAAGCTCCTCCTAAATCTGCCTTTATTACAGTTTAAGCATATTACTTTTTGCCTCACAACTTGAAGAGAACAGTTTGTTCCTCTTCCTCCTTGTAGAAGCTTTAAAAATATGTAAAGCTTGCTGTATCTCTCATATTTTTAGGCTAAAATCCAGTTCCTTCCATTTTTCCCCACAGGCCAGTACAATATCAGACAAAGCTGGTAAGAGGACAAGACAGAGAATATGAGGTTGCATTTTCTACCCCTACCTGGAATTTCAGTCTGAGGAAGTTATAGCAGAGTTAAAGAAGAGTCATGGCACTTTCCATACAGAAATTGAATTATGCTCACATCTGAAAGCTTTTTCTACTTTGGCACTTTCAGGAGTCTTATCAAACAAAGAAAGCTTCTACCCTTCACAAAGTGGCACAGACAGAGTTCAGAAAGGCTACAGGCAGCTTCAATGACCTCTAAAACAAACTATGAAAAAGAGCATCATGAAAAATATTTTCTCATTTCTTCTAATCAACCCAAAGATTCACATTTACATAGCAGCAAATCTTTCTATTTGGGGAGTTTCTTCTTACGATATGGAAAATATTATCCAAGCCACCAGAGCTGCTGGGCAGACAATCTCAGCAATTGCTGGGTCCAGCTGAGGTCTTTTCCTGCTCAGTGCATAGGAAAATGTTTCCACCTCCTCTGCCATTTGGTGAGATAAACTCCAGCTTATCCAGCATACTTGGTGCTATTAAAGTCTTCCTTGTATTCGTGATTGCTTTAAATTTCATTCTGGGCATTCCCCGTTGAGAAAGCAGCATAACAATACTGTGCATTTGCCAATAAACAGATTATTGTGGAAGATCAGTTTTCAAAATAGGAGAAACCATTTTCATGTCATTTTAATACAAAAGCAGACTGCATTACCAGTTTTTGGTTGTTTACTCTGTACGTGTTAGAAGTGTTACTGACAAGTCCAGGGCCTCAGAATGGCAGGGGCAGAGCTGTACCTCTGACACTGAAGTTGTGCAGAGGCCCTTGTTTGGCTGTGTGGTGCATCCTGAAGAAAATGGGCTGCATGCTTGCTCACAGAGAGCTGTACAATATTTAATGCCCACTACAAATGGAGGATGCAATTCCTCGCTAAGGTAAGAAAGCAATCTCAAAATTAAATCTGCAGTTGGATGTACATGGCCAGGGCCCCTTCTGTTTCTTTGCTGAGGGTCCTGAGGAAGGAGACCATTACCATGATGTGCTCAAAACAGCGTGGAGCAAAAAAGCAGAGCTTCACAACATCTGATAAAGATTAGAAATGTCTGGTTGCATCCACAGATCAAATAACTTAGAAAATCCATAGCTCTTTAGATAACTACTGAATTATAAAAATGTACTCTATTTTTCCATATTCTTGTCTCTGTAAATTGAAAATAGGATAATTCCTGTAACTTTTCTATATATTTACTCTAGAAGGGAAAGTTAGAAGATAATTTTTAATGGATGTAAAATAGTGAGTATGTAGGAGAGCAGCTAAGCCTTATAAGAATCCTTCTGATAATTGGGCTTGCTTTAATTATATAGATGAGAAGTCAGCAAATAGCATTTTATATGCAGTCTTTGAGAATAGAAATGCAGTGCGCAGTCCAAAATACTAGAATTCTAGTATCAAAGGAAACATATTAATCCTTCCAGCCCGACTCTGCTTGTTCTGATTTTTAAATGTATGACTGAAAAAAATAAAGACTTGTGATAGTCAGTGTAATGAGTAAAGAATAAGAAAACCCAGTTCTAAATAACAGGCCCCAGGTGGTGTGCTGTATCTGTGTTGCAGCCATCCAGCTGGGGGTACACTGGATTTCTTCTCTAGGTAGGGGAGAGGACTCTGAAGTAGAGAGCCAACAAAGAATTTCCCTAAGGCCACCCAGAGGCAGGGACAGAGCCATGCTGCCTGAGCTCCAAGCCCGTGTTCCTTTGGCTGCTGATATCAAGAACATTGGTGCAGTTTGCTGCTGTGCCAGGTAACACCACTCTGGGACCAGACAGGCAATCTAAAGACAGCGAGCAGATTTATTTATGTCATCAGTATATGGCAAAGTGTAAATAAAACAGCTGCAAAATAAATACGAAGCAAAACCTTACATTCCACGCTGGCCTTAAGCCATTGCTCTATAAGCAATGCTTAATTCAGTGTTATGAGGTTTGGGGTAATTACCTTGAGGGCAGAGGTGTCTGTCACAGAGAGTCCTTGCTCCACCCTTGATGGATGACATTGACAGGCAGCTGGCATTTCAGGACAGTCCATGCAGCATTTTCAGGCTGTATAAGAGGGGGAAAAAAAAAAAAGGTAATTATAATCACCAAAGACACAAAGCTCCTTCTGCCTTCATCCTTATTCTATGAGCATTCCCCCTTCACCTTCCACATTATTAACCATGTTTTTAACAATGGAATAAAAGCTAGCACAGAAGCCACTCATTTAAGGCAGATGGGAAATGTCAGGTTGAAATCACAGGTTGGAATGTGAAAATACAAAAGAACTCATGGCCTTTACAATTTTTTTTGGTTTGATTTGTGAATAATGTGTGGATACCTGTGGGAAACTTTCATTCTCCAAATGGATTTGGCTAGCATACCTCTAAATAAATACACAAGCATGTTGGTTTTCTCTTAAAAATTTAGGAGTTGCCTTCACATTATAATTGCTAAGTGATATTTGTGTTCAAAACAGCACATTAATCATAAGAGACATGACCTTTAGAAAGATAACATTCTTGCTCTTTTAATTTTGTTTGGTTTTACCTTGGGAAAAGATACTGCATACATTAAGGTAGGTCACACTTAATACAAATAAGGAAGAAAGGAGACAGTCATTTAAAACACTTCTCCTATAATTTTTACCTAAGAAATTTATCATTATATGGAATTGTTCCTATAGACCTCAGCAGAGCACTGGAAATCTCTAGACCAACTAGAACCTAATCAGCTACTGCCTTAAGAGACAATTAAAATGCCTCTGTAAATATATTAGCAACAAAAGGGGGGCTCAGGAGAATCTTCATCTTGCACTGGATTCATGGGGAAACACGGTGACAAAAGCTGAGGTACTCAATCTCTTCTTTGCCTCAGTCCTTCACAGCAAACCCAGCTGCTGTCCAGGTACTCAGCTTCCTAAAGGTGGGCAGCAGAAGGAAGCCCCCATAATCCATAGGGAAATGGTCAGTGACCTGCTACAAGTGATGGGATGAGAGGAAACGGCCTCAGGTTGCACTAGAGGAAGGATAGGTGGGATATTAGGAAAAATTTCTTCACCAAATGGCTTACCAAGCACTGAGACAGGCTGCCCAGGGAAGTGGTGGGGAGCTATTTAAAAGGTGTGTACATACGGTGTTTAGGAACATGGTTTAATGGTGATTAGAATATCTGAGATGAAAACAAAATGTATAAAAATTAAAACCAATAACTTTCAGAACAAGTTATTTTTTCCATGTTGTTTGAAGGTTTTTATCTGGACAAAAGAGACACCACTGAAGCTATAAAGACATCAAAGACCTCACTGTTCCAATGTATGTGCAGAAATTTTGTTCTGTTTTACTCCCTTCAAGACTCTGTATCCTAGAGGTCATTTCAATGAAAGTCATAATGAAAAAGCCTGAAGAAAATGTGCACTCTCTTATACTTGTGCACATGCATGGACATATCTATAATTCATAAAAACTTATGAGAAACGGGATCAGAAAAAAAAAAAAAAGTAAGTTAATTCTTATCAACCATCCAAGCTTTTTGGTGTGAAGGGGCTTAGATCAGTACCCTGCATTTGCAAATCCCATCCCCCATAATATAATTATGTGATCTCTCAGAAATGAAATTGCATGTCATGAAATACTGCACAACTCCATAAATAATTAGCGTTTCCATTTTCCAAAGCAAATTGATAAAACTGGTATTTGACTCAGTTTTTGCAGCTCAAGAAGCTCTGTTAGACTTGTGTTGATAATTCAATCTTCCACAGCTGGATTGATAAAATCTGAGATTTTCAAATTGACCCCTTTTGCCAGTATGAAGGGCAGGTAAGATTTAGAGGAGTTAAAGGAAGTTCAGAGACAACAAAAATGCCTTTTAGGACACATCAAATAGTATGAGGATTTTTAAATTTACTTTTTTAAGAATCTATTCAAACTAGCAACTCTTCTGTTTAATTCACTGAGAGGAATCCAGCGATTGTGTGGAATAAGCCATGAAACATCCTGTTCATATATTTCAGCAGTCTGAACTGTGTGTCGTTTGCACCAAAGGCATTCTGCTTTTTTGTGATACCGATATAACCTTCCAGAGAAACCCCAAAGGAGGACAAACCTCAGTGATCAATTGGTTCTGAAAGCAGATCTTGTCCTTGCATTTGAAAGCTGTAATTCTATGACAGATACCCATCTGTGCATCTCACTCGCAGATCAACCGCATCAACCTAGCTTAAGGTCAGATATTTCTGAAAAGCAGATATTCACTTCCTTAGCGTTTAAAAATAGAAACAAACCCAAGCAAATGAAGAGAAAGGCAGCACTCAGCTCCTCAGCACTCAGCAAATACTACTTTAGAATACATGCAGGAATCACAGAATGTTTTGGGTTAGAAGGGACCTTGAAGATCATCTTGTTCCAATACCTCATCCATGGGCAGGGACACCTTTCCCTAGACCAGAAATCTTAAGTGATTCCTCTTGATTATTAAGCCTTGAGATTCTGGCAAGGCTGTCAGCTGCTGCTGTCAGCTGAGCAAGGCTGGCTGCTTGCTAGAAACATGACAGTTTAAAACAAGGCAATTGACAATTTTGGCCCATCCTTTGTTTCTGGAGAATGACATATAAATTAGGAATAGAACTGCTCAAAAATCAAAACCATCCTGCAGGGAGTCTCGTACTCATTCACATGGAAGAAATGAGTCTTGGCTTATTTCAGTCTTGTTTGCCAGGAAAACAATTCAAAAATCATCGAGATTAAACCTTTATCAGTTTCAGCTGTCTACATTTCTATTAGTACATCGAATTGTTTTGGGACTCAGACTAATGAGAATGATATGACAGCTATAATTTGAGTTTGATTTTGTACAATTTGCAGGTGCTTCCACAGAATCCAAACACTAATTTGGACATTCAGAGAAATGAAAAAAAAAAAGATGATAAAATTAGATAAAAAACCACACAATTAAAAATGCATGTAAGGAAGTCAGATTACTGGGTTTCCCTCTAGTAGACTAATTTAGGTTTAGACTCTAGATCTTTTTATTTATCTTTGACATGGCAGATGAAAATGGCAAAACCAGGAAGTTTCCTCTCCACTGGAAATAGAATGAAGATTTTTATTATTAATCATGTATGACATTCTGTAAAGAAACAAAAAAAGACACACACCTATATTCCTATAGGTACTTATAGCAATATGCTGTTAATAATACACAGCATCAGACAAAAGCTTAAATATTTCACACAGTGTGAAAGTCTAACCTTACTTTTCTCATAGGATGTGCTAAAGCCAAGCAGACCTCAACTACATGAAGGCAGAAGAGAAATACAGAAACAGCAGGTATTAGTGCCTATACCACGTGTTCTTCAGGAAGAGGTACTGTGGTGTTCACTGCAGTATTTACATGCTCTAAAATAGGTTACACTGTAGGTTACAGTTCTCTAAAATAGAAATGCTCATGCAAGTAAGAGAATTCATATCCTGAGAAAGGTGACACAGAAATGTCTGTCTGGGATTTATTGATTTGTAATGCTGAGTAAGGTCAGCTCAGCAGCAAGCAGATATCCCATATTAACTATGCCTTTCTCTTGAGAATTATTAACTATGCCTTTCTCTTGAGAATGCACAAGGAAATTTCTGGTAACCGTACAGGAAGTGTAACTCCTCAAGTTCACAGAAACTGTGGATGAATATGGTCACTACAGAGCCATATCTGCATGATTAAAAACACATTTTCAAACATTTCTTCAAGCCATAGAGATCACCTGAATATGTATGAATTTGGAATAAAGCCCATAATGTCCTCATGCTAACTTGCACGCCTGACTAACCCAGAGGAGTTCACAAATATGTCCCATCATTATAACTCTCTGTCAGTCTTAGCAAATGGCTTTTCAAAAAATAGAGCAGGGAAAAAACCACAAACCCAAACAGGCAGGAAATAGTGTGGCTAATCCCTTTCTATACCTGAATCCCTACTGTCTGCTGACAGCACAACACAGACCAGACTCCCTTTCAATACCTGAACCTTGGCTGTCTTGTTAGCTGACCCCCAGGAATGACATGCGGAGTATCTGAAGGTCAGTTTGGAAGCTGGGCAAGAAGCCAAGAAAGTTGTGTGACAGCCATACAAACACCCTTCCATTTCACAGCTCTTCTATCTTCCCAGAGACCTGGTAAGAGTTAAGAGAGTACAAGGAATATGCAGTGAGGTTCAAGAGCAGTTCAGATGTAGCAGCAATGATCTACGTGCACCACGACACATAACTCATCCTTTGAGTGCTGTTACTGGTTTTCAAAAGGAGCAATGAAACACCCCTGGTTCCAAACACTGAAAAGGAGTATAAAACCCAGCGTGCCATGAGAACCAAAGCACCATCAAGGGGATCAGCACATCTAAACGAGTTTTTAATGGTAATAAGTGCTGACTGACCTTTCCCATTAACTGACTCACACGTCTACAGCAGACACTGGAATATTCAAAGTGCTCTAGTGATAGGTTAAGTGGACAAACTCATCCTTTAGAAAGAATTAATAGTCCCTATTTATAAATACAACTGTTTTCCTGATAGATAATTTTCAGCAGTGTTCTTGAGGTACCTATCGGCTCAGATCTGAACAATACCACTGAAAAAATCATTACACCTACGTGGAAAATCACCCCAAGCATGGGACTTGAGTAGAACTGGGCAGAATTACCATGCAACTGAGACAACAGCCTTTGGTTCATTAAGTGGTTCCAACAGTAATCTGGGACTGGAGACTGGGGTTTACTCTCCTGCTTTGGAGGACACAATCAGTGAAGTCAGATGAGGTGACCTCATGCAGCTGTGCCTAAACTTCCAGCCTGCAAAATGGGAGTATTGTTCCTTACTTCTCTGAATGAAAAGAAATACGTTAGGAAATTAATTCTGTATGTAGTAGGACGAATAAAGCTTCTGGATGTATACATTTCCCCTTTCTCTCACTTGCTACATGATATTCATCTTTTTTTGTGTGTCTCCATGACATCTGTGCTGGACAAAACTGGGATGTGTAATACCTAATTCAAATAACAGTTGGCCAGCCAAGGCCTCCTTCCTGACTGGCACACCAGCTGCTTCCAGCCATATGTACAAGAATTCAATTCTGCCAACTTGACCCTTAGTAAACAATGATTTATGGATTTCCATTCTATCTAGCTTTCACTTTTTTAAAATCAAAATGAAAGATTCATGCTCTGACAGATGCATTACCCTTTGAAGCAAATATTCCCTCAAAATATTGTCCTGTGAATCAGGAAAAGGACAAATGTGATACCTCCTGGATCTGCAGAGTGGAAAGATTAATTACAAACAGGAAAGTGTATGGGGATACAAATGGAAAATGAAAGAGAAGTATGCACAACTTACAAGGTGCATGCTTTGAAATGGTAGAGCATTATCCCTCTCAGGTGTCAAGATAGGTCCTAATAATTCTGGCCTGAGGTTACAGTGAAAGAAAAAGTTTTCTCAGTCAAGTAGACTATTTCCCTTGTGGAATTAGTCTGACGGGTCCCATTCACTTGTATATTTCATAATTTTGGTTCTTTAGTGGCCATAATGGAGGACATATCTAAAATCTGCAAGGAATCTAAGGATCTTATGAATTTACAAAACTTTGAAATTCACAAGACCAAATTATATTTGCTTCTCTTCGAAGGAAAGATAATTCCAGCCAGTTTAATTGTGACAATCTGGACTTTGGCACGTCAGGTTGAGATTCTGGAAACCTCCTTTACATATCCAGACTGAGAGCATATGGGTAATACCAAAAGGATTTTTTTTGGAATAGCCTGTGGGCTTGGGAAATTGCCTCAAGAGCACTGGGAAAAATCATTTGGATCCTGCGTGAAGACTTGCAGTGGGAATTCAGTTTAAGCACGTGCTCCTAGGCAAATGATTCCTAGTATTGCCATTCTGCATATTTTTCAATCAACAGAAAAAAAAACCTGAAGCTGGTTTTAATTGCATTACATAAAATACATGCATTATTACTTAATTTATTTAAATACAACTGTCAGCTCTCATGTTCTTACTCTTTATGAGATCCTGAAACACACAGAAGAGTCTCTAACACAGTGAAATGAAGGTCAGCACTATATGTCACTTTGTTTTTGCACTGCTCTTTCATCCAAAATATCCCTTAAGGATGTTCTTCACTAATGTTCATCTGCTACAGAGTCAGTAATAAGACTCTGTGTATATAACATGATTGTCTTCTGCCCATTGCTTAGCTGCTGCTAGTAATCCAAAGTGAATACAGAAATTCACCATTTTCAACACAAAGCCAGGTTTTCAGATAGCACTAAGCACACGATTCAAATGAGAGAGAGGTACAAGACCAGAGACCATGCAGAAACCAAAAATACCACAACTGGTAGAACAGAACATTTTCTTGCTGAAATACTTGGCTTCATAGAACCACAGAAGGGCTGAGGTTGGCAGGGAGCTGTGGCAATCATCCAGGCCAACCTCCCTCACTCAAAGCAAGGTCTTCTACTGTGGGCTGAGTTCACACGGGTTCTGAATAACTCTGAGGAGGGAGACTCTACAACTTCTCTGGGCAACCTGTTCCAGTGTCTGATCACGCCTCCAGCAGAAAGTTTTTCGAATGTTTAAATTTCCTGCAGTTAGCTATCTGCATTCTGAGTTCAGAACTGTGTCAGTGTGAGTATTGTCATTTCATGTTGGAAAAAGGCTTTTGAGCCAATTAAGACAAAGGCAACATGTACAACATAATGCTAGAAGACAACCAACATCTTGGGATAGCATTAGAGTAACAGTTCTGTGAGATATATTTTGGTGAATGATTTTAGTGGGTTAACAAGAGAACTGCAGAAGGTAAGCTGATTTGTTTTGTGGTGTGTTTGTGGCAGTTTTTATTTAGAGGCACAAGAAGAAGTGGCTGGCAGAAGCAAATTAGGTTTGATTAATGTCTACATTTGTCCAGTATATTACAAAAGCCACAAGACCTTCAAATCATATTCTAACTGTTCTTGGGCAGCTCAGTAGAGAGTTGGGCAATAACAGAAATAGCATGACTTTAGCACACTAGAAAAGGGTTACATCATTTCATAAGGATGCTTCACCTGAAGTTGTTCATTTCTATTTTAAATCAATTGTACTTTGTGATGAAAATACATCAAGACTCAACTGCTCTTTTAAAAACGTGAATTTCTTGAGGGCAGGAAAGACAAATATTTGACTTTAATAAAAAGCAATCTTGAATCTGATCTGGGAAACAATTCCCTATGAAAAAAAAAATTGTGCTGATCCTACCAAATAATACACAGGTGGTTCACCTTATTCCTAGCAAACCCCTAGGTAAGGACCTGTTTCTTCACTATGCAGAAGCATTTCCTGGCAGTCTCAGTAACCACAGATTGTGATAACCCAGCATCCCAGTGTGCCTGCACACCTGTAACAATGGACTGAGTGTTTCTGTCATCCTTGCATGACATGGAGCCATCAGCTAAATAACTTCAGTGTATATGTCTCATATATTTCCTCCCAGAACAACACAACCAAAAATATGAAATAATCTAGTGCCGAGGCAGACTCCCAACTGATGTCAGAAACCTGGGCTATTTCAGCTATTGTCCATCTTTGAAACATTAAACTCTGAAACATCTTTTTATGTTCTTGGAAAACATGTACTGGGAATGTTATGAAAATTTAAGTGATTAATTATCATCCTGTTGTCATTAAGAATTTTCTAAAGAAGCCATCATTATTTTTCTTTGCTTAACACTTCTCTCATTTCTTTTGCTCTTCACTGAGCCACTCAGAATGTTTTAATATAACCTCACCCTATTCTCCTTTGTCTGCTTTTCCTCCTTTCTTTTGCAAGACAGGCATGTTTTAATAAATCTTTTAATTTCTATATATAATCTCATAACTTTGATCTTTCCCATAGCAGTTTACTGATCCTAAACTCCTTCCATTTTGGTGTTCATAGGTTTCTGATACAACAATACCCTGGGAAAAATGCAATTTTCTGGACAGAGCCATGCTGGAGCTAAGTCAACATAAATGATTAATTCCTATTTCATAATGCATGTATCCACAGTACTACTCAGAATCCTTCTGACCATTTGTGCTGCTTTGTGTCAAATTGCAATCCCCCCACCCTGATCTAATAAATCCCTATCTGCACAACTGGTTTACAGATCCCTTGTGTCACTGTTGATTATTTGGATTATTTTTCCTAAAACTGTTTTGTTTCATTTCTTTGAGTAGCATTCTAACCTTCCTATCACCTTTCTAACATCTTTAGCCTTATCTTCTAAAAACGAACAGGAGCCTTTCTGTCAACTCTTCAAGCATCGAGTCTGATTTAACTCCACATTCAACCATGCATGATCAATACCACCAGATGATTGTGTGATCACAAATTACATCTAGTGTGGACCTATCATGTGGATAATTGCTCTCTAGATCAATAGTTTTTGATCTCACACTGTTACCAGTAAACTTTTTCAAATATGTATCCCATATATTCATATTTATAAATAATGTGCATGTGCTACTTCACTAACATATTATTTACATACATAAAAAAGGAAATGAAAAATGGTAAAGGTGAAATACGCACAATTTAAAAAAATATTTTGCTAATGATACATAAGTATTTTCCTCCACACCCCAATATCTGGAAGTGCACTTTGGAGGGCACTGCTCAAGCCCTTGTCCAGGATCCATCTCCATGTAAATCTCTGAAAAAGTGAGAAAACAATGCTCAGTATTCTCCCTGTTTAGACAATACTAAGAGTTTGTCACAAACTGAGGAAACAAAGACCATTGCTCAATCTAGCCTCATTTACCCAGCAATACTTCAGGATTGTTATTTCTGCTTTTATCTTTACAGTATTTTTCTTCTGCAGCTGAAAAGAGGTCCTTGTAGTTCTTCATTTGAATGAATTAAATGAACTGGGATGCAAAAGTTGGCATTTTTCTTGTTCTTTTCAGCACATCATAACCTTGATCATTTATAAATGAAGTAAAGATGATTTAGATGAATATGAGTAATAATTTTTAATAGAATAAATGAGGTAGTGTGTTCAGGAAGTTTCTCTTTTAATTAGGTTTCCCTTAAATAAGTCCACAATAATTCAAACTACAATGTATGAGACACTTTGGTATTTTTCATTTTTTATAGCAGCTCTCATTTTGGAGAAGCTCCTTTTTAAATAGATTTGTTCTGAGGTTTTTTTTGTTGTGTCTTTTAGATTTTTTTTGTCAGGGTTTTTTGTTTGTTTGTTTTTTTTTTTAATCTGACATGAGCCAGATAACGAGTAACAAAATAAGGTCTCTGAAGCAAACATGATCAGTACTGTATCTAAAAATATAATGAACTGAGGGGGCAATAATTCCAGACTTTCTAACAGCTTAAGCATTAATTTTTTATATTATAGAATACATTTTATTTTCAGTCAATGTTCATTTTGAATGAAATGCTATTCACAAATCACCCCTGATATCATACCTGAACTTAAGAGCTAAGTCAGTTTTACCTTTTACTTCATCCCTAGCACTCCATTGCATTTTTTTAAGAAATGCTCATGATAGTTGCCAGACATAACTGGCATTCAAAGAGAGGACAGCTTCCCTGTTTAGTCTATTTACTGAAAACATTATACACTGATATGCCATTTTGGTTTTACTATTGATTTTTGATTGTTACAATTAATGTAGAACTCAATTCAGGTAGATCTAACTTCTCAGGGTGGGGAACAAACCACCAAATCCATTACCACTAAACAAAAAAGTTATGCTGGAAACTTGAACAAAAGACAAACACAGTTCAAATTGTAAAATAAAGAAAACCAGTAGTGCTTTCATTAAACCAGCATTAAAAGTATTTCTTGGTGCATTTCATCATAAAGAAAATACCTGTCAGGCATCCATAAATCTTCCTTGCTTTTAGTGATAAAAGGAAAGGAAGCACAAAATACGGTTTTTCATCTGCTCTTCATGAGACTTTTTTTCTTCTGACAGATCAAAAGCCTTAGTTGGATTGTTTGTCTTTCTGTTTTGCTGCCACTGCAAACGTCCTTCTGTGCTCCTGACAGCCTTAAATTCATTTCTCTGGGTTAGACAAATACTGCTCTGGAAGTCATCTCATAAAGCTGTAGCCTTTTCTGTGAGTTTCCCTGTATACATCTTTTATTGCCTGTTGTGCCTATCATATCTAATGAACTCATTCCCGGATATAAATCCAGAGAAGACCCCAAAATTACATTGGGACTGTTGTGGGTGGGTCTACTCCCAGGACAGGAGCCTTTTCCTAAAGAATGGAGAAATAATTCACATCAAGCCTTGCCTGATATAAATTAACATGGGTAACAATGGCCCCTGGAAAGCTAAAGTGCTGGCAAACTCACTGACCTTCAGCCCTTTGTTGAGATACTCTCCAATATCAGCACGGAAGCATGCAGCTACAATTCAACTCCTTTTCAGCTTGGACAAGCTTTGAATCTATTTGTTAGTGGGTGAAGTGAATGTCTCTAAGAGGTCCTGGTGGTGGTGTGGTGAACAAACTTTGAGCTTGTTCCAATTTGTACATCAATGGAAGTAGGTTACAGGCATAGACAGACCCTGAAGTTTTTAAAGGTGTTACTGCCCAAGTCAATAAAAGTCTGTTGACCTGGCAAATTCCCTGCTGAATTTGCAGGACATGTAGTGTACAAGCTGACCTAACCTGGTGTTTATTGAGAGACTACAAATACAGGGTGCCATTTTTAGTGTGTGCAAGGTAAAACAGGAGCATAATGTAATTCAGGAGATTCATACACTCATAAAACGGGCTGGGTGTGTGAAACAAAGTTACTGCTTTCCAGAAAAATCAATGGGAAATTTGCCACTGACTTCAGCAGAAGCAGGATTTCATCCAAAGCACGTGATTCCACGTCCATCAGGGTGTACACTCCTGGTGGCTCTCGACTGAGGAAGTTTGGAGCTGTGGCAGCATGCCAGGTGGGACTGCTCTGCTGCCTGGAACAACGTGAGCTGCCTGCTTCCCTAAGCACAGGCAAAATTTGCTGTTTTTTTATTAAGACACACCAGTTACGTGTCCTGCAAGTAATTTGTTTACTGTTAGTTGAGGGTGGGCTTCCTGTATAACATTTTAAAAGAACTACCCCAACTGAGAATAAAAGGTGTTGAAAAGAGAGCTAATAATCCATAGCCAATTTCTCAGATACAACTGCTAACAGGAGGTCACTGTGTGCTCAGGAATACGCATCATGCTCTGGAATAATGAACACAAACACCAAAGTGATGACAGAGAAACAGCACTGGCAAATCTACAAACTAAACTGTTGAAATTCACATATCAATCTCAACTATGGTATAAAATATTCTGAGCATGAATCTGTCACCACAATTTTTAGATGATTCATTTCTTTTTGATGGGTTGAGCCACAATTCTGGAATTGAACATCCCTGAACTTTAGGATATTAAAAATTCACATCAATGTTTTTTATAATATAGGATTTTAATTTTTCCTGAGTTGCAAATTTATGCTTTGGGGCATTTGATGTACTCTGAATGCCTTCCAATGACTGCTTTTCTTTCTTTCTTCCTATAAAGGAATGTTTAGATTGCCCCACGGCAGCCTTTGGACTGTGGCATGATTTTTTTTACCTGTTAAAAGGAATGCTCCTAGCTACAGACAATAGTGGAGGAAAAGGTTTTTCATCAGGGACAAAGATGAGCTTCTTCTAGTAAAAAGTGTTTGCTTGTAAGGCTTATGGGGTAAAATACTTCATTTTTCAAAAGTCACCAATTATTTGTATGACAATAAGCAGGGGTGGGCAGAAGCTAATTCTAAATGTAAATGAAAACTGCATCTAAAAAAGTCTTATTGAAATAAGCCCACACTCTGAAAATGGACTTCATTTGTGGACTAATTCTCTCTCCTTTTTTTCAGTTAAATGCAGTATTCAGAAGAAAAACTCTCTGCCTGCATAAGCTATAAAAAAATTGGAATACTTTTATCATGGTGCCCAGGAAACCAAAGAAATACATATTTTACTCAAAAAGTAGATAGCAATTCAAATATTTCAACCTTGCATGAGTGGTGAGTGAGAATCATGAGTATCTCTGAAACATTTTTTTATGCTCTCCCACTAAAAAGCAGCCATTTTTTAAAATAAAAATACCATCAAAGGATAAGAACTGCAAATGAAGAAGTGAAAAAGTGTGTTTGTGAAGGCACTGGTAATACTAGCAAATCTTCTGGCAGTATAAATCTAGATGAGGACATGGTTTTCAGGGAGCTTATGCTCTATACATTTCCGGCAAATGTGGCTAAACATACTTCATTATTCTTTTTACTTCTAATTCATTTGGGAACTTATTCACCTCCAGTTTTCCTGGCAGATAAGTGCTGCTATTATTGCTGTTTTAAAAGCTGTTCCAGCTAGTAACAGCTTTTCCTCCAATTAATTAGCTAAGAAATCTTTTATTAAGCAACTAAGCTCTCAGGTGCAGGTTAAGGGAGAGCGTACAGCTAAGGCTGTGAGCACCAGCTACAGAAGCTTAAAAGGATGAAACATTGGTTGACCTCCTTGCAGAAAGCTGAATTCCAGCTCCCCTGCCTGGTATTGAAACTCCAGACATCAGCAGCCAGAAGGGGCCATGAGATTTGAACACCCCAGGCTTCCTTGGAGAGGAAGATGCCAGCCTGCCCATCACAGGACACAAGATGCAGAGAATCCTGCTGGAACTGTGCCTCATTTGTAAGGCTCAAAGAACTCTGACACCAAAGAGGCTCCACCATTCTCCAGAATACTAACAATGCTCTTTGCACCTGACATGCACCACTGTTTCATGTTCCCCTAAATGTTGTGACTTGCACATGAGAGATTTAGAGCTAAAGTAAAATAAAAATTAATTGTCCTTCAAGTTGAGCTTGTCTTCCCCAGGTTAGATTCCATATCCATCACAGGAGAACTGTGGCTGGAATGATAACATAAACCATATTGCCAAAATCCTTAACCTCACTAGGTCTGTTAATTCCAACTAACAAATGCTTCCTCATGTCCTCCCAATTAACATGTGAATTTCATAATCACCTCCAGTTTTTCACAGTTGCCACAGTGAGTATTAAAAGCTAAATTCTAAAGGAAAAGTATATGAAAGGAAATTATTATTGAAGCATTAGAGACAGTGGTAAGACTGTTCACTGAATTTGCTCAGTACCTCATTAGCCTCCCCAAAAAGCAAAGTCCAGTGCTCTCAGGAGGTATGTAGGCACTTAAGCACATCAGAATTACATTTTCCATCTAATGAACATTTACCTCCTTTTAAATGTCACTCTTGGAGGGAGTAACCAGAAAAAGATGTCACAGAAGATAACATCTCTCATGGACATGAGGCAATAAAACCATCACTAGGTCCAGGTGGAAAATCATTATTCAGAACATCATAGAAGCTCTTCACATATTTCTCCATCTGTGAAACTTGCCAAGCATCCCCCAAAGTCCCAAAGTGTGCAATGATGGATTTTTAGTTTTTTTCTTACATTATTTTAAAAAGACATTGCTCAAAGGAAAAC
The DNA here is from genome assembly GCA_013397245.1 of Thryothorus ludovicianus. NCBI lineage: Eukaryota > Metazoa > Chordata > Aves > Passeriformes > Certhiidae > Thryothorus > Thryothorus ludovicianus. The sequence continues at coordinate 11,507 of VZTB01010293.1, read as the reverse complement.
AGGGAAAATAAAAGGATTGGGCAGCCCCAAATTCTCTTTGTTTAATTGCTTATTTGAGAGAATATTTAATTTTCTTGCTTCCATTTCTTTGCATTTCAAAGAGTTACTTACCCCAAAAAGGTGATGTTGGAATGATAATAAACATTAAGATTGGTATTGATTGAAAATGTGAAGCACCACCTGAATGCTGAGCAGCACCCCTAACACTAAGCACTCATGAGCTGTACTCTATATTCAGTGGTCCTGGGAAGCTGTTGGAAACAGGTCAGAAATTTAGAAACTTTCCAAAGCAGTTACAGTTCAAGTGACTTTTACCAAGTGTTCAGATTGAAGTCTATGAATTGAAAAGTTCTGCTCATCTCAGAAGGAGAAATGAAACAAGATTTTTGTGTCTGTTTCAAACCCAGTGGGATCCCAATGGGATGCTTGTCAGAAAAGCTGATTAGGATAAATGCTCATAAATCATGACTAACCTGGTTGAATTAGCTCTTCCCTGCAGGCTTATAAAAAGACAGAATTTTATCCACTTCTCAGAGTGCCAGCCTAGGAAGCATATGATATCAGCTTTATAAATCTGTGCATGAGACAGACGAAGCATGAGACAGAATAATGACAGTAGGATAATTATCACCATAAGATTAGAAATTCAAACTTCCCTCCCTCCTTGCTGTAACAAAAATAGTTGACTTTCTCTGTTATGTTTGTCAAGGATTTTATACTCTGCACCTGATAAAGTACCATTGAGCAAGAGCTCAACAGATGAGCAGAGAGAGGTAACTGTGTCTTTAGGGAAAAAAATGGTTGTGAAATAGTTGCCATTTGGATATAGTTATATATTTAATTAACTAGTGTTATTTGCAAATTGTAGATAAAAATGAGAAAACATGAGGACGTATTCAGGATGAGATGCATCCCCAAGTGCTAGAGGTGTTGGCTGCTGTCATTACAATGGCACTTGCAATTATCTTTGAAAGGTCATGGTGATCAAAGCAAGCTTCCTAGCACAGGAAGAAATCAAATATCACTCCTATCTTGAAGAAGGGCAAGGAGAAGGATTCTGGGGTGGTCAACCACAACTCAATCCCTGATGGAGTGAATAATCCTGGAAACTACTTTTAGAGATATAAAACCAAGAAAGTGATTTGGAGTAGTCATTATAGATTTCTGAACAGGAATTAATAAGAAAAGAGGTATCTGGTATCTTCTGCAAGGTATCTAGTACCCTTCCTACAGGCTGCTGTAGGAATAAAAGGAGAAAAAAGGGAATACTTAACATTAACTGAAAAAAAACCAGACCAACCTGACATTAGTGTTAGCAGGCAAGTCAAGCCTACAGGAAAATATAATTAAACCACACCAGTTAAGTGCCATCAGAGTAATCACAAAGGTGATTCATCAATGGCAAAGTTATCCCGAGTACAGGAGCCCTTTTGCCTTAAGCATGTAATCGAAACCAAAATTAACATACTTTAATTAATTTTTGTTTTGAACAAGATCTCTCTCACCCAGAGACAACCATTAATGGTTATTAAAATTAAACCACCATGACCATGATACTGATGCAACTGTGCCAGTGCCACAATATGGATGGGAGATACATTCCCTCAGCAGCTGCCATTCTCAGTGGCGTGAAAGGAGCAGAGTCCTCATAGCAATAGCGTGGTCTGTCACTGTTCTCCATCCCCAAGAATGCTCACTGACTCCTTCACAGCCCCAGAACAAGTAAGAACACCACGGGATTAACAGAAAAGAGCGTAGCATGGAAGCTGCTCCCATTATGGAACATATATTTTTTGGTTGTTGTTCTAAAAGCATTTTGAGGAGAAGAACAAGGAAGGCTTACAGAGTGATCTTTGCTTTGTCAGGCAGAGAACATGATTTTCACACATATCGCTCTAGCAAGAGAAGTCACAAAGATTAAACTGTGGCACTTGAATATTTGCCAGTAGAATATTACTCCCAGCAATGCAGGAGCAATTAAAATAGAGTTGCATGGATGAATTTGCTAAATCCTTCTAAGTCCATTCCTAGTGACATGAAGCCAGTACTTACCTCCTGAGACTAATTCCTAATTTTCAAAGCGAAAAGCATTTTTTATTTGTAGACAAATCACCTGCTGGAAAGCCAAATTGTGGAAGAAACTAAGAATCTCTTGTGAGGAACTGACTAATGCAATTTGAAAGTACTAGGGTCTGAGCAGAGCATTGAGGACTCTCCCTACTCCTCCCAAAGTCAGGAGCAAATTCATGCCTGCTTCAGTGGTCAGAGGCTTTGGTTCTCCAGCCCCAGAAGATAGTGAAGTATAAGCCATGCATGAACTTTTAACAAATTTTTCCATTAGGGTTTTTTTAGCCTTCCATTTGTCCTCATTTACAGCTCACAGGACCACTACAAATCCAAGGTGTTAAAAAGGCAATAAAAATATGATCTTTTGCAAATTCTGAAGCAGCAGAAATAAAATGGCCTCTATTCTAAAAAATGTTAGCAGTATATTTTCTGAATAAATGTGGTCAAGAATGGAGGTACTATAGTAAGGCAGAAAGTGACTCCAAAAATGTAGTACCTTATTAGAAGCTAAAAATACAATAAAAGTATGGTTTTTAATCTTAATTACAGCAGTTGTTTTAAATATATTTTCTTCCCATTTGATCAAAAGCATCCATAGAAAAGAGTTATGATGTAACCCAAAATAGCCAATTATAACATCTAAGCTGCAGCCATTTAGTTCAATAGCACAGCTTTTTGAAATCTCTCCCCAGCCTAGATCTAGATTACATTTGAAATGTAAAGTTTTTTTTGATTAAAGCGGGTGATTGTTAACCTCCCACTGCTATACTGCTATCAGTGAGTGTTCATCTTATTTAGGATGCCAAAAGAAAGGGAGCTGCTAATGCCTCTCAAAATCTGCAGAAAATGGCACATTTTTAAAAAATATAATTAGATAGGGGAGAGAAAGAATAAGAGACTGGTGGTACATTTATAAGTGACAAGAGAAATAAAATAAAAAAGTAATTTCATATTAGAAATGGCAAGGACTAAGTCATAGGTTTTCTTTGAGGTTAACTCCCTCAAGTCTTGTAAAACAAAGGCATAACATATTGGGTCACACATTAGCTATATTGCTAATTAAAAGAGAGAAAAGAGAGTTAAAACAGGCCTCTGTATCCTAGAAAGCAAACAGCCCTCAGCTGGTTCACAGGATTTTTTTATTTTTTATTTTTAAACAGTTAATTCCCAGAGACTTCATAGTTACAGACTGCTTACATAATTGAGTTCAAAATACCTGTTTCCAAGCATATGTATAATAAAGCACATTTTAGGAAATGGAGGTCTTTGCAAAGAGGAGTTATCAGAGTACAACTGTTGACAGAAGCCAGTAGTTTGTCTCTGAAGGAGATGAGATTCAAGGCTCTTGTACTTTAAAGCAATGATATTCAGTTGTATTTTAGGATAAACAGATATATAAAAGTTGGTTATTCATATCAGGAAGTCAAGCTGCAGAAGATTAAGGTAATTGGTTACCCCTGATAAAGTATGTAGTCCAGAACGCATCGGATTTGCTGGCATGATGCCAGATAGTATTTATTTGTGTGAGGTTTTGAGAAAGAGGAATTTTGGTGGCTATAACGCAGTCACATCCTTTGCCCTGTTTACCTGGTTGAATTTAATTAATTAGGCTTGCACATCAGTGATATGCTCTGTCTTTATCCCCCTTGTAAATGTAACTCACATATGCAGACAATGTAAAATGTGCAGAGCTCAACAACTTGGCTTATTCTTTATCTTTGGGCTTTAATAATCTACTATTGCTCTTTTCCAGACAAGATTGCCCTGCAATGTATTTATTAAGTGGCATAAAAGGGGTCACAAATTTGCCTTCATGTGGTTAATACATGTTCTCCTTAGCAAAGGAAATTCCCTTTGCAAATACTTCTATCTGGAGCTATGCCCTTATTTCTAATCTGCTCTGCTCTCCTCACAGATGGGGATGGCACCTGCTTGAGAGGTCACACGAACAGCAGAAAAGGCCTTGGCTCTGTGTAAGCCCTACTCAGCAATAACAAAATTGTCTTTTTACCATCACCCTGCATTCAGCACAAATCCAAAACACAGCCCCACAAAGAAAACTACTCTACTCCAGCCAAATCCAGCACACCTGAATACATACAGTTATTTCAAACAAACATTTAAAGGTAATCATGTGATAAAAGTAAGCAAGAAAATGGCATCATTAAGGATTAAATAGATAAATCCCAGTATCCAAAGCAGATTAATTAATGTGAAGTAATTTTGGCCACCCAGTGGATACCACCTACTTCAGCATTCACATTCTGAAAATACCAGGTGCACAGCTGCAGGTTGGGTGGACAGGTATTTGTACCTTACTACAGGGCAAATCTTACTGTCCGTGATGTACACTGGCTACACTACACCTGCTGTAAGAAACCCTGCCCTTTGCACTAGGGACCCTTTGTTTCACTGATATTTAAACCTTGGCTGACTCTTACCATGTGATATTGTGAAACTTATCACCATCTCCACTTACACACTAGAACTATCCCTGCATACAATATGTTTTTTTTTTCTTTGTGTTTGAAAAATGATTGCTGACCTTAATCTGTTGCATTTGGTTCAGCAAAACAAGCTTAATATATCAATTAGTCCTGTGCAAACTACCAGTGTTTATATTAAGATTGGCTGCTTACAGAAATGACTGATTTCCCTCTCTGAAAATCAGTACCAGCCTCTAGAGGAAGTCCTTTTACTACAGCTGAACACATTCCTGAACATACAAAGCCTCCCAAACATGACTTTATTTCTTGAGCATAAAGCAGAAACCCCTCATGCCCTGAACAGCTGCCTCTCAGCAGCTCATGAACTGTGACCCTGCAAAGCTGCCTCAAAGTTCTACATAATTTTCCATACAAAAGGTAATAAAATTTTGCTTCCAAAAAATTCTATTTAATACACAGGGAAAATAACTCATCCTCTGTGTCAAGAGACATTTTTTTCTGAGAGGAAATGCATAAACAACTGAAAGTCTCTTAAAGACACCTATTTTGGCCAGAAACCTAATGGTTAAGCTCAGTCCATATTGTCCTGCTGATCACTGTAGCAAAAAACTTATAGACCTTGATGCACTTACTCAAGCCACCCAGCAATTTGATAATTCCATAAGGAAATACTTGCAAAAATGGAAAAATGTGAAGATACAATATATTGGGGCTATGGAACACATACACATACAAATATAGAGTGTATGTAAATTCTGGCAAGCTAAGAATTTTCCTGGATTATGGCTGCTTTTATCCTAGAGAAAAAAATTCAGCATTGAAGATGAGCCCCTGACAAGAATCCCAAGTATCTCAGATTTTAAACATCAACATCTGGTTCTGGAAAATGAAAAGCAGGACTATATTACATCTGAAGAAAGCACCTCTGTGCTTAGGCCGAGGACCATCATTCACATTGTATGGATTTTAACTGTCCTTTTTGCTTCATCAATATGTTTAAAAATGCAGGATTTTCAATTGAGATCCTTTGTAGACAACTTGTCCTCCTCCCACTCCAAAAGATTTTTGCCTTTATTTTGTTTCTTAGTACTTTTTCCCTTCTAACTATCATAATAGGAACTCTGACCTCCTCCATTACCACAAATAACAGACTTCACATTACTCTTCCTGAAACTGGCAAGTCTTTCATTCAGGCCAATAACTCTCCAAGGAAGAACTTCTTTGATTCCAGGCAACAACAGTGGCATGTAAATTCAAAAATCTTGTATGATTTTGAAAGTTCTGCTTCATGTTTCAACTGTCTCAAAGAAGCAATAAGCAAATACCAATCATTTATCTACATAACATTCTTTTTTACCATTTCTCTACATAAACTGGGTTTATACCCAAGCTGTTGTAACAGGAGCAAGAGATTTTCTGCCATCTCTGTGTGCAAACAAGTCAGATTATTCCTGTGCTTTACTGAATCAATTTTTGAAACAAAATATTTTATGTGTGAAGAAAATAAATCTATTTCTTAGTGATTACACATTAAAAACTTTCATCTGCCTTAGGTACAATGATGTTTTTTACAAACTTCCTCATCACAATGCTCAAGAGACCTTAGGGTCTACTAAGTACCTAGATTACAAAAA